>JAIFZK010000019.1:8640000-9140000 GCA_027481765.1 Tenualosa thibaudeaui | reverse complement strand
CTTAGCCAGGACATTATAGAATATTTCAAGTTTACAGAAGCTCACAGGACACATGGTCTTTGTTAAAAGCTCACTTCCTGTGGTTACGGTGGATTCATATATAGGCTACTGTGTTCCCTGCTTTATTCTTTATTCTGTTTACACAGATAGGGTTTCTCATCTGCTCAAAGTGTATGGTAAATGTATGCACTTGATAAAAGTAACTCCTTTTGTGTCTGCCAATGACACTCTGAATTGCAAAGAGATAGCGAACCCACAGTCATGGCTGGAACAGTAAGCAGGGCCATTACAGTAAAAGGACTCAAGCAGTCTTGCTTTCCCAATGCTGTTGTCGCTTAAGATGGCATGAGAGAAAACTATTCACCACCACCAGCCTTTGAGACTGGTGATTTGCCATGACTTTAAATGACGGGTAGCAAAGAATGATGCAACCGACCCCCACAAGCTCTGAAGACAGGGGCAAAAATAGATGTCTGTCTGTGAGTGTGTGTGTGTGTGTGTGTGTGTGTGTGTGTGTGTGTGTGTGTGTGTGTGTGTGTGTGGATGACACATAGTGAGAAAAGACTAAGATAATATGATGTCAGTGAAATTAAAGTTTATGTAAGCGTTATTTAAAAAGAACAACTTGTATCCAATACCTCCCTCTCTCTCTCTCTCTCTCTCTCTCTCTCTCTCTCTCTATCTATATATATATATATATATATATATATATATATATATATATATATATCCCTCTGTCTCTGTCTCTGCATATTTTTTGGAAGAGCAGAGAACTGAGTATGGTTCAGGGATATCTATGCTTTAACTTTAAATGTCACTCTGAAAGAACTTTGGGGAGAAAACAGTGTGTGTGAATGTGTGTGTATGTGTGTGTCTGTATGTATGTGTGTGTGTGTGTGTGATCCTTGAGCATATAATATATGGTAATGACAGAGTGGCTGTGGAGAATGTGAGAGGGCCTGACGAGGTGATAGATTCATCACTCCTGGCTCAGACATGACTAATGGATGACTGACACGCCACACTGACTTAGAGAGGCAAAAACACATCTCTCTCTCTCTCTTTCTCCCTCTGTCTCAAAAGACACATACACACATTACTTATTTTCAAAGTAGACAGACAGATAGATAGATAGACAGATAGATAGATAGATAGATAGATAGATAGATAGATAGATAGATAGATAGAGAGAGGGAGAGAGGGAGAGAGAGAGAGATAAAGTGTCAGGGTTATTGTCTGGGTTTTATTTCATCTCTTTTTGATCGCCCAGGGCAACTGACCTTCACCCAGAAATAAATAAGAAATAAAATAAATAATCCAATCAGATCAGAGAGATGTCCCACACACACACACACACACACACACACACACACACAAAAGCACAGTCTGCCTTAGGTTTTTGTCAGATCAAAATAGTCCACTGGGGGTGCAATTCTGATGAAGGGGTCAAGGTTGCTTTGACAGGGTGGGTTGTGTGTGTGTGTGTGTGTGTGTGTGTGTGTGTGTGTGTGTGTGTGTGTGTGTGTGTGTGTGTGTGTGTGTGTGCATGTATGTGTGCGCGTGCACGCGGGCTCTGCTCTGCTCTGCCTGCTACATCAGGAAGAGTGAGGTAGTAAAGGCACTTTTCTTTCTCTCTCTCTCTCTCTCTCTCTCTCTCATACACACACACACACACACACACATTCACTTACTGTAAATTTCATCTCACTTTCACACATAATAACACAGTCACGCAAATCTTGATGAAGCTTTATATCAAAATGGAGAAAAGAAACCCATGCTGAGACATACAGTAGGCTTAGATGATTAAAACCCTCTCATTCCTCTACATCTCTGAGTTGGGTCACATGCTTTTACTTCAAGAAGTAACCCCATATGATAATAACAAAGTTAGGGCTTGATAAAAGACATCATTGCCCCCCTTCCTCCTTCATCTGTGGGTGTGTGACTGTTCTTCTTTGAGCACAGTTTGGGTAGGTGCAGCATCGTGTCATTAATTTGGGTGCTGTCAGGGAACTTAATAAACGATGCCTATAAATAGGAAGCAATTAATTTCCCTGACCTGTTTTAACCCTACATACAGAGAGAGAGAGAAAGATGGGAGGAAAGAAGGAAGACAAAGTGTGAAGGAGGGAGTAATCACATCCCCATCTGCTGGATGACTGAGAGGCCCCTCTGTACTGGACCCCTAAATCAAGTCCTTCATGAATACTGCAACCTGCTCCTAGACACATTCCCTGTTGTGCCTCATTCAACCCATGCCTTTGTCCATGTTGTTACTCAAAGTGGAAAAGGTCAGTGTGTGTATGTGTGTGTGTGTGTGTGTGTTCATAAAACAGGTTTATGAACTGCTATCATGTCCAGATTTCTTTTGCTCTCACAGTACCAATGTGAAAAACCCAAATAGAAATCAGAATGCCCAGTTTATCCCCGTCTGACATGTTTCTTAATTCAGTCCCATGTGATGACTTGACAATCATATCTTCCAAGTGCAATGAGATTAGAGAAGTGAGTGATGGCCCAGTGCTGTCTAAGTGTCTAATACTGGTGTCCTGTAAACATTTCACACCACTTCAAGCAACTAGAGTGAGAAATTAAACAGAGACCTTATCCTGCTGGGACCAAGGATTTATAGGTGTTATTGAGTGTGTGTGTGTGTGTGTGTGTGTGTAGGTGTATGTGTGAAAGAGAGAGAGAGAGGGAGAGAGAGAAAGAGAGAGAGAAAAAGAGAGTTTGATTTTGTGTATGCGTCCGTGTGCGCATGCGTCTGCGCGTGTGTGCATGTTCGTGTGTGTGTGGGTGGGGGCGTGTGTGTGTGTGGGCAACAGGTGATTAGCTGGAATGACGGTCCAGATGGTTTGATTGTGTTACCGTGACGATGCAATTACAGCACACATCAGGTGCTAATAAGCACAGAGGATAGATCTTACAAAACAGCTGTTTCCACAACAACCACAAAGGTGTGTGTGTGTTTGTGTGTGTGTGTGTGTGTGTGTATGTGTGTGTTTGCATGGGTGTCCCTTGACATCAAATCACATATTTACCACACACTTTCAAAAAACAGACATTCAGAGAAGCATCCAGAAACAAAGTGGATGCAGCCCTTCCCACAAACAGCAGCAAAAAACGATAGCCACCAATAATCTAGTTGTCTGGGGAAACACTGTGGTGTGTTTTTTCTGGTCTTTGGTTGAAATATATTGTACATTACATGAAGTGAAAGCATCTACCAAAAGACATAAACAAAAACAAACACAACATCTCCCAGCATCAATTATTCTATCAAACATCAATTAACCCTACCAATAAATGTTAACATTGGATTAGTAGCTACATCAATCAGTTTACCCAGTGAAGTAATGGGGGTAAAATGGCGGGCATATTCAGAACAGAAGCTGACATGAATAGCTTTGAGGGATTCAGGATAAATAATAAACAGGGTTGGGTTTTCAAAAAGCATCTTAAGCCTAAGTAGTTTGTAAAGTCCCACTTCAGAACATCTTAGGTTGTCTGGCCGTTTCCCGAAACGATTATTGTTTTAATAACGTTGTAAAGATGCTCGCAGATTTACGAGTGATGCATAGACTAAAACTATACAACTGTGATTGGGAAACACACAGCATAGCCAAGCAAACATTCTTAAGATCAGTTGTAAAGAATATGTGTCAGTGCATGATCCATCATCATCGAGAAATTGGGCCCAAGAGCAGTTGGTCTGATGTGTAGATGAACAGACTCTAACACTGCAGAGGGTGCCAATGCTAGTCTAGACTGAGCTCACTGAAGATGAGACTGACACATCTTAGGCCAGATACTCCCTCCCTCTACCTCTCACTGTAACACACACACACACACACACACACACACACACTGACTCAATCAAACATATGTGGATTTTGATGCTTCAAAATTTTGATGCTTCATGTTTTTGTACTCCAAAGACAGAGTAACAGGGAAAGACAGACAGAAAGAAAGAAAGAAATGGGGAGAGTGAAATAGAAACAGATAGACAACTATAGTGGCATGAGAAATACTGGGCACCCTTTAAAAACGTAAAGGTAAAGATAACATTTGAAAACATTCCTGGCATCCTTACCACAAAGTTTAACATCTGAAGTGTGCAAAGCAACATTCTAAGAAGGCTGATACATTCTAAAAATAAGCCGTGTGGACTGATGGGTTACATCAGTTTTCTTTCACAGATAGCACAAAACTACATGAAAAGAACCTCTCTATCTCTCCTCTTCATCATTAGAAAAAGTCTAGACATCACACCATCTGTGAACAAAAAACTAAAAAACAGGAGCACACAACCTAAAATCCACAATGATATTACATAACCTTGATATATCTGATAATATGCCATCCATGAGTGTTTTTAGTGGACACACAGACACCTGGAGCAGTAGACGGCCACTGCAGTGGCTCTCTGGGATCTGCTGCCCCCATGGTCAAATGGTCTAAAGACCCAAGCCAAAGATTTTGCCATAACCATTCCAAACCTCCAACCTAAACATTCATCAAAAAATCTTTGGAGAGAGCTCAAAAGAGTAACGTGTGCAAAGTCAACCAAAGAATTGCTCAGGACTAACAGCATTTCACAAGTGAGAACAGACTAAAATGTCCTGAAGAAAAACAGAAGCACTCAAGAAGCAGTTCAAGCACTCGCAGAAAATGTCTACAAGCTGTGACACTTGCCAACTGGAGTGTTATGAAGCACTGATCATTCAAGGCACGCTGAATCTGTGATCTTCCACTTGCCTCGACTAGCTATTGACAATGACAGACATTTTGAAGAGGCATTCCCAAACTTTTAAATGCTTCTGTTGGATCAATATAGAGATATAGGCAGGTCTCTCTTTCTCACAGCCTCAGCACTAAAAACCTAATCACTCCTCTCTTTCACCAGATGGAGCCTGAGCTAAAGAGTTCCTGTAAGTCATTATTTAAGTGTGTGTGTCTGTTTGTATGTGTGTGTGTGTGTGTGTGTGTGTGTGTGTGTGTGTGTGTGTGTGTGTGTGCGCGCGCATGCATGTTAGGTTAAGTGTATAAGAGAGAGAAGTCTTCACAGGCATCATTGCATAAATTCTTCAAATTAACACTACTACACACATAGATAGATAGATAGATAGATAGATAGATAGATAGATAGATAGATAGATAGATTAAAGACTAATGTGTTATGCAGGAGAAATCCATAACGGGCTAGAAAGTTTTTTTTTTTTCACTGGGAACAAAAGAGCCTTTGTAATGTAAATGTAAAGCAGGCCCATTGATCCATAATTAATGAATAAAGTCATTTGAGAAATTTAGAAACTTTGTAAAACGTGACTCGAGAAGCCAAAAACTGTTGGATGAAAAGCACATTTGTCACAGGGTAAGGCATGTCTACTCACCCACCCACTCTCACATAAACATACACTTTCCTAGCAAATATAGAGCTTTGCTTGTCAGCATTTGATATCTCAGCAGGCCATACATACACTCCAGTGACCAATGAAGTCAGTGAATGGCTCAATAACATCACAAAGAAATATTTCAAAATACCAATAACTTCAGCAACAGGGAAACAGAGAATTAAAGCCATAACCCTATTTTATCCAGTAAATGTTGGCTTAGTTGTCCAATTCCTATTCTAATATAAATCTTATTTTTAAGCAATGTAACTACATAAGAGTCCAGTCTTGTCTACACAGCTAGCAGTGTCACCTACTCAGAGGAGACTGCGCTTAGGGACATCTGCTGTCGGTTAAATTCGCTATGTCCTCACTTTTTTTTTTTTTTACAAAATTATGGGCTCATGTTTGGGAGGCTACAGCTGTCTCGTTGTAATTTCATGAGGTGGAAAAAAATAGCGGGCAACTTACCGGTGTTTCCACGCCGTTGGTTCCGCATAGAGGCCCCCGAAACACCCCTTTAATGTTTCGATAGTGGCCCTTGCTAAGGTGCGTGGAGCTAATGACCAAGTAGTAACACGCCATGTGAGCGTGTAGCGCCCATAGGTGGAACTGCCTTCCAGTATGTTTCTTTGCGATCCAAAGAAATTGGACAGTGGAGGCCAGCAGCGTGCAAAGCAAAACCGGGTAGCCTACCACCCCAAAACCCGCAAGCACTGATTCTTTCCTCTCCGGTCCCTTCCAACACTTAGAGGCTCGTGCTGTCAGAGCACGCTGTAGGATCCCGTAACGTGTGGCATCCTTGCTACGGGTTATTAAAATGCAAATCCTTGATTTTGCCAGGAAATTGAGAATGCCTCCTAACAGGCTTCTTTTCTTCTAAACACAGCTCTCTCTCTCACCCTCTTTTCAGATGAACAAGAATTTAGCCTCAGCGCGCATTCGGTTAATTATTTTTTAAACATGTCCAGAAGTGTGGTGCTTTGCTGTGTTTCCCCAAGAAATCTAAAATCATGTGTCCGGGACCCTTTTAACCCTTGAATCCACTTAATGCCATCGGTGAGTTTGGATGACTGGCGGGATCACAGTTTGGTATGCCCCGCAGAATGTGCCGCTTGTGCGTCGGGAAGCAATTGAGAACGTTCGCCAGAATCGCAACAAGCCTTTATGTTGCCCTCTCCGGCGCAGATTACTTCAGCAATTCTCATTCCCTCCAGTAAAATTAAATCTCTATGGGCGGGATCTTCGCATGTAATAAATGTTTTACTTCAGTCGTGAATCGTCTCATTCGCTGCATCCAGCACTGGCGACTGGGCGACTGACATGCTCTATTTTCCTGTTGCAAGCTCGGCGCTAACTCCAATTTAGATTTCCCAAGTGCGAATAGCCTAGTAGTCTAAGTCGTGCATCATCTTCTCAGTTGTTCTAGTCTCATTCCCGCGCTGAGAGAAATGATCAATCCATGACCTGCGCAGAGAATTTAAAACCACTCTCTCTCTCTCTCTCTCTCTCTCTCTCTCCCCCAGAGGAGGAGTGTAGGGAGTCTGTTGGTTGTGAGAGGCAGCAGAAGGGGGTTGAATTGAGTCCGCTTTTAATTCTATTATCTGAACAGAATTGCAACCCACAACCTTGCACATTTAATCAACAACGCCACTGCCTAGTCGTTGGATTCGTTCCTATATGTATACGGATCTTTTTTTTTAAAGTTTATTCATAGCATCAACCTCTTTAAATCAAGTATCATTTGGCTCAAAGCAAACGAGAGTATTCAAGATGCTCCAAGCCTGGCGCTGTCCTCAACCTTGGTACTGAAACTGCACTTTGTGTAGACCGCAGTGAGGAGTCAAGTTAAAACATCTTCTCTCTCTCCGTTGCTCACACAGACATACACACCCACAACACGCGCTCACTCCTGTCGGTCTGTTTGTCTACTTGCAGTCTGATGTCGAGTGTGTTTTTATTATGAAATCACGGGCTCAAACATGTGTAATGCCGCTACATGTTTGAAACAGATAAGTTGCCTATACTCTTACAGAATAAGACTAAGAAAAATCCGGTGTCAGTGTTTTCGTCTTGACCGTCGCTGCTCTTACACAAGCAGTACGGGTTCGGTACGCCCTATGCTCGCCAGCGCTCATTAGTGCTTGATGGCGACATCTCGGTCCTTGGGGAGAGCCGTATGTGCATTTCTACAGATGAGGAGTAAACGGCAGTTTCCTGCGCTAAATGGAACTCCGGTAATGCCATCAGCAGAAGGAGCAGAGCAGGGGTGTCAGGAAGTGCTTTTCTTTCAGTTCCTCATGCTTTTCTCTGTTTCATGAGCCGCCGGCAGGTTGTGCCTTCCCGCGCTCATATAAAACTTATTAAATATTAAAATGTAGGATATGCGTTCACGGAGCTCTGCAAAGGCACAAGCACGTAAAAAACGAGCGCGCGCGCATACGCGCACACACACAGACAAAGCTTCATGAGCCTTTAATCGTGTGCCATTTAAATCTAACTACTCAATGAACGAACGATTCATGTTACTGTAATGCCATTACTGTAAAGATAAGACTAAGGAGAGAACAGATGTTGAGATATTAAAAAAGAAATAAGATTAAGATACCTCAAGAAAAATAAATCCCATATCTTCATACTTTCATAGCAAAAGGATGATGCAGAATCTTCTGGTAATATATGTATATATAGTATAAATAAATGCAATAATAACAGATGACCACTGGTTTAATAGCATGTTATTTCTCAGAGTGAAGGGCTGGAGGTTGTGGGAAAGAGGAGGAGATCGAGGGTGGTAGAGCTCACCACCATAGACAGTGAAATACTTCACCATCTAAATGTAAATGTAGGTGGAAATTTATCACATAATTATCAGAGAATGGATTTATTAGCGTGTGTGTGTGTGTGGTGTGTGTGTGTGTGTGTGTGCGTTCGTGTGTGCCTTCGAGAAATACACACACACACAAACACAAGCACACACATATACACACCACACACACAGACTAGAGAGAGATATCCTGAATCCAGTCAGGTTATTGTTTTATTAAGAAGGGTAAAATATGTTAACTGACTGGGACATATTTTCTACATGTTTTGTTAAAGGACTGGATTTAAAAAATAAATAAATAAAAATCTGTTAGCATGTATAATGAAATGCTGTAGATCTACTATTTGACACCAGCGCAAAGGCAGATCCACTATTATTGTCCCACCCATGTTGTAATCGCAAATGCATAAGACAAAAGTCTTAGTCAGTTTGTATTGCACTTGTATCTGTTTAGCCCCTCATATACATACACACACACCCTAGTCTAGCCTGGACTTACTGGCTATATTTGCTCTTTGCTCGCTTTATATATTTGCATTGTACTTGTCTGAGGATCTGAGTCTCAGACCCTGGTGGCATCCATGCAAATCACCTTAACAACAAAACCACCCCTCATTTCAACAGCATACAATGGAGAGTAGGTTTGGGAGGCCGGTGTCTGTCTGTAGCCTGATACATCACCCGAAGACCACGACACACACACACGTCTTTGAATATGAAGACTAAAATACTAGTGATAGAATAATTATTTTTTCAGTGATCTTTGTTGTCATTGTCATTAAATTCTGTCCTTTTCACATTGGGGGTCACATAATGGCATTGTGAATTCAATTAATGGTAGATTTGGTAAGGCTGACATTGCATTCACACATTGCATTGAAAAAAAAAAAAGACTTTACTGTAAACACACACTTTACCTGTCTCTGGAATGTGACTACAGTTTGTTGTTGCTTTCTGTTGTTTACTTTGTCAACTGTAATTACAACCAGTGACCAAAGGACCAGCTGGCAATAGCTGGCAATAACGTGTTGGGTTGTTTTTGCAGCATCTGTCCTAGTGGACTTTCTGTTGTTCAGGCAGGCTCAGTTCCAGAATGCACTCAATTCTATTTATTTTCATTACTGTTGACATTGTTACTAACCTCTAGTTCAAAACTACTCTATAGTGACTTTCTCCCAACTCATTTGATCACAGCAGAGAGAGGGAGAGAGAGAGAACGAGATAAAAAGAGAGGAGAGTGGGAGAGAGTTAGTGAGAGACAGGGGAGAGGAGGATAAGAAAAAGGCAGGAGAGAAGCATGAAGAGCATAGACCCCAGGAGAATTTATATTTAAAGTTATTAAAGGTGAAAAGTCACTGCAAGAGGGATTTCAGCACTGCTTATGTCTTGCAAACACACACACACACACACACACACACACACACACACATATGCATGCGGGTGAACACACACACACACACACACACACACACACACACACACACACACACACACACACTCAGCCAGTAGACTGACCTCAACCACTACACAAACACACACACATGCATTTTCATCCACAGAGACGATGACCAGAAGATGAATCACACCAGTCACACACTCTTTGAATAAAAAAAAAAAAATCACTCAAAATCATTTTGACATGCGGTCAGTTTTCTTTTTTTAAATTTATTTATATTAGTGTAGTTTAACAGCATTGCAGTGGAACTGGAAAATTACGCGACTCCCCTTAGGCCCTTGGAGCCAACTGTGGTCCCGGTGCTACAATAGCATGCAGCACAACACAGCACATCAAGGACACAAATTTACAGTTTAGACGCGCACAGAGGGCCATGCATAGACCTTGTCTGTATCTTTAGGCTTTCAGGCTTGATATCCTCCTTTTGTCCCATTTTCACACACACACACACGCACACACACACATAAACACACACACAAACACACACACACACACACACGTGCATGCAAACACACACACACACAAACACACACACACACAAACACACACACACACACGTGCATGCAAACACACACACACACACACACACACACACACACTACCTTTTCATACTTCTCACGTGGCCTTGAAAGGGAATGTACACCTCAGCCAGGAGATCAGGCAAGAGACAGCTCATCAGTTATGGCACCTATTATGCGGTTTCCATTTGTACACCAGTCCTCAGATGGCAGGGCAAAGCTTATGCCAGTGCGAGCTGATGCCCGGCTTTGATGTGTGTTGGATTTGAAGCAAATGCCCGTGTAAGCACACACTGGTCCAGATGAAAGCCAATGTGAACAGATGGGAGACATGTTTGATGTGTGTGTATGTGTGTGTGCATGTTTGTTTCTCTTCCTGTACTTTGTAAATGAAGTTTGTCCTCTGCTAGTATCATCATCATTTTTACAACTGGGCATTTTTTGGTTCTGCAACTGGATTATTACAGGTTGTTTGGAGCTCTAACTAATAATATGATAACCTTGACACAGAACTACTTTCACATAATACTTGATGTTCTTGGATTTACAATAACACTGAGTATTGTGCTTAAAACTCTTGGTTATACATTAAGGCACTAGTGAGAGTTAGATAGGGTAAAGGACATACCCACAAGTCTATAGTCTGCTTGGCATCTACTGTCAACAGTGAATGTCAACTCTGCAGCCAAATTGATTGAGAGACTACTCCATTTAAAGGCATTCAGACTACTCCATTTAAAGGCATACCAGGCAAGATTGCATTTTTTTTTAAGTCTCTGGACCCCACAGTCGCTGATTTTTTTAAAAACAAATTGCAACAACATTGCACATTCTCACCCATCCATGTGAATTTACATTTCGCATTTAGCAGACGCTTTTATCCAAAGCGACTTACATTTTCTCATGTATGAATTGTTCAGGGGCAGTCTCCCCTAGAGCAACTTAGGGTTAAGTGCCTTGCTCAAGGGCACAACGGTGGCAGCTGGGATTTGAACCCACAACTTTTCAGGCTACTTGCACACTAGCCAGGTTCCCGAACCACCACACTACCACCGCCCACTTTACTTGTAAACCAAATAATAGGAACCAGTGATGATCATTTTCATGTGTTACATTGACAAGGTAAGAAATGCACTTTCAATTTAATTTACTTTCAGTTTCGTTTCCTTGACCCAGTGTTTCTGATCCTGCAAGTGTAGTAACCGTGGAACCTACGCTAGAGGCGGCAAGAGAGCCTTCATTCACCCCGTAATGAGCCAGTTAATCATCAAAGTGACTACGAAGTTGATAAATGAACCTAAAATTGTTGCCTAGAAGTATCTGGAACGCATTTCCTCTTGATCTTTTTACAGCGTGAACTTCAAATGGCCTACTCCAACTCTGGACCTTACTAAGTTGAATGAACTTTGTTGATGCATTTTTCAGTGTCAGTTGCCCTCGTTAATTATGTGAGTGGATAACAAGCACAGTTGGGAATGGGAATATAAGCACCCCACTCCCACACACATGCACAGACACATACAGACTTTGTTACATGTTTTTTTGTTTCTTTTGCCTTTGCCGAAACAGGGAGTGAGGATAAACAGGAAAACACACGCGCACACACACACACACACACACACACACACACACACACACACACACACACACACACACACGCACACACACGCAAATCTTGACCCCACACAGACAGATCCACAGTTCAAACAACACAGTCACACTCAAACAGTATACAGTTAGCCATAAACACTGATCTAGCATGCATAAACACAGTATTAGCATTACAGCATGGGTTGATGGTCTGCTTTTCTTTTACGGCTTTGTTTTCAAACTCACATGGAAAGAAAAGCGCCCTTGGCAACAGAGCTTTTAGCAGCATATGTGAACATTTAGCCTTTTAACATATCAGTGGAAACAAATGTCATGAAATTCACACAAATTCACAAACACTAAACCTTAATGTTATGCTAAGATTTTGTACCCAGACTGTTTAAGCAAACTGACCCTAAGCGCTAAAATTTTAAATGAAATACTAATATGTAGGTAAAAAGCATCCATGGTTAACTTAATGCAAATGTAGATACACAGAATCAATCTGTCTGTTTTAAATTGCACAACTTACAAAGGCTAAGTCAATAGCTTTCACTAACAATATTATTGTGGGTAATTATGCTTCTGTGATGTTTATGAACACAGCGATGAACATGTGAAGCTGTAGTATTTGCATCTGAAACTTTATAAGGCTTACAGTTAGCAAAGTTGTGCATCGGAAACTCAGCTAGCATAGAAAGTAAGAAGGTATTGTTCCTTAAAAGGCAGAACAATAATGAAAGATAGCAATAATCTATTTGTGGGATTAAAAAACTGTATAGTGAATGTGTGTGTGTGTGTGTGTGTATCTGTGTGTGTGTGTGTGTGTGTGTGTGAGAGAGAGAGATATTGAGAGAGAGTGTGTGTCTGAGAGTGAGTATCTAAGTGAGTGTGTGTGTGTGTGTGTGTGTGTGTGTGTGTGTGTGTGTGCAAGTGGCCTATGGCGTTGTGGCATGCTGCTGGGCATGCCAATGTTCCTTTGATAACTTCCTCTGTTGCCATCAGAAAGAGCTGCAGTGGAGTAATTATCAGTAGTCCTTACTCACTCATGCATGCACGCATACACATACGCGCATACACACACACACACACAAGCACATACACACACACACACACAAGCACATACACACACACACTCACGCTCAAACACACACAGAGGTGTAGTGGGGATTTTTTTAGTGGTGGTACATGATATAATGTTTTAAATGTATGCCTGATATTTTATGTATAAAATGTATGCCTGATATAGTAGAAATGGGGAGACTGCGTACCCCTACGTCCAACACACACTACACCCCTGCACACACACACACACACACACACACACACACACACACACACACAAACAACATACATACATCATTCCCTACCATTCAATAAGTCAATTGAACCCAGGAGCATTTATCATCTCTCAAGATCAATGGATGCTGTAAACACCTATTCATAAAATATCTGTAATCTAAAAAAATACATCCTGCTAATCTCCACAGTTAATGCTTCTTGCATCAGCATATGTGAATACAACTTAAGTTGTAACAGAATTTTTTCTAGTAACAGAAAAGACATTTTTTTTAACAAATGTAATTTACTCTTCGGCCTTGTAAAGGTTTCTTTCTTACCACACACAAAACAAGATGAAATCAGCCCTGGAAACTGTTTAGAAGTTCTAGATAGACTGTGAATACGACGACTTACGAAATCTAAATTGTCTTTTGAATATTCTCTGGTTTGTTGTTTTGACTTCTGTGTCTTCTATGTCTCTCTCTATCTTTCCTTCCCTGCTGAGTTTATCTAGGTCAAAGAATAAGTTTGTTTTCAGAGTCCCTTCTGAGTGGCCAGATTACAGCTGGGAGGAGAAAGAGAGAGACAGAGAGAGAGAGAGAGAGATAGAGACAGAGAGAGAGAGAGGGATGCTGATGATGAAAGAAGGGAAGCGAGAGGAGAACAGTTTGTCTCTCTTTCTAACATTACTTCTTCAACACCAGATGGACTATAAATGCACTTTAAACTGAACTCTAACAGGCACTGTTTTCAATGTGAAGAGGATGGAAGGGTGCCTCTCCCTCTCTCACTGTGTGTGTGTGTGTGTGTGTGTGTGTGTGTGCAAGCCTGTGATTCAGGGCTTGCAAACCCTGAAAAGGCCTGGGCAAAACTCCCAGAAGAGATATCTGCAGTAGAACACACACACACACACACACACACACACACACACACACACACACACACACACACACACACACACACACACACACACACACACACACACACACACACACACACACACACACACAAACACACACACACACAAACACATGCACACACACATGCACACACATACACACACATATGACTGAGTGCACAAACGGGCTCTCTCTCTCACTCTCTCTCCCTCTCTCTCTCTCTCTCTCTCTCTCTCTCAAACACAATCTGAATGCATGTTCACTTGGCTGATGATTTGCTTGTGTCCTGTAAGCTCCACCGTAATCATCCTGTACACAGCATGTATGATTTAATCCACTGCAACATAAGCAGAAAGCACACACACACTCATCTATTCATCTGTGAACACACTCTCACTCTCCTCTCTCTCACACTTTCTCTCTCTTGTTCCCTGTTAACATAAACACACACACACACACACACACCAGCCCAGTCACACCAATAAACTAAATTACAGGGGCACAGCCAACTGTGTTGAGGTGTAATAAGGCTGGTTTGGTGCGAAATGCCATTTTCCCAAACAGATTAATCCTCTCCTTTTTCTACATCCCCCACTTTCCCTCCCTCCCTGTCTTCCTCACGTTCTGCACCTCTTCTCTCCTCTCCCTCTCTCTCGCTATCACACACCCACACACACACACACCAACACACACTTAGACGTACGCATGCGTACGCGCACATACACACACACACTCACACACACATACATCCACACTCAGAGGTATGCATGCATACACACACACACACACACACACACACACATACACATGTGCAGGAGGAGGCCCTGGAGAGCATGGTGTGAGCTGGTGGTGTGTAATGTATGCAGACACAGTGATGTGTGTGGAGTAATTCATCTGGCACACGTTCTCCACTGCTGCCTGCCACACGCATCAGCTGCTTCAGCAAACAGCAGTTTGGGCTTAGGATCTCTCTCTTTCTGTCTCTTTCTCTCTCTCTCTCTTTCTTTCTTTCTTTCTTTCTCTCGCTCTTTCTCTCTCTCTCTGTCTTTCTGGAACACTATCTTTGAGTTTGCAAGAGAGAGACAAAAGTGTGTGTGTGTTTGTATTTGTGTGTGTAAGAGCTCCCACTTTTTTTCTAACCAAGGCTACAAAAAAGTTTAGAGACAGCTCTTGAATTCAAGCAGTATTCCAAAGTATTGTCATCCATTAAAAATACATCTGTTTTGGTGAGGAGGACTGTTTCATTTTCTTCTCTCTCTCGGCCTGAAAACCACTGTCCTGAATCAAAATGCCTTGCTTCATTCACATAGACTATGAACCTGTTCACAGTCTTTAGAATGTGTTTTGGGTAAATCTGATTGCAAGTGGACAGCCAAGACAATTTTGTTCACGCCAGTGTTCTAACATTTGTCTCTCACAGATGATCACTTGCGATCAGATTTACCTTTGGAATGTACCTTTAAGAATTTAGAATGTTTACCTTGCTCCTTTTACTGCGCTGTGGAATTTTATTGGTCTGTTACATCATGGTTTAAGACACATCAGGACACATTGAGCATTTATATTACAGAACACATGTGGAAACAAGTGTCCTAAACCACCTCCACAAGTGGTTTGAGCAATCAGATTCCAAACTGTTTTGGTCATTGTTCACACCAGTATTTAGAACGAGCCAATATAATCAGATTTACCCAAGACACATTCTAATGACTAGTGTGAACAGGCTCTTTGTGCTTTGTAAAACAAAGTACATTTACATTTTACATTTACATTTATACATTTATGCAAAGTGACAACAGTTCCATAATTTGGCAGCTCTGAACTTGGCCTTAGTGGCTGAGCATGTGCATTTTGCACCGCAATGATCACGACCACTTTTTTTCTAGTTGTCTGGATGTGCATCAGGTTCACTTCGCTATCATATATTCATGGCATAGAATGGCCTCTCTGGGCTTATTGCTAAATTATAGTGAAGGTCATGGAAAGTTTGGGTTTTAGTCAGGGAAAGTCTTAGAAAAGTCTTTGAATTTTAAGTTTGACTTAACAGTGGGAACCCTGGAGAACAAGCTTTCCAAAAAGAGAAAGACATTACAGTTTGTGGGACCATGAAATCATCCTAACAGTAATGTTACAAGAGGAGAGTCAACTTAGGTTTATGCAGAAAAAGTCTGAACAGAAAGAGGACCTCTGCAGGAACACTCATAAGCTCACAGAATGAATAGGTGTACTACAGTTACAGCAAAGCTGGGAACAGACATCCAACTTTTTCAGCAGGCCAAATTTGAGCAGGCCAAACCCACAGTCTGAATCTGCTACAATTGGGATTTCTGTTATGAGCACAAACATAACAATTGAGTTGTTGACTTTTTAATGTCATAATTGGTACCATAGCAGCCATAAAACATAACAGTTAAGATAACATCAAACATGTTTGATTCAGTCTGATTCAGTCATGTTTCAAATCTGTCACCCAAACACGCATTACGACTCCTGCTGTTGATTACTTATGACTGGTCCGGATGTTCCATTGTATTAATATCAGGGTTAAAAGTCAGAAGATCTGTGCCTAGCTTGACACAAACTCACCAACAACTCCGTGGAAATGAGGGGTGACACATGCATAGCATTAATTCCACAGTAATATAGAGCAAATAGTTGGTTTCCTATCCGTTATAAGTGCTTTTCTTACATTACATTTATGTATTTTTTAACTTATATTTTTTCTTTTTTGTCAACTATCAGTTGTTCAGGGCCAGTCTCCCTTGCCTTGCGCCTTGCTCAGGGGCACAACAGTGGTAGCTGGGATTCAAACCCACAACTTTTCAGGCTACTTGCAAGCTAGAAAGGCTTCCTAACTGCTACGCTACCACCAGCTTTTCTGAAAAACACTGCTCTTTTACACTCTACCACAGAAGCAGAGTCTGATCCATCTATATTTACAATCACTGAAAAAAGGATTTTGAACGGTACTACCCCAAAAATTACAGCAAAATTGACTGCTTGATTTTGAATTGACTGATTGATAGCAAAACAATGCTATCAAACCAAGAGTGGAACACTATCTACTATTTCAAAGCACCTCTCGTGTGAGAGAGGACTATGCACTAAAAGCAATTTGTTACTGTAAAGATGAAATGCCAGCCTAAGTTGACTCTCCCACAGAGCAGCCACCTTATGTTCACATGATCTAATTACAGCCCTCTTTCTTGATATATCCAAGCACCATGCTGGCTACTGGGAACACTACAGTAGTGACAGCACTGTGTTCTGACAGGAACCATGAGAGTGGATTGCCATAAGCTCTGAATTCACTTGTTTGTGTGTGTCTAGTTTACATGTGTCTCTGTATGTGAGCGAGTGAGACAGAGAGAAAGAGTGAGAAAAGACACAGAGAGGGTGTAAGAGATTCAAATGGGTGGAAGAAAGAGAGAGAAAGGGGGAGAGAAAGAGAGAGAGCATGGCTGACTGACTGTTCCCCTTACATCTGTATTGAGAGGCACTTGTGCAAATACTCTGCAATGATGTCATTAGCTCAGGAAAGCCGCCTCCCTCCATTTTCTGTGACTGCAGCCAAGCATCAGATTCACAATTTTACACTCCAGGTCCCAGACCAAAATTAGAGGCCAAACAAAATGTATTTGCATCCTCTAGATGCAGCGTTTTTCTGTGTGTGTGTGAGAAAGAGAGAGAGTGAGAAAGAAAGAAAGAGACAGAGTGAGAGAGAGAGCAAGAATTTCATTGTACATGTGTGTATGTGTGTGTGTGTGTGTATGTGTGTATGAACTACATTCCCAACTGATCCAAACTCATATAATTATCTCCAGGTGTACCCTGGGAATAATGCGGCTCCACTGAGAGTGGAGTGTGAATTCTCCGAACATCCTCTGGGACCGCACCGCCTGTCTCCACCGTACCATACGATTGTTCTGCTGCCACCAGAGATTGCATGCAAGCACATGTCTGCTCTCTCCTGGCCTGTCCCGCCCAAAAGAGGGGGAGAGGAAAAAAAAAAAACTCCATTAAAGTTTTGTTTCAATTAACCTTGGGTGGGAGAGGTTTTGCACAGTTACAAATTTCACTCCACTCTATCATCAGATGCTTGGCCAAAATGCCAATGGATGAGGAAGTGGTTGAGAGATGGTTGGGGGGAAGGGGGAATGGGGTGTGGGTGGGGGTGTGCAGTGCGCCGGGCAGATTTCCAAAGATAGTTTTATTAATATGGATGGGCCCTCCAGCAGTGAGCTGGGAAGCAGTGGGAATGCAGCAGCTGTCAGTCTGAGAGGGTGGCGTGGTGATGTGGTGAATGCACAGTGTTGGAGAGAGTATTGAGAAAAGCACCTCCAAAACTTACCGCAGCTGATCTGAGGATGTAGAGGAAGTATTGGCGGGCCACTCTAGTCGAGCTTAGCAAGGCTGAAAACTCACATGTAGTTCACATAGTCCTGAGCTAATGGTAGATTTTATAGAGCAAATATGCACCTTTAAGTCCCATTAATGAAGCATTAATGAGCACCAATAACCCAAACCAGAGCCTTCCTACACTCAGGCATAGGATTTAGTCAGATTATCATATATTTGTGCTGGAGTACTTGCCTGTAGCTGTTTTTGGAGTTCGATGAAATCTTTCCCACATTTCAAATTAGAAAAAAAAAATGGAGATCATGAAGGTTAATGCCACTTTTAATCTTTCATCCTAAACAATTGCTTGAAGTTCTTGTGTGATTCAGATATCATAGAAAAAGTTCTTCAAGGTTGTCTCCAAGCACAGACGATGCAAGAGATGAGCACACAGGCAGAATAGACATGCCTCCAAGGTTGCCACATTCTTAATTAATTTTAAATTTAAATTAAATTTAAAATTTTGGCATGGTGTTGACAGAACTAGTAAAAAATATTTTAATGGTTATTCCCTTGAAAACTATGTGTTATTCAGACATGCTATGTTTCTGTGGTTTTCCTTTAGAGCAAGCTGACTTTGTCTCTGTGCATGACTGAATGCATGAAGTAGAGGTATACTGTAATTGTGTCTGGTGACTGGAGAGGAGACTAGCTGGAAAGGGCCAGAGTGGACAACCGCATGAGAACAAAGACTGGGATCTAATTTGTTTGACGCAACATGTTAAGGCAATGCGTTGATACCAACACAATGAGGAAATGTTAATCTCAACTACTGTTATGTTTTTAAAGATGTGAAATAAAGTGCTACAAATGACTCAGCTATTTTTGCTTCTGTGTTTGTGATGTGCTGGATGCGCTATACATAATTACAGAAAGAGATTAAACTGAAAAGTGAGAAAAAATCTTCCATCCTTTACTGATAGTGGAGGCATGAAGAATCTGTGCATATCTACAAATACAAACACACACATAACCACACACACTCTTGCATACACACATACACCCACACCCACACCCACACATTTTAATCTCAACCACCGTTATGTTTTTAGAGATGTGAAATAAAGTGCTACACGTGACTATATATGCAATAAATAATTACAGTGCCATGCCATTCTTTCTTTGTACATACACAGATGACAGCCAAACTGGTAATTAGAGAAAAAGAGATGAAGTTATGTGAAGTTAAAGTGAAAAAGTGAGAAAAAAATCTTCCATTCTTTACAGATGGTGGAGGAATGAAGAACTTGTGCATATCCACAAATACAGATACACACACACACACGCACGCACACAAGCCGACACACTCTTGCAAACACACACACACACATACACATACACATACACACATGTAAAGTCAGGCACAGACACAAACACACAACGTGTGTCGCTTTCTAATTTGGTTAGCCTTGCCCTGACCCACTCCTGGCTGTGCCACTTTTGCTGAGTTGTCAAGGTTACCTGCAGGCTAATTATGCCGCCACTCCACTCAAAAGGTCATCACCAGACAAGGTTAGGCCAAGGGTCGAAGGGCTCAAGATCAAAACATTTAGAATGAGCAATTGACCCACACGCTCTGCAGGGAAGGGAATGGGAGTGGGTGGGGGAGGAGGAGGAGTGATGACAGGGGAGGTGAGCTAATGGAGGAGAACAAGAGAGACAGAGAGAAGGGAGAGGGATGGGAGCAAGGATAAGTGAAAGGGCAGAGCCATGTTCCCTCACCATCATGGCTGACCGATTTTGACATAATTTCTTTGAAGTGTAAGGGCATGTTCATGTTTCTTGCAGTGAGAGAATATCTGGTCAAAAGCTGATTGCTGGACAGATAAACAGTAAGCAAAAAATGCACTTACTATATTTAATATGACTTTGTTTTGACTTTTCTCTTGATATCCTGCAGCTTTGTTTTGCCATAATATCCTTCTTTATTATACAGTAGTACTATTCAGAATGCTGCTGTACATTCTATTGACTTTGAATGGGCCTTCCCAATTCTGAAATCAGATATTTCTTCTATCAGACCAGACCACTGTCAATGGCATTGGTTTCTGCTGCTGATCTACATCTCCAATAGTACTTTGACACTAACAGTCCATTCACTTATTGCAATCGGCATCACTGAAAGTTGAAGTAGGCTAGAGTAGAGCTTTGTTTTAAATTGTTTATTAGTGGAAGCCACAAAACAGAAGCAAGTTAGATTTATTCTATTTATAGAATTTGTAGAATTCTATTCTGTTTTTATGTCATAATGTATTATCCACCAGTCAGTATTGTAAAAAATAGTCTCTGCTGAAGGAAGTAAGACCTTTATCCTATTATTACTTATTTCCTCATAGCTATTGATTGGCAGACATTATCCCTTATTTTTTCCTCAACAGGGCTCCCAGAAGCCTGGTATTAAAACCAGACCCTCATTCTACGCTTTCGTTTCATACAGAGGGTCTGGACATTCGGTAGTGAGATCTGATTGCTTGCTTGAGGTGTTTCACAAGATTGGACCCTGACTGAAAACTAGCATTCCAACCCGGTCTCACGACTTTTCATTAAGCTGTCACAAAATAAAAATCTATTCAAACGTGCTGTGATCACGATTTAGGCCTTTTTTTCGTGCTAGGACAACGAATTCCCACCCTATGTATTTTAATGTGCAGTGCATAACACTGCCACTAGCAGTGCTAACTGGTAACTGAGGGACAGTAGGGGTTGCGCACGTCGGCTTAAAAGATTTTTTTCCGTCTCGGTCTCCAGTTCATGCGAAGTTGTGCTGTAAAAAAAATAAAAGTTGTGCTTTAAAAAAATAGGCTTTGTAAACTCTGCAACTATTTTGGCCTGTTCTAAGCCATTAATGTACATAGGCTACTAGATCACAATTACAGTTTTTCTCAAATGCTAAAACACAAAAGCCAATCCTTTAAACCAAATGACCAGTTGTCTAAACACATTTACTAAATCTAGCCATCATTTTCCAATATCATAAACACATTTCACATGAAGACACAATTCACAAAACACAATCCTCCATTCTCATAAATCTAAACACATTTTTCCTTGCTAAAACACAAGTTGCAAAAGAACTCATACTCTCAAATGAAAGCTCATGTGATGCTAAATGTGATGCTAAATGCTATTTGAACACAATGAACACACCTGGCGTCATTCATTACACACAACGACTCAAAATTGAAGACACTTGTTGCTAATGCTGTGACCACATGTATAAAAGCAAGTTCAGAGTGCACAGTTTGCTGAAGATTCCAAACAAACACAATGGATGAAGGCAGAGTCAGGGGAAGAGGAATTTGAGTCAGAGGAGGGAGAAGG
The DNA here is from genome assembly GCA_027481765.1 of Tenualosa thibaudeaui. Lineage (NCBI taxonomy): Eukaryota > Metazoa > Chordata > Actinopteri > Clupeiformes > Clupeidae > Tenualosa > Tenualosa thibaudeaui. The sequence continues at coordinate 9,118,314 of JAIFZK010000019.1, read as the reverse complement.
GCTGGCCATGGAAGAAGAGGAGCAGGCCAACAAGGAAGAGGAGCAGGCCAACAAGGGAGAGGAGAAGGTCCAGGAAGGAGAGCAAGACAACCTCGCACCATCATTACGGATGAGATGCGAGCAACAGTTGTTGACCATGTCATTGTCCATGGCATGCCAATGGCTAAAGCAGGACTAAGAGTCCGTCCAAACTTGAGTAGGTTCACCGTGGCCACCATTATCAGCGCATTCAGACAACACAACAGGTATTGTACTCTATTGCTTTCTTTGTCACAATACAGTTTTACAAACCTGTGAAAGTAGTCTATTGGTTTCAAATCAGTTGTTATTGTAAAACATTCAGTGTTGTCAGTTGACAACACATGTTTCTTTCTTTAGAGTTGAAAGAATGCCACATAGAGGTGGGAGGGTTGCCATATGTACAGCAGCACAAGAAACCCTCATTGTGGATATGGTTCGTGAGAACAACCTCATCAGACTCCGGGAGATCAGAGACAAAGTCATTGCCGATAATGTCAACTTTGAGAGCATTGATGATGTCAGCTTGGCCACAATAGACAGAGTTCTCCGGCGCCAAAAGATGCGGATGAAACAGGTCTATTGGGATGTATGTAAGTAAGTATACATCCATGTTCACAGTACAGTTAGTGGACATACTGTGTTGCTCAGTGGCCTACATTACTTCTGGACAATACTGTGCTACCTGATTGACTGTTGTTCTGAACACCTGTGCACTTTCACATTTTCACAGAGGATATTACAGTTGGACGTGATGGCCAGACCTCATGAGTACCTCTTTCTGGATGAGGCTGGCTTCAACCTGCAGAAATGAAGGCAAAGAGGCCGTAACATCATTGGCCAAAGAGCCATCACTGAGGTTCCTGGCCAACGGGGGGGGTAATATTACTCTTTGTGCGGCCATGGGTTCGGAGGGGCTCGTCCACCGGCAAGCTGTCCTTGGGTCTTACAACACCCAACGTCTCCTTACCTTCCTAGAGGAGCTAAGAGACATCCTCCTGGACCACCAACAACACCATCCTGGGCCCACACATCACATTTATGTGATCATTTGGGACAATGTCTGCTTCCACAGAACAAACCAAATCAGAGAGTGGTTCACCACCAACAGTAACCAGTTTTTAAACATCTGCCTGCCACCCTACTCTCCTTTCCTGAACCCTATAGAGGCTTCTTCTCATCGTGGAGATGGAAGGTTTATGACAGACAAGCATACACTAGAGAGAACCTCCTAAGGGCAATGAAGCTGGCCTGTGTTGACATCAAAGTGGAGGCTTTCCAAGGATGGATTCGCCATTCCAGGGCGTTTTTCCCGCAGTTTCTGGCAAGAGACAATATAGCCTGTGATGTGGATGAGGTGATGTGGCCCGATGCAGCTCAGCGGCATGATGCTGCACAGTGATTGTGGTGTGTGTGGAATAAGGTAAATAAAAAAACTTCATACCCTGATCATGTTTTCAAGAGTACTGTTGTGTGCCATAGGTTCTGTTTTTGCATTGAGTTGTGTTACAGTAGTGTACATGCAGTATTTTCTATAGATTTATACTCTCTCTCTCTCTCTCTCTCTCTCTCTCTCTCTCTCTCTCTCTCTCTCTATATATATATATATATATATATATATATATATATATATATATATATATATATATATATATATATATATATATATTCAGACCATGCTGTGCCACTCTATGTTCGGGCTATGATAGAGAGTAGTCATTCCTTAGTTTTGTCCCTATAATTTGATTCACTGATTGCTCACTGATATAAAAATTCTGTCTCTGTTGTCAGACTCAATTTTATGCTGCATTGAGAACTGCAAGGTAGAAACAGTCTTCATCCAAATTCTTGCAGCAATCAAAAACACCAGGTTTGGAACTAAAGAAATAGCTGCTTACAGTCAGCTGCAACAGTGATAGATGCAGGCAAGCGATGACAATCTAGTCACTCTCTGTGCACACTTATACATACACAGATAGTCTGTGCAGAAGCATATGTGGGTACTGTGGACAGAGAAGTATATGAGGACAAAACAAATGATGTAGTCAAATACATGTGACAGTTAACATCCTGACTTAGCATTAACTTACACCCTGAATCAGCATCAAATCAGGACTATCCTGCTTCAGATAAATGTACCATCTCTCTGTTTCTCTCTCTCTCTCACACACACAAACATACACACACACACACACACACACACACACACACACACACACACACACAAATGAGCTCAAAGTTTACACTCTTCCAGTAATTACTGGAGAGTCTCTGAAGAGCTTTCATGTATTAATGACTAGCCTCACAGCCCTGACCTCAGAGTCCTGTGGGAATAGATGATGGAGTGTGTGTGTGTGTGTGTGTGTGTGTGTGTGTCTGTGTGTGTAAATGCTAAAGAATGTGTGTTTGTGCATCTGTATGTGCCTGTCTGTGTGACTACATGTGCTTGTGCGCATAAGTGTGTACTTTATTATTTTGCTCATGCATCGTCTATGTGATTGCATTATACACTTCATATTCTCATTCATAGTCTTTAGAGAAAAAGAGACTTGGGGTTTCATCATTTGTTCCTTTCCAAAGGGGAATGCGGGTATTTTTAAACAGTAGCAAATAGCAAGGCATAATTTGAATGTAAATGCAGAACAGAAATGGAATTCACAATTCAAGGTCGCACAATGATACTGATTTGTGGTCCCAGAGAATGAATCAATAATGCAGTGCTGAAGTGGACTCCTCATTTCATGCACATTTGATTTATGGTCTAATACAGTCTATTCAAATACAACCCAATGAATACTATGCGTTTGAAACATTTAAGTAGAAACAGTCATCAATTGAGGGATGAAAAGTACATAGGCACAATGCATTGTGGGACTTGCAGACATTTTCAGCAGCTGTCAAAGCAAACAAAAAGCCTGATGATAAGCCTCAGTTATCCTGACATTAAAAAGTAAGAGCATGTTCTATGTGGATCTTACACACAGCCCTTGAGTGATTATAACTTGACTCCTGATTCTTGTCCTGTGGCCTTGCCCACATTTCATGTGTTCATACCGTGTTCATTCCCCTATTTTGATTACAGGTAGTCATGAAATTTGAAGAATGTTTTCTTGTTGTGATGAAGCTTTTCTACTGTTTATTTAATACTGACTTTCACAACCCTATCACGTGTCTATCATTTCAAGCTTCTGAACTATGCCTGAATCTCAGGCAGCAGAAAGCTGAAGGGAGAGCACTGTAATTGAGCGAATGTTCAGACCAAAGCCACAGGCGATGGATCAAGGAAAGTTCAGACTTTAACAAAGCCCCTTGTCCACACCCTGTGTATTAGAAAGCATAAGTATTAAATGAGAAGCGCTGCCAGCAGCCTTTTCAGGTCTGCCTCATACTGAGGCAAAGGCAGGCAAAAGCTAGATGCTGTAGCTGCTAGACTGCTGCTTTCCGTCACTTCTTGCATGACCCTGAAGGTGTCTTGCAGTGAGGTTTACAAACTCGGCATGGCTCTGTGCCCGCTAGCCCCTATTAAACCCAGCGAATACACCCTTTTTGATGTAATACTACCAGAAAACAGAGAGGCAGGGAGCCACCTGTCTTCTATAGATCATTCTGCCACCATCTGTACTGTTTGCCTTCGTCTCTGTGTTTGCATTTGAGCCTTTTTTGTGTGCATACAAATCTCCATAATGGGCCACCTGACTTCCTCATAAGCCATCCCTTTCTGCAAAATGCACCTTTATGTGAAATATGGCCTGCTGGTGAGGGCAGCCTCATCACTGATTGATTTTTTGGTCTTCTCAGAGAAACTTTCTTTGCACCAGGCAATGAATGCCCTGAGCCAATCCCTACATGACTACTTTGTGAATGAGGTGCCGCATGAGGCCAGCTAATGGATAGTGTAGCCTGGCTTTTAGAGGTCTAAATTAGCAGCATCCATGCTGGGTGTTAATGCCTTTACTCGCTGAGATGGCTGGCCATGTCACCTGTTTATTACCTGCCTATCTGGGCTAGTTGGTTGGAGACTTTTCATTTTTTGCCCTATCTATTTGCAAAGATTATGTGCTACCGTGAAGACACTGAAACAAACTGAAACAGGGAAAGTGGGACTTTGGGTTACTGTCGTTATTGTTTTGGTGTCCTTGTTGTGTTGTGTTATCATGTATCATATCACGGCACAGTACAAGCAGAATGTTTACTGATTGGCTATTTAAATTGCAAACTCTATAATCGCATACTCTATCCCCAGACCTTTCAAGGCTATCCCAAGTATATGTCAGTACTATGCAATGTTGTTTTTCATTAGTTATGCTGAAATGCAGGTAAATATGTAATTACAATATAAAACCGATAGGATACATGGATTTATCTATTCTTACATCCTTTACAAAAGAAAAAAAATGGAACATTATGCTGATGTTGCATTTTCCCAGTGTGTTGATCAGGGCTGTACATGTTTATGCATGTGTGTGTGTGTGTGTGTGTGTGTGTGTGTGTGTGTGTGTGTGTGTGTGTGTGTATGTGTAGTTACTGCAGTTGTTCTGCTCTGCAGGACTGAGGCAGTAAAGCCCACGTGTATGAGCTTTAAAATTAGAATTACTGCAGTTGTTCTGCTCTGCAGGACTGAGGCAGTAAAGCCCACGTGTAGGATTTCAGCTGCAGCTCCAGTGGCTTGCCACACAAATTATATTATGCCTTTAAATTTGTATCAATAGCATTTTTACAGTGTACTTCTACAGGACAAGACAACAGAAGGTTATAATAGTTTCTAGCCTAGTTTGTCTAGTGACAAACAATGCTCCCCTGCACCCGTGTACACACAACACCCCCCCCCTACACACACACATGCATGCACACACACACACAGTCCCACTGGCAGGCTCATTATAAGGTCACACTACAGAGTAGATAAATGACCCTAAGTACATTGTGACTCGTTCTATGCAATCATTTCCTGTACCTACTTATAACCATGAATGCATTGAAATAAAATGTGTTTTTACTGTAAAAGTTCACATTTGTTGCATTTCACCAGCTTTTGTTTTTGTGTCTATTGTGTTTACTTGTTTACTGTTCACAGCACTTTATTTTGTATTTTCCTTCTGTACGTATGTGTATCCATCATGGAGAGTACATTGCATCACAATGTATTCATTGTTATTTGAAAGACACATAGATTAACATGCCACTCGCGCACACACACACAATAATACACCCACGCATACACAGAGACATTTTTACAAAGTCAGCACACAAGGATTTCACAGGGGTAGACTAGGTTTGTGAGGGAACAGTGTGTCTACCTCTGTGATATATTTGTTTGTTTATTTTTGTGCTTGTTTATTACCAGAGGGAACCATGTAAATGGGGACAGTGGTGGTAAGGAGTATTGCATTAGATGTAATATCAAAATACCCGTAACCTACTCCACATACAACAGCAAACAGGGGATGGGGAGACACACACACATACACTCACTATGCCCACACATACATCCCACATATGCACATTTACTGTCCCATATATTTATGTGGTTGGAATTGCTGGTGGAATGCTGGTGTCTTTGACTGAGTGTAAGCACTTAATTTGTGTGTATTGTTTCCTCTCTCTCTCTCTCTCTCTCTCTGTGTGTGTGTGTGTGTGTGTGTGTGTGTGTGTGTGCATATGAGACTGGGCATGCAGGTTGTGAAGAGCTGTGATCAGCGTGTTATCTGTGGCCATGCCAGGAAATCTCTTTTCAGGTGGATTCCAGAAATTAATTTCAAGCTGAGAGTGAGTCACTCTTTTGAAGAAATGTTCCCATCAAAGTCACTCAGCTACAAGCATACACCTCACGCATCAAAACAAACAAGGAAATGAACAGAAAGCCTAGAAGAGAGAACAAGACAAAAGCCTTGAATGAGAGGAGAGCTGTTTTCTCCAGTTTTATACTTTTCTATACTATTTGTTTTATATCTTTTTGAATCAGTAAACATAGTGTGAAAGAATATGAAAGATAAATGGAATACAGCTCTTGTCTATGTTTTTTTTCAGTTGGCCACTAAAAACTTTCCTTTTCAGCCTTCAATCATTTTTCCCACCTGGATGCATATTTGAGTCTGTTGCACTTAATTGCATGAGTGATTCAGTTGTAACATCAATTATGAATATAGCACTAAACAGTTCTCACATACATAAATGCATTGGGTTAATATACTTTGCCATTGGAAAACTGGAATTTATTTTACAAACAAAGCTGTCAAGTCTTAGCTTGTCAAGCTAAGTTTTTTTCAAGGTCATGTAAAGCCATAATCTTTTTTTACTATAACTAAGAGCACATCCAGCATGCCTACTTCATTCTCCTCTAAAGGGGCAAGGCAACAACATAAACACATTCATAAATCCGTATGTATCCATGAAAAAGATGACAGACTGCTGTGTAGTACACCCAACAACAAGGTGATGAATAGTTTTACTGGCTTTATTTACTACTAAAGTAAATTTACTTTTAATTGTTGTGTATTTAAAAAGGCTTGTAGTTTCTACAAGAGCATAAGAAACACACACCGTGCAAGTACATTTAGTCACCCCAAATACATCCTTGTGCAATCAAGGAAAAGAGAAAAGTTGCTACATTAAGGGTACAAAAACTCATTTATTCTTACAGGAGGAACACACCATTCCATTTACCACTGTAGGGCAGAGTATATAGAAAACAGTTCACGACATGCTCAACACTGAATGGTAAACATGGTTTATGGACTGCATTTATGTAGTGCTTTTGTATTCCTTCAAGCACTAAAAGTGCTTGGTAATTTCATGCCTTACCTTTACCTATTCCCACACACTGGTGGCAGAGGCTGTCATGCAAGGCAGTCCATTCACCGTGATCAGTTTGAGGTTCGGTGCCTTGCTCAAGGACACTTTGATGGGGTCAAATGGAGTCCGGTTGCAGAGTAAGTCGTTTACCTCCTGCATCCACAAACAGTAGATTAGAGTCTGTGACACCCCTCTGCTCCCCCCTGCAGGCTACCTAGGTTCCATATGATGGTCACATAGGGAACTCAGGTTCCCAGTCTGCATTGGGGAAGGCAAATTAGGGAGATCATCCACACCTAGGTATATAAGCACTCCTCATTCTCATTCCATCAGTGCTTCCACTCCTCTCTCATTTTTGATTGACACCCTTTTGAGCACGCACCACCATACAGATGTTCCTACTCCCTCATCTCTTTGCTACTTTTCTTACTTTAAATAAACTTATTTTTCTTGCTTTTTTGAACCCATTTGTGTTGCCTCTTTAATGTTTAATAACATAGTGCGAGCCAGGTGTAGCCAGGTTTTGCGTGTGGGGGATTTCTTTTTCTTTCCTTTTTTGTTCCGGTTATGAGACAGTCCTGAGACAGACAAGTTCTGTGTTGGTCTCAAAGCTAGTATGACATGCTTGGGCTGTACACTGTCAGCATTGGCTGAGGTGTGCCGTGTGGTGCGGTGCCATACCGCCCTGTGCTGCGGTACGTATGCCAAGGGCTTAGATGAGCTACTTTACCTGGCACGGCTTCATGCACCAAAAACAAAAAAGAACGATGCTGTCAGTACACACTGCAGACGATTCACAGGCCAGCATTTCAAGCAAGGCCCAACCTTTACGAATTCCCCAGAGGGATCATACCACAGGGAACTGGAAGCTCTGGAAAGAGATACCTGGAGGATATGCAATTCTGTGCCTCAATAATATCAAAGTCAACATTCTCTTAGGCAGTATCAGAATAGGAGAACCTGATGTTCATTGGTAAAGGATGTTTGCATGAATGTAAATATCCATTCAAACAAAACTCTGTCTACACATGAATATATAATGCCGACTTATTCAAATGAATGTGATTTATAATGATTTGTGACACTTCAAGTTGTAAAGGTTTATATAATAACATTATAATGCCTTAGGTGTTCAGTCATGAGAATGTATGAGCAGTTATGAAGACTAATGACATCACCAGTAGTATTTTATGAATGCATTATAATCCTTTATGAATGTGTTTTAATGCTTAATGAATACTGGGTTCATATAAAGTGTCTTCAGTTTGACAATGTTACACCAAACCATACAGTAAGACAGAAAAATCATATAATATAAATATATATGGCTATCACACAGCCAATCTTTAGTGTTTGTTTCATTTTTACTTCTCTATTGCTTGTTCAAGAAATGCCACACAGTGAACATTGGCCTTGCTTAGGCATTGCCCTAATAAAAGACGTGTCTAATGATATGCAAATGTACTTAAGATGGGTCAAAAACCCCTGTGTGCCATTTTTAAAGGAAAGATGGGTAATCTGTTGTCTTCCGATGACCTTTAAAATGCAATCCTTAAAATGGGGAAAGAAATGTCACAATATGTTCTCGGATCAAAACCAACCCCCGTCGATCCTGGCTCTTCCACATTTCCAAAATGTGTGTGTGTGTGCATGTCCATGTGTGGGTGTGTGTTTGTCTCTCTGTTTGTCTGTCTGTCTCTATGTGAGCAAGCTTGGGTTTTGTTGTGGATTCCACCCAATTACGGAAAGAGGAGCAGATGTCTGGCATGGCAAACGAGCAGTGAAGTCAGGAATGTTGCTTACTTGATAAAAACTATAGTTTAATTCCCTTGTATTTGTGGCCCACTGTCCTCCTTTCGTCTTTTCTTAACTTGATCTGTTTCCATACTTTCTTGCATTTTGTGTTTTCCTAAAAATTTGTCTCTGTTTGCATTTTTATACTGTAACGGTGCGGTAGCCCGTTACCAGTTTACACCACACTTAACACGCAAACAATCATCACGCCAACACACGTTTTAAACACAGACCTTTTATTTTTTTTACCACCGAACGTGAGCATGCAGCTGGCAGTCACGGGAGCACAGCATCTGCAACGGAACAAAAAACAAACTTTTATCAATAACATAGCTAGCTAGCAAGCAAACTGGTGAGCTAATTACAAACAAAGCAGAGCTTACCTTGTTGCAGATCAACTTCCTGGTGTTGTCTGAAGGACCCGACGGGAGCTCTTGAAGGACAATTATAGTTTGGAGAGCTCAGGTCCGAGCCGGGCATGATACACCAGTGTGTGGGGAAGAGGGGTGTTTGTGTGTTTTAATATTTTATGGCGTTTATGAAGGGTGTGATGTATATACTGTTAAACCGGAGTATTTATTGTTTTTAAACAGAGTATTTATATATATTTTTGTATGTGTTCTTAGCTTTCTAACCATGATTGATTTTGCCCATGGTTTGGTTTGACCCTGGGGCTAGAAAACCCAGGGAAACCACGCAGCAGGGAGATGGTTTTGAGGTGAGCTACAGTAAACACCTGACTAGTCAGAGAGAGAGTTTGGGATACTAAATATTTTGGTATTGCTTTCTATTATTGAATTTACTTTATCGTTAAGACTTTTGTTTGCATTTTGAACACGTTAGATTCTGATTGATTTTGGAGTTTTTTTTTCTTTTGTTTTTTTTTTTTCCTCTGGACCATTTTTTCCTGCTTGGGAAGGAAAATAAACCAAATTTTTTTTACCATCCGCATCTGACTCGCTGCACTGCCTTTCAGGCCGTAAGGCTAGCCTGACTACATTACACACACACACACACACACACACACACACACACACACACACATACCAGAAGAATCTAATGAAATCATATCAACTTACTGGTATTTCTGCTCTGTTACTGGAAGGGACAATGTTGCTTATTTTCACAAGTCAAAGCCAGAAGTCACAGCACATTATGTAATGACTGTGTGAGTCAGTCTGTGAATTCCCGTCTGTGAATTCCCGTTAACCTCCATGAGGAATGAAAATCAACACACACTGCAGCCAAGGAAACTCCTTAAAGCGAATGTGTCAGTTATAACTGCCAGAGAGAGAGAGAGAGAGAGAGCTCCAGTAGAAGCAGTAACTGTATAAATTTCTGTATTTATGTGTGTGTATGTGTGTCCACATGTGCATGTGAAGGCTTTGTGTGTGTGTGTGTGTGCACTTGCGGGCATGTATATGTGTAAGTTTGAGTGTGTGCATGTCTGTCCCAATTTCCCTTTGATTTGGAATTTGTACCCTGTGCCTTTTTTCCCGGCAGAGTATGGAACAACCCAGCAGTGAGTGTGGTGGCGATCAGACTTTGTGACGAATGCATAATTTCCCCAGACGAGGCAAAAGAAAGGACAGGAGATTTTATGTTGATGTGAGTGTGTGCGTGTGTGTGTGCGTGCATGCGTGTGGCATTTTGGTATTTTGTGGCAAGGCATTTTGTGTCTGTTTGTGTGCACTTGCGTGAATGTGTATGTGTGAGTTTGTGTGTGTGCATGCATGTTTGTGTCTGTGTCTTAATTTCTCTTTAATTTGGAATTTGGACCCTGTGCCTTTTTTCCCCTACAGTGTATGGAACAACCCCGCAGTGAGTGTGGTGGTGATCAGACTTTGTGACGGATGCGTAATTTCCCCAGACGAGGTGAAAAGAAAGGAGAGATGTTATGTTGGTGTGTGCGTGTGCGTCAGCAATGATTTACTTGGTCTGCTTAATAACAACATTCCTCAATGCCCAGCCAGTAATAAATATCTGACTGAGTGGCATTGTTTTAATAAGCGCTCAGATTTAGGAAATCCATCTCCCTTAGATCAATATGTCTCTGTCACATATAAGCAGCATGTGACCCACCCACCACCCCCAGCTGTCTTTGCTCGGTAACCCACCATCTTATACCAAAAATTAGCTACACTAAAAATTAGATACACTTATGGCTACAATAGGCTAAGATTTCCAAAGCCTATATCCCTCCTCTCTCTTTGTTTCGCTTGTGTGTGTGTATGTACACGTGTGTGTGTGTGTGTGATTGTCTGTCAGCAAGTGCATGGTCACAATCCCTGTAAATACAAACATGGCCTTGTATCCCACCTTATGCTAAAACACTATCATAAAATTTTATGATTTATATATGATTTATTTTTATTTTAATTTAATGAGATACTTTTATCAATACTTATATAATACCTATGGGTTCATCGTCATCCAGAGTAGTGTAGAGTACAAGTAGTGAGACTTATAGCATGTTTGGATTACAGATAATAACAGTTTGTGAGATTTGAAGATGCATTGCATACCCGTGTGTTTTTTGTTGTAGCAAAATAATAAAATACAGGTTAACAACATAAGCTACAGAGGCCATGCGTGTGTTATAGACCTCAGAAGTGATTTTTGAAGAAACACTATCTGTCATAGATGATATCTAGACACTCGGACAACAGTGCTAGTATTAAATGTACATTTTAACGGACCTCTTACCAACATGGGTCTGCGTGTGTTGGTATGTTGTTGCAAAATCAACACTGAACTTTAATAAATGTGTATATCGTACACACACACAGGTTAAAACAGTTGGATCAGATGGTGCAAACCATAACTCATTCACATTCCTGCTGTGGACTTGCAGGATAAACTGTGATTCATTTACTTGTTGAGGAATTATTTTGCTCGTTTCTAAGAGGGAAAAGTATTCTGACCAGTTGTCAGACATTGGAGGTAATTTTACTTGTTTCAAATATTTTTATCTTGTCAAGACAGCCTATATTCAAACCTAACTCATTAAGATAATCACTATTGCTGATTTAAAACAAAATCTGTCATTGCAACAGTCAGTGGCACTTGAAAATTATGTGTCGGCAAGCAGCAGTATGGGTGCCAAGCATCATAATTGAACAGTGTTGTTGATTAAACACATATTGTGTAACAAATAAACAAACAAAATTTGTTGCCAATGTAACAAATGTTCACACTATGTTTTGTGGCAATCAGCCACAGGTTTTCCATGATATGACCTCACATGGTGTTTTGTGACTGCCTCAGACTTTGAGTTGCTGTATTGCAATGAGGGTTCCATGCATCAAAATGGGGTCTTTGGCTGACTTGAATTTAGCATCATTGTCCTAGATTCAAGCACCTTTCAATTGTTGTCATCTTTTTTGCTAGTTTTGAGCTAATTTGGCTAGTTTCTTGACACTATATTTCAAAAATAAGAAAATTAATTGTTTATATGTCTTACCATGAATACTTAAAACAAGCAATATTTATACTTAAATCAAGACTTTCCTTTCTCTGTATTTTTTCTTCTTTCAAGAAATCTTTGTAGGAGCAATTTTCTTGCTGCACTACTATGGAATTACATTTGTGCCTCTTTTATGAGCGAGCAGTAGAACAGTAGAGTGCAGATTTTTTAGTTTTTTTGAGCATGCAAACAAATTATATTTTGAGGAAGAATTAAACTTGGGCATGAAGAATTTGTAATTGAGCAAACAGGAATCTATTCTGTGCTGCACAAATGTCTTTGCATGTTTGCTGAGATCAATATGTATGTGCAATAACAGCCCCCTTTCAGTTCAGTTTCACTCCATGTGCTCACATAAACTGGTTCTCCATGCACGAAATGCTCGCTCCTGACATCTCTCTCGCTCGCCCTCTACTTGACCTGTGCGCTTGCTCACAAACTGTAGAAAGCGTTACATTTGTGCAACAATTATCAACCAATCAGAAAATTCTGGGGAGGTAAATTCTAATTGCCTGCTGAAGTCTAGGGCGGAAAGCCAAACGTTTTAAACAAATCCAAATGAAACTACTTTGAGGGCGAATATGTAAGTTTACCATTTAAGTCATGCCATGCTAAATGTCAACAAAATTAGTTCTTGATAAAAGGAGGTGACGTTAGTTTCAAAAGACATACTTACAGTGTAGGGTAACATAACAGTCACTAGCTAGATTACAGTTCTGTAGTTAAATTACCTAACTTGTAAATTTAACTTAATGGTCTATACTCTTTCTGTCCTACTTTACGTCATTTTCTGTTCAAGTATTTACGGATGGTTAGTGTGATATGAATTATTAGGATTCAATTATTCGCTTTTGCTGGGATATTACATGCTGTTAGATCCATTGCCAATAGTCCTGTTTTGAGTTTAGTTTAGGTTTAGGGCTTAGGTAAGGCTAGAATTATCCATCCGTCCACTATAGTGAAAGAAGCAGTTCACTGCAAATGACAGTAAGCGAATTTTCTGTTTGGTTGCCATTTGTGGCACACATGTAACACTTTCTATAGTTTGTGAGCGAGCGAACAGGTGAAATTGAGCAAGAATGAGAGATCTCTGGAGCGAGCTGAACAGTTTATGTGAGTGCATAGAGTAAAACTGAATGAAAGAGGGATATTATTGCACATACATGTTGACTCCAGTTAACTGGTCAACTGGTCAAAGTTTTTGTGCTTTATGTTTCCTCAAAATGTAATTTGCGTGCTTGCTTAAAACTTTTTTCTGCCCTCAATATTGTTCAACTGCTTGATCATAAAAGAGGCACAAATGTAATTCCATACACTGGCAGATAATTATGCTTGAAATAAGTAAATCTTCCTGGAAAGAGTAGTTTTTCTTGTTTTGGAAATGGCAGTTTTTGTAGTGTGTGTTTATATGTATGTATGTGTGTATGTGTGGCCTATTACCCATGGACGTGAAGAACTTGCTGCTAATTGAAAACATCTGATCTCCACTTGAGTAGTAGCATGTCAGCTACGGAAATACATGGGACCCTCCTGCAGGAAACCAAATGGGGCCCTCCCTCTGAAGTCTATTTGGACAGATAGGTACAATGTACCCATAAAGCACAGTGAGATTTGCCTGCCCTGAACACAGAACTTGCATTCTGGATGGACAATGTATGCTTCACATGATCATATAGGCCTAAAATTACTTGCAGATGATAAAATAATTGGAAGATACCTTTGAATTGTATTGTTTCTCACTATCTATAAGATAGATGTATTTCTTTTAGATTTTAAGGTCCCTATAAAGTGAAATAAAGTATCAAAAGTGGGGCTGTAGCCTAGGGTATAATGCATGATAATGCTCTGCTGAAAAGGGCAATCGTAACGCTACATTCCGTCTCACTGTTTGTCTTGCTGTCTGTTCATGTAAAATTCACTTGCTTGAATACAGCTCCCAATGTGCGTAGTTTGAGTGAAAGGAATCTGTTTCAGAGTTGTTCTCACGCCGCTTTCTCCAAACTCTCACACACACATCAAGAGGTTTAAACCAATGATTGTATAGTCATTGCTTTAAACTACCATGTGCTCGTCTCGGAGACGTTCTTTTAAAATACAAATGTATTTTGCCTCAATTATTATTTTTAGCCCTAAAAAAAATTACCGGTCACCTCTTACCTTGATTTCATACTCTGTGAAGAAATTGTGCTTTCAAAAGGGAGACCAGTTATTTTGACTATGTAACAGCTGAAGAAAATGACTGAACTACCTAAAGTTATTCAAAATCCTAAGTCAACAAAACATTGCTATTAATGCATTGCCATACATCTGGCTCTGGCTTTAACACAGTTAAATCCGCTTTGCAGTATGAGTCCGATGAACCTGAATGTCATGCCAATTTGCTCAGCATGACTGATCCTGCGATAACATTTTCAAGCAACGCAGGCTACTGGATTTCATTGAGACAAGATATGATGTTGCATTGCTGACATGAAATCATAGGCCTACAGTTACAGGTTACAGTTGAATTAGGCCACGTTCAGAAAAAATATGTTTGTAAATGGTGCTTATATACTTAATGGTGCACAACGCTATTCTAGGTTAATGGTGGTTTGAGTGAATACTATGGGACACTGAGTCATAGAGGAGAACCACACAAAACATGTTTTTACCACATCATTAGGCCAGGTTGTATTTAGACATACACAGGTAATAGTGTAGTATTACGACAGAAATGTATTTTGCTCCTATCACAATACTGAAGGGTAACAAAAAACTTACAAAGCACAAAATGCACACAGTTGAAAGACCACTGAGAATGTTTTATCTTGTATTACAGATTTCACGTTTGTCCACATTGAAAACATTTACCTCAGAGCATTTGCCTAACCACAAAAATTCTGTTACATTGTGAGACTTGGCATATTATTATATTCCACGCTTGAGCAACCGTCACCAACTACTCACCCCCCTTGTGCACATGCACACACACACACACACAGGCACAAATACACAAATGCATACACACACACTCAAAAACACACACAAACATATGCACACACACACACACACACACACACAGAAGCACAGGCAAAGATACACATGCACACCCACACACAAACACTGGCTTCCTGCATGGGATTTCCTAAAACAGGTCAGAGCTCTGTTTGCTCACAGATGGGCCCTCCCCTATGGGCACGGCGATAGTCTAAGGACTCCCCCCATTTGCACCCAAAAGCAGGAAAAAGCCTGTCCTCTGTCACTCAATCCCACAAAACATAAAACTACAGAGGCTCATGAAACAGGTCTAGTGAAAAGGACTGGGGCAGACAGGAAACTGGAAACACTGGAGCTCAAGCTGCAGAGAAGCGTGCTGAATCTGGGACTGAAGACATATTTCTTCTGAAGACTAATGTGAGCCAAAGGCTGCATATTGAATCTCTGAAGTTTGCAAAAGTTAATACCGTTAGTTAAAAGTAAACCTGGAGTGTTTGTTTATCATTGATTTACTAGTTTGGGCTGAACTTTGGTTAAGGTAACATTTGATGTTGTTCTCACATATGCTTTTTATAGACACTCGTTTCAGATTGTTTTCAGTTGTCTTTGGAAAGCAGAACTAAACTGAAAGATTGTTGAATGAATGTGGATTGACGAATTATGGAGGAGGCGGTTCAGTCTATGAATACAGTGGAGTCTGGGAACTTTCTATGAAAGCTGTGTTAAATGTTTTGAAAAACTAAAAATGCGTGAAACCAATGAAAACAGGTTAACACAATTGGAAGTGCTGGTTTCTGCTGTGCTAAGAAAGTGAGGATTAAGATCAAGTTGATCCCACTTTCATTAAGCGCTTTTTAGCAATAAGAAAAACTGTAATTGAAGTAAAGAACAGTAGCCTACAACAAAGCAAAGCAATTAATTGAATTAAATGTACTAAATTATTATATTGAATTAGTATACCTGTCTCAGTCATGATATGTGACTAGTGTGTTTTTGTATTTTTTCCATTTCACCTGTCAATATCTTGCATTGGTTCTTGCAGCAATGAAGCCCGATTCCGTTGCCATGACGTCTCTTCCTGGAGAATATAAACAGAGGACAGTATGCATCTTTGGTACAGGCGACTTTGGACGCTCACTGGGGCTTCGTCTACTCCAGGCAGGATATGAGGTCATTTTTGGCTCACGTGACCCCAAGAATTCGACTCTGGTGCCCAAGGGTTCAAAGGTTATGACCCACGCAGAGGCAGCTCAGATGGCTCAGGTGATCTTCATAGCCGTGCAGCGGGATCACTATGACTTCCTGACCTCGCTGACCTCTGCTCTGGAGGGCAAGGTGCTGGTGGACATCAGCAACAACCTGAAGAGAGGCCAGTTCCCACAATCCAATGCTGAGTACCTGAGCAGCCTGGTGCCAGGGGCATCTGTGGTAAAAGGCTTCAACACTGTGTCAGCATGGGCCCTGCAGTCAGGGGCACTGGATGCCAGCCGACAGGTAAGAGGAAGTGACATCACATCAAATACTGACTAGGCAAACTGATCCAGATACTGAGGAACACTTGTAGAGCTATATATTATGCATAAAATTTTAGACGAGAACACGTAAAGTTATGTTTCTTTGTGATTATGCGGGAGGATGAGTTTCCATAGCGCTTCCTAAACAAAGGCCTAAAGCAAGATGTCTCCAGGTTGCACCTTCACCAACCTACGTTTTAACATCTCAAGGTGTTTCTCCAAGCCTCCTGATCTTGTTTTTGCCTGCTGTGGAAAATACTTTTGGAAACACTGACAATGCCTTAAAATCCACATAGGATACCTCTACCTTAACACAGCATAAATACAATGCAAACTGAAAATGCTGTGTAAACCCAAAATATGTGTTGTACTACAATTAGTCCTTTTAAATAATAAAATAATAATAATAATAAGTGATTAGGGATTATCACCGCACCTCTCCTCAGCCCACTTGCATGCGCACACACAATTTTAATTGAAATTGAAATTTTATTTTTAAATTTGGATTTACATAATGAAAACAGTTTGCACAGCATAATTTCCACTGCAGTATGTTTTTGATCCAGTGTGTTTTAGGTTCCTTTTTGGTACATCTCAGCGCACTTTTTTCTGTTCTGTGCTCTGATCGTTTTCTTCTGAATGTTCTAACCACAGATACTTTCTTTAAATTATATTTACTTACTTTGTGGGACTCTTTTGTGGGACCATTTATCATCTTTTACACTTTATCTGTGAAGGTTAACTAAGATTTAGCCCAGCACTGTGCTATGCCTTGATGTGATTTATTAAACTTATTTTTCTGTGTGTATTCACAACACTAAAAAATATCAGTTCTCATAGCCAAACCCAGAAATAACTCTCACTAACTAAATCTCAGCATGCCAGTTCATCATGACTGGGAAACCAAATGGAATGTGTGGCTTAGATGTGCTGGAAATATAACAGCAAAACAACTACTCTGGACTGCTGTTTCTGTGGCTCTTTATCTTACATTCTAAAAAGAAGTTTTTTTTGCTTTTGCTTTCTCCCTGAGAATTCTAGCACTCCTACTTACCTACTTACTAACTCCAGTAAAGACTGTAAGTTATCAACTTCAAGAGGCCATTGGCCAGCACATCTTTTATGTTTAATTGCGTTGTTTTTCTGCTGATTTCAGGGTTATGTCAGAGTATAATGACAGCTTTGTATAAGCCTACAGTGACTGTGCCTCCACACGGCCTCACTAACCAAGCCTGGATTCTCTTTCTCTCTCTCTCTCTCTCTCTCTCTCTCTCTCTCTGACACACACACACACACACGCACACACACACACACACATATACTCACTTTATTTGTCTTCTCTCGCCCTCTTTCTCTCCCAGGTGCTGGTGTGTGGAGATGACCCCAAGGCTAAGCAGGCAGTAGTGGATATTGCCCACAGTCTGGGGCTGACTGCCCAGGATAGGGGCTCTCTGCGTGCTGCTGGGGAGTTGGAGGACATCCCCCTGCAGCTCTTCCCGCTCTGGAGGGTCCCACTCTGGATCACTGGGGGGCTCATCGCCGTCTTCTTCTTCTACCTGCTCATCCGTGACGTCATTTATGCGTATGTCGTGAATGGAAAAAACATCTCCTTCCGGATCATGATTTCACTGGCCAACAAAGTGTTTCCCATCGTATCATTGATAATGCTGGCTCTGTGCTACCTGCCGGGGGTTCTGGCGGGCATCTTGCAGCTGCATAACGGCACAAAGTACAAACGCTTCCCTGATTGGCTGGACCGCTGGATGCTGTGCAGGAAGCAGCTGGGATTGGTGGCTTTAGCTCTGGCTTTCCTGCATGTGCTCTACACCCTGGTCATCCCCATCAGATACTACGTCAGATACCAAATAGCTTCTAGCATCATCTCACAGGTGAGAATACATATATATACACACACACACACTCACACACATGTGACACTTACATATCATAAACAAGACTCCATGTTTTCATGCTGCCCGAGGTCACCAAGTGCTGTCTTTAGGAAAAACAACCAGAGGATTTGATACAACATAGCAAACTGGCAGCTAATGTTAACTAAATGAAACTGAAATGTGAAAGTAAGTTTTCTCCTTCATTATCCTACAGTTATCGCACTTGGTGACCTCGAACAACAGGGCTATGGACTGATTCTCCTTTAAAGATGCCCTGCCACACAAAACTGTTTTACTTGTTTTTGAAATATGATAGGTCTAAATGAGTTATATGGTGCATGTGGAAATGTGATACTGTCTTTGCTGTCTGCAATAGCCAATACAAAGAAATAAACTAAGAAATCAGGCCAATTTGAAAAAGTTCAATTTTATGTAGGATTGACCAAGCTTGAGCCAATAGCAGATGGCACTGCATTATTGCCCAATACATGCTCTTCTTTATTTGATTAGCACCCACCCCACAAAATCCTAGTCCCTTATTATTTCTGTGTCCAGCACATTTTGACTTGACTTGTCAACTTTGGCGAGTACAACTGGCTTTGTAAGTTTTAACATTTGATTGTATCAGTAACCTTGCGATAACAAAGTAGTTATCTGGTTATGTTGGCTAGTGTGAAACCCTACACATTACAAGCTTACCTTTGCAAAGTGTCTGTTTACAAACTCCAAGCAATTGGTGGATGTGCTTATAATAGTCTAGACTTTTAGTTCTTCATCCTTTGCAATTCTGACATTAGTGAACTAATGTAAATATTCACTCAACATGCGTTGCAACACTGTCATGCAACAGCAGCAGTGGCAACTCCTGAAAAAATTCTTTTGATAGTGTGTAGTCCAGTCGCCTTTGTGGACAAGCCTGTCCACAGTACAGCAATGAATCAGAGCACAGCTCATTATCAAAGGCAGAAAAACGAGGTGCTTTACGCTAGGGATTATTGTATAGGTTGCATATAGCGATGTTAAGGTCTCCTTGGACATTTTAAGTCCAACTACAGCTACAAACCAGGAGTCCTCAGAGAACAATTTGAAATACCATGTAGATGTATGGCACGTCACCTTTAAAGTTCACTCAGTTTACAGAAACAGTTAACAGTATCGCTTAATTAACCCACATTACAGCACCAACATCAGTAGATGTGGTGTATCCAAATGGTTCTGCTAATCTGGCTTCTAAAACCTCTGGCCTCCTTCAATACTAGTCAAATTAAGTTATTGAGTCCTGTCCCTATATGTCAAATCAGTCCACAATACATGCCCACATAGAACTTTGCTCAGTCTTCACTTGGTCACTTCAGATAGCATAGGGATGAAACGCTCCAAGCCTCACGACTTAATGAATCCTCTTTTATAGGAAAATTGTGATTAAGATTACAGTAAATTGCTGGTGCTATATAGACTTTTAGCATTGTTTTGTTCATGAATAATCGGTTTTGGGTACAATAAAAAGGTAAGATTAGATAGATTTGGTCTTGCTTTCACACACATATTCAAAGGCTTTTGTGGCCTTTTGGTTAGGCAGCTTGTGCAGTCACTGAAACCCAGTAGACCCAATAGTAAAAATGCACTTTTTTATTTCAGGCCAAACAAAACACAACAAATCGATTTGACAACACAATGGCCTGGCGGACAGATTCCTACTACGCCCTGGGGATTCTGGGGTTTGGCCTTTATGTGCTGCTGGGGATTACCTCTCTGCCCTCTGTCAGCAATGCACTGAACTGGAGGGAGTTCCGCTTTGTACAGGTACAGCTCACACACACACACACACACACACACACACACACACACACACACACACACACACACACAAACCTATGCACGCATGCATACACACACAAATACACACACACACACACACACCTATGCACACGTGCATACACACACACACACCTATGCATGCGTGTGTACACACACACACACACACACAAACCTATGCATGTGCGCATACACACACAAATACACACACACACACACACACACATACACACACCTATGCACTCGTGCGTACACACACACACACACACACAAATACAAGAGATTATCCCATGCTTGGCTCATAAAACCATACCCATCGTATCTCAGTGAAAGCAGATAGTGTTTTACCGCTTTTGTCCACTACCATGGATGAGCTCATGTTAGAATCGGAGCATTGGGGACCGGTGTAGGCTGACGCCTTGCCCTCTTGAGGGAGATTAGCATAATGCTGGGCGCACACA
Source organism: Tenualosa thibaudeaui (assembly GCA_027481765.1). NCBI lineage: Eukaryota > Metazoa > Chordata > Actinopteri > Clupeiformes > Clupeidae > Tenualosa > Tenualosa thibaudeaui. The sequence continues at coordinate 9,097,586 of JAIFZK010000019.1, read as the reverse complement.
ACCTTTACTCAGTGCTGACAGTGTGGGACTCACTAAGGTCACAACACACATGGAGACCTGAGTTGTCCATTTGGCTTCCCACAGGGACCACACTAACCTGATTTTTGCCCCCTCTCTAGCTTCTAAACAAAAATGAAGTGTATTTCAATATACTTCATATTTCAATTTGGCCTCTAGGATGGAGAGTCCGTCCTGGCATGGGCCTCCCATAGTGTTGGTTCCAGTCCACTCAGGAGGGGAAGGTGACAGGAGTCTGCCGGAAAGAGGCAGGAATGACACTCAGCAGAGATGATTCTGGACAGAGGAAGCAAATGAGTTAGACCAGGCTCAGACATCACTGATCATATGTGTCATTTGTGCATGCATATATGTATATAAATATTTATATAACTAAGGAGAGAGGGGGGAAAGAGAGAGAGAGGGTAGCATGGCAACCCAGCACTACTGCAGGGGTGGAGTGGCAGGGTGGTACAGGGAGAATAATGGGCCCTAGCACTGAGCCTTGGGGTACATCAAACTTTACTTGTGGGATGTGAAGCATGGTGTGGGATGATGACTCATTATGAGCGTGTACAAACTGTTAGCGACCAGAGAGGTACGATTTGAACTAGGCTAATGCAGAATCTTTGATGGCTATCATGTGTTCAAGCCTATGTAGTAGGATGCCATGGTCAATAGTGTCAAAGGCAGCACTAACATCCAATAGTATTAATATTGATATATATCCCTTATCAGATGAGATAAGGAGGTCATTGAATACTTTAACTAGGGCTGATTCTGTGCTATGATTAGCTCTGAACTCTGACTGGAAGGTTTCCTAGATATTATTTTCATTTAAGAAGCTACAGATTTGCTTAAACACTATTTATTTTTTCAAGTATTTTTGATACAAATGGGAGGTTAGATATAGGTGAATAGTTAGCCAGGACATCAGGATCAAGGTTAGGTTAGGCAAGTGTGTATACCATGGGGTAATTTTCTCTTGTTTTCTAGTTTTCTTTTTAAGTGGTGCAGTGGTGTTGAATGTGGAGTGTAGTACATTTCCAACATTATCATTTAATTGGTCAACTTGAGTTGGGCTTGGAGCAGAGCCTTCTAAGGTAGGCCTATATTGGGTCAGTAAAGGGTCGAGGAGAGAGGACATTTTTGCTATGAAGTCATCTGTAGTTTTGGGAGTTATATTTCGAGTGTAGTAGTAAGTCGAGTTAGGTGCTACATAGTCTAATGTGATTTTTAAAGTTTTAAGTAGTGGTCAGTTAGTGTAGGGTGTTGAGGTAAGGCTGTAAGTTGTTCTATTTGTACTCCATATGCTAGTACAAGATCAATGGTGTGGTTACCTTGAAGTGTAGGTGTATTTACATTTTGGCAGAAGTCAATGTGATCGAGTAAAGATAGGAACACAATTGCCAGGCTATCATTTGCAACATCCATGTGGATATTGAAATCACTTAATATAATTATCTTTTCTGTTTTAATAACTAGAGAGGACAGGATGTCAGAGAATTCTGATAAGAATTAAATGTAGGGGCCTGGAGGTCTATATAATGTTGCAATTGTTAAAGGTTTAGCACAATTCCTGTCTGGTTGAATCAAGTTATGGACAAAAACCTCAAAGATTTAAAATTATAATCAAGCTTTGGGGCCAAAACAAAGTTGGAATTGTGAATTGTGGCTACACCGCCATCATGCCCATAATGACGTGGCATGTGGTAATTAAACACGCATGCACAGGCACAACACACACAAGTGTGTGTAAAATTAGGTACAGAATGTAGCTAAGAAACAGCCTATTCATGAACCCCATTAATACTCTCAACCTTTTTTGGGGACACAACAATCACTGAATCATGACTATTTAACTGAATTATTGTGCTGCTTACCCCAAAAACCCCAACTACTATACAATCTGAATAAACAAACAATGTGTTGATGATAGATAGACAAATCAGAAGTAAACCACCAGCACACAAAACAACTCTTCCCTATTAATGTTTCAATTTCTCTGACTGCACAATTGTTTTAAGTTTCTTATAATTAAAGAGCAAAATGTAACAATGTATTCTGAAACTCTCTTTAAATCCCAAGAGCTGTATGGCTGACCTTTCAGGAATGACACCACACTGCAATTGACCCTAATTTATAAAGTTTTATGTCTTTTATGTTTAATATATACACTTTTAAAGAATGTTTAATAAATGACTTAACATTTAAAACTTGGTCCCATATGAGGAATCACAGAGCCTTAAAATATTATGCTGTTCTTCCTTGCATTAAGTAAAAAGATGAAATCTTACTGAAGTTGTCTGTGATTTGTGTGGACTATATTAGGAGGACTTTGAACTTAAAATGCCTTTGCCTCTGTCTCATGAGAAGCTTGAGTGCATTTAGGGCATCAGAGGGCATTCAAGGGCACACAATCAGCAATTATGGTCACAACAAACTTTTGTTTTTTTGTAGAAATAGTTTTACAACACAAAATGAATAATAATGACCGTTTTGAAGGATTTGTGTAATAACCTTTGGTTAAAGCATCCAAAAATTACTGTAAATAGTTTTAAAATCATGCAATAAGCACACTGTTGTTTTTATTGTTAAATAACTATTTGGTACTCTAATTGATCATCGAAGCAAGTTCAGCGCTATATCCAGGGGAAAGCCCTGGGGTAAATATTATACTAACCTCACAAAAATAAAACTAGAAACAAAGAAACAACAGAACCAGAAATCAAAACTGAAATTTGGCTTACTGAATATTCATTCACTTTAATAACTGAACCAAGTCATTAAAAACAGTGGTTCAGGGTCAAGAGAAAGAGAAATATACTGTTGACTGAGCACATGCTTAGGGATGTGCCCATAACAGCAAAAGTAGTACTTTGTAAGTATACATAAAGCTAGTGCTGTCAATGTTAACACGTCCTCCTTACTTGCACACACTGCAAGGACTGCGATAGGTTGAGTTCGTAATTTTAGCAACATGCTAGTCCACTGTATAGATTTTGTAAATAATTTTTACATTGACATTGTTTTAATAATGTTTTAAATTCAGTGCTCTGTCAGCAGGTAGTATTTTGTAAGCAGTCATGAGAAGTTTACTTGTTAAGGGAACATAAACTGACTGCCCAGAAACCTTGTTGTTAATAGTTCTGACATATTTTTTGCAACAACTGTGAGGTTGTTGAAATATGTTGTGTCTCTATTAACAGTAATGTAGCATGACAAAGGAATTAACTAGACTCAACTGGGTGGTAGAAGGGTTGATAGTTCCATTGAAAACAATTTGGTGAAGTGTGCTACATGAATGTGGACACACTCAACGCAGAACCATAACAGAAAACGTTGGTGACCTCGCAACACCAATGGTCATTGATACTGAATACAAGCAGCATAATGACAGTTGTAGATGCTTCCTAACATGGCATTTATAAAAGAGCTGACGGGCACGTTGAATGAGAATGAATGAATGTTCAAGGAAAAGGCCAAATCACGGTAGATTTGAGGCTAGGGGGAGTGAGCAGAACTTATGCGCCTGGGATGCAAGTGCAGGTCATACGGTCCGTCACCCCTGGGCTTAGATAACCTGTGGCAACTACACTCTTTCACATTGGATGTGAAGGAAACTGAGGAGCACCACTTTGCTTGGTTTGGACTATACTATATAGCCCATTAACTTTCTAAACCTGAACCTTCTGTCTTTCTCAGTCTAAACTAGGTCATGTGACGTTGCTGCTCTGCACCGCCCACACTTTCCTGTACGGCTGGGATAAATTCCTCTGGCCCTCCGCCTATAAGTGGTGGATGCCGCCTGGCTACATGCTGTCCCTGGTAGTCCCCTGTGTGGTGTTGGTCTCCAAGCTGATCCTGATCACGCCGTGCATCGACCGCACTGTCACCCGCATACGGCAGGGCTGGGAGAGACCGGTCAAAGGTGGAACACAGAGAAACGGTCCCGCTCACCAACCTCTTATGGCATAATGAACTTCTTTTTCCACCAAGTTTATGTAAGAATCTATATATTTTGCACTTAATAATGTAGTATAAAAGTATATAGAGTACATAATCTGTTAAGAGAGTGCAGAGTATAGAAGTATAGAGTCTGTAGAATGTATAATCTGATTTTGACAGAGCAAGATGCTAACAAAGACTGTGTGTAAGTGTAAGGCTCAGTGTTTCATTAAGCTTTATTTTTTATTGATTTTACATTTATCATATAATCCATGTATTTAGATTTATGTGTATCTTGTGCAGAACAGTTTATTGAATATCTGATATGCTGAATGCCATAATTTACTGTATCTAATGTGCACACACATAAATCTGTGCGTTTGTTCACTGAAGCTGAATCGGTGCTCCTTTAAACCTGATGGTGTCGAGCTTGAGCCGTGTCACCAGGATTCTGTAAATTTATAAGAAAATGAATGAGCAATAAATTACGGTCAGTGCATGAGCATGCAGACTAGCATGCTGCTCTTCCTGGCCTCTGCCCAGCGGCACAAGCAGAACGCAAACTGTAATTGAACTGAATGGGGCAGATAATGATTACTGCTGCTCTGTTGAGCAGGCGAGGCCACTATTCTGTTGCCTGCCCAGATCAGACTGAAAGCAAGCTGGCCTCCTGATCCAGCATGGCTGGGATTGGCTCGCCTTGAATGTTACTAATGATAGATTATGCCCTCCTCAATGATGGATCAAGCCTATGGCAGGTTTGGCTGGAACACAGGAATTGCACTTGCTTTCTGGCAGATTAAATGCATGAATGAGTTCCCCAGTCTTTCTGTTGAGATCCTGTCTGCCTTTTGTACCATGGAGGCAACTTGGCCAGATTTTCTTTTTTCTTTTTCATTGTTTCTGGTGGTGGTGTTGGTTTCAAATTATTTGAGTGTGCAGATAGCCATTCCAGAATCTGTTTCCATGCAGCAATTGGCAGAGGATTTGTTTGTATGTTTTATTTTTCAGGTTCCATTTTCTTTACCACAGAAAGTCACCTACAATTCACAAAATGCCATATCTACAAATTGCTTTCAAATTTTCCTAATTGACATTTTATATATAAACATTTTACAGTAACTGAAATATTACATTTTGATCTGCTTTATTATTTATATATTTATTTATTGGCATTATATATATAGTCAAGAAATAAATCTATAAATAGCAGATAGCTGATCAAAATGTAAATGTTTATGGGTGTTGTTATAGGCTAAACGTCAAATGTAGGGGAAATGGATGGGAAACATACTTATTCCAAAATAATAATTTCTCAGACAAACTCAATAATATTTGCCATTGGCTCTATGATACATGTTCCATCAGTTATATGCTGTATATATGGTTTGCTGCATTATTGAAGGGTAAACATAGACATCTTTGTTTATATATTTTGTGAAAGTTCATCCTAGTTCATCTTTACTGCATACTTCATATTGACATTCTTGATAATGTCAAGCAATCAAAAAATCTTTTCTTTTTGCTTCTGCTGTTAGTAAAGGCATCTGTACTATTTGAACTGATGCAAGTCGTGTCATGCTGCAGAAGATGTGAATCAGACTAAACACCCATAGATTTGCTCTGACCAAAGCAGATTAAACGTTGTTATGCAGCTGTCACTCCCTGCATTAAAGGAAGACTTGTTTGTAAAATGCCCCTGTCAGTGTCAGTGTGTATCTGTGAGAGAGAGAGTGAGAGTGTGTAGATGCACAGATACAGACAAAAAGACACACACACACACACATACGCGCACAGAAATCTTCTTTATTCATTTTTTGTTCCCTTGTGTGTATGTTTTCAGTGACTATTTAATTATTCATAGGTTCTTACATAAAGTCATTCACAATTCAGTCCATCTTTATATCTTTTAAAAGACATTCCTTAATGCATGTGGACGTTGGAGACTGAAGGACAACACATACACCAGCCAAGTAATTTACAGCTAGTAGCCCAATATTGAATGAAGAGAGACAGTGAGGAAAGGCTTTGTTCAATATGCATATATGTGATGTATATTATTTTCTTTGAAGTTTTGCTATCAGTGGACAATGAATTTTTAATAAAAGCCAGCCATAAAAAAGCCACCACTGTATTCCACAGTAATTCCAGTTTTGAATATGAATTAATGAATATGATGTGTTATTCATAATACAAATCACAGCATATAGTCTTGTATATTCTGATTACAATGTATATTAACTGAGAAAAGGGAAATATGGCATTACGAAAGATATCTTGTAAATCATGCAGGCAGTGCACAATGAGCTTTTGAGTAATTGGTCAAAGAGATGTAGCTTTGTCTGTAGAGACAGTAGTTTGGTCATGGCAACTCTTTCTGGGCGTCTCCCAGCCATGACGGATGCGGGTGACACGGCGGTCGATGCAGGGGGTGATGAGAATAAACTTGAGCACCAGCACGGCACAGGGGAGCACCAGGGCCAGCATGTAGGACGGAGGGGTGTACCAGTGGTACCTGCTGGGCTGCAAGAACTTGTCCCAGCCATAGAGCAGGCAGTGGGCCGTGCACAGCACCAGAGTCAGGTGCCCCAGTTTGGACTGTGGAGGAGAGAGAAAAAAAGAAAAGGGGGGAGAGAGAGAGAGAGTAGTTGAGGATAGAATTTCATTTTTACACACACAAACACACACACACACATACCCATTCACAAGCCCCTGAAGAAACACACATAAAGATACACATGCAAACAGCGTACACACACTTATACACACACACATACCTAACGTACTGTCCTCTTTTTGAATATACACCAGAGAGAGGAGCTGGAGAAATGTCAACCATTTTTCCTCTTCTTTCTCTCACACACATAGGCACTGTGTCTCTCTCCAAACTGTGTTATTACAGAAGCTGCATGATGACTGACACTGCCAGAGCGCAGCAAGCCCTGACCTAGATTAACTAACTCTCACGCTACGAGCTGAGAGCTCAGAGCTGAAAGCTGGGCTCAGATTAATTTATGCACCTTAAATTATGTCTTATGAATAAGTTAACACTTGCAACACACTTTGGTATTACGAGAGTCAGAATGGGTCTGCTACTCTTCCTAACTCAATCATTCCTGACTCATCCTTACACAGACACACACACACACACACACACACACACACACGCACACACACACAGGGCAAAAGGCAGCAATGATTTCCTGAACTTTCTTGTTATTTGGAAAACGTGAAGCCCTCCTTCCCTAATACCAGCTTTGCTTATTCACTCATCCATCAAGATGACAAAAGGTTTCTACTGCACCAAAATTGGACTGAATATCCTTACTGCCTCTTTCTTAGACCAAACTCCCACAAATGTTCCAACAATCTGGTGCCTATTTCCCCCATTTTCAATGTTCACTCTTAGTGTGCCAAGAACACTCTAAAGACATAACTTACTGAAGTTGTTTACTCTTCCAGGAGAGGTTGCAGAGCCATCTCTTTGTTATGGATACCTTCTCTACATTTTACAGTATCTGGCTGAATCCACCTTTTGGATGTCAATTATTATCATTAAAGGAAATGTTATCCACTATACCAAAATCTACAAAGTCCACAACAGTTCTGGTCTTTAATTGTGATTGGACGAGTCTTGTTGAAATACTCTCAGTTACTCTATGCATCTGTGATGCGTTACATCAGTAATATGGTCCCACACAAAAACAAGTTTCTTCTAAGTCACTGAAACTGTGTGATGTGTTTGCCAATATTGTTACCACAGAGCTAGATTCCTTTACAGAAGAATGAACGCAATCAATTATTGCAATGAAAGCAATGAACTTTCAACTCTGTGTGTGTACTGAACAACTATCCTTAACTGCACTCTAGGGTCTCTTTAAGCCTATTCCTTAAATATTAATCTTATTTCACTTCCTGGGAAGGATTAGTGTGTGTGTGTGTGTGTGTGTGTGTGTGTGTGTGTGTGTGTGTGTGTGTGTATGTATGTTTGTGTGTGCGTGCATGCAAGCGTGCATGTGTGTAGGAGTGGGTGTGTGTGCGTTTGTACTACCTGTACAAAGCGAAACTCCCTCCAGTTGAGTGCATTGCTGACAGAGGGCAGAGAGGTCACCCCCAGCAGCAGGAACAGTGCGAAGCCTAGAACACCAAGGGACTTGTAGGCATCTGTCCTCCAGGATTCTGTGTAGTCAAATGGATCAGTTACATTCTCTTTGATCTGAAATAGAAAGACATTGTCATTAGCACAATCAGTGCTGGCTTAAGCTTGGAGCAGACCTATGTTACCTATGTCTGGCCCGAACGTTACATCATTATATGACACAGAGTTCACTTTAGAATGTAGACTGCACACTGTTTCTCATACATTTACTATATGTGTGTAAATGTGTGTGTGTATGTGCATGTGTGTGTGTGTGTGTCTGTGTATGTGTGTGTGTCTGCGTATGTATGTGTGTGTGTGTGTGTGTGTGTTCAGACCTGCTCTATTACATCAGTGGCTTTGTTGTGTATGTAGTAGTATCTGAGGGGTTTGACATAGGTGTAGAGCACATGCAGTGAAGCCAAAGCCATGGCCACCAATCCCATCTGCTTCCTGCACAGCATCCAGCAGTCCAGCCAATCAGGGAAGCGCTTGTACTTGGTGCCGTTATGCAGCTGCAAGATAGCCGCAAAGATGCTGGGCAGGTAGCACAGAGCCAGCATTATCAAAGCAATGCTGGGAAAAGCCTTGTTGGGGAGTGAGATTATAATGCGGTAGAAGTTGTCTTGTTCCATCTCAACATAAGAGTAGGTGACATCATGCACGAGCAGGTAGAAGAAGAAGAAGGCGGTGAGCCCCACAGAGATCCAAAGAGGGAGCCTCCAATTGGGGAAGAGCTGCAGGGGGATGTCCTCCAACTCCCCAGCAGCACGCAGAGAGCCCCTGTCCTGTGCAGTCAGCCCCAGACTGTGGGCAATGTCCACCACTGCCTGCTTAGCTCCAGGGTCATCCCCACACACCAGCACCTGGGAGAGGAGGTGGGTCAAGAAGGACAAAGACAAAATCAGCTGTCTCATAGAGGTCAAACGAGGCCAACAATGGGATACTTGTTTGGGTGTGAGTGTGTGTGAGTGTCTGAGGCTGTATGAGGGCTCGAAATTTGAGCTGTATGCACAGCTCCCCCGGTATTGAGGGGACCTCTGCCAGTTCGTTTGAGGTCGATTCCATATGATAAGATAAGCTTTATTGTCCCAAAGGGAAATTTGTCTCAGGCAGATAGGACCGCATTCTGCTCATTCAGACACCAGGCATAAACAACACTTAGCATAGAGGACACAGAGAACACGAAGAGCATAATGTGACAAAAAAACAAACAAACACTGAGCTATTAAATGTATACACTGGACATAAAAAACACAGAAGATAGTAAACATATCATAAACATATCATGCTTATCAAACTTATCTTAAACGTATCAGAACAATATCATAAACAAATCTTAAACATATCTTAAACAGATCATGAAGAATATGTTGAATTGCCTACAGAGCCATCAGCAGCAGTGGCAGTGGCCATTTCTCTGAAGTCGTCCCATTGTGGACATAGTATAAGTCCCTCTCTATAGTGCCTCAGTAGACCTCCAACTTGGAATCTGACTCTATGAAGTTTGCTGCAGTAACATAATGTTTATAGATAAGACATTGACGCAGACAGCAAGCTGCTAATACACAACATTTCTCTCTTATTCTGTGCCTTCAGTTGCATTGTTGGTGTCTTCAGTTCAGTGTCTATTTAATTTCAAACCTAGGTTTTAAATAAATAATTGTAGGGTTTTTACTGCATACAGAAGTGCATGTAAAGAAGTGCTTCATGTGAGATTATAGTGTAATGCAAACTTGCAAAATAACTTAAACATATTCCCTTGTTGCTGTTTAACTGATTGTATTCTGCTGATTCTGGAGATATAAATCCCACTAATTGCCCTTCATTTCCTATCTTGTCATTTCCTAATTGGCGAGATAAGACACTGCCGGTAATTTAAACATCCGTGCAGTTTTTATGTTTTGTTTTTTTCCCAGGACACACCACTGCTGCTGTTGCAGTTGGCAGTATGATAACACTGATCAGGCTATCTTTAATCACCCCACTGAGGAGTGCAAAGAGTTCAGGGAAGGAATCTGATAAGATTGAGAGGGACACACCAACGAGACTTCCTGTTGTATAAGTGCGCCCAGTGTCAAAAGCTGATAGGGACCACTAAGTCTGTTTGAAGCCATGTTAAACAGCTTTCAAAGCAGCACATGTCAGCATTTTTCTGAGCAGTAGCACTTTCAAGAGATTAACATAGATTAGGATACAAAAGGTCACCAGGGCAACCAATTTATGTCTTCATAGAGACGGTCCCCCACTTGTAATGGCGAGCCATTCTCCATAATTTTCAGTCAATTTCATTAAAGGAACCTCTCATTAAACACTTCTGAAGAAAAAACTCTTCAAGAGAGGCAGTATTTAAACGAGGCAGTGATCCTTCCACTGATCTTCATGTAAGGACCCATTGGTGAGGTTGTAGATTCATTCACTTTAATTCAAATTAGTTCAGTTCATTTCAGGTTGTTTCATTATCATGACTTTTTTAATACAATATTGACAAAGGTCAATCTACAGTAATCTAGTTATACTAGATATGAATGTAAAATGACTGTAAACTACATTGATATGAATGAATAAATAACACATTAATTTATCCATGTCTGTCTATGAATCAGTGGGACTGTGGGTCTGTGTGATGTCATTTCCTCTCACCTGTCGGCTGGCGTCCAGCACCCCTGACTGCAGGGCCCAGGCTGACACAGTGTTGAAGCCTTTCACCACAGACGCCCCTGGCACCAGGCTGCTCAGGTACTCAGCATTGGATTGTGGGAACTGGCCTCTCTTCAGGTTGTTGCTGATGTCCACCAGCACCTTGCCCTCCAGAGCAGAGGTCAGCGAGGTCAGGAAGTCATAGTGATCCCGTTGCAAGGCTATGAAGATCACCTGAGCCATCTTAGCTGCCTCTGTGTGGGTCATAACCTTTGAACCCTTGGGCACCAGGGTCAAGTTTTTAGGGTCACGTGAGCCAAATATGACCTCATATCCTGCCTGGAGCAGACGAAGCCCCAGTGAGCGTCCAAAGTCTCCTGTGCCAAAGATGCACACCGTCCCCTGCTTTTGTCCTCCTGTCATAATTACCTGCACAGGAAGACCCCATTCATACACATGACAAAAGCAGAAGGTGAGATAGAAGATTGCAATTAAATTTTCCCCAGCAAAGCACTTTTAAGCAATTTTAACCAGTACAATTTCCCTGTAAAAAGGAAAGTCATGCAATCTTCAGTCAGACTCAGATCTCACCAAGAAAAGAGAGCTAACAATGAAAGTCACGTTAGGCAAACCTTGGTCAACAGAAAAGAAACTTGAAGGAGTTGTTGAATGTGAAAGTAAAGCCCTTCATGAATATTTCTCATTTCTGCTTATGAATATTTTAGTTCCATCAATGGAAATTCCTGCCCATCGCCAAGTGCATTTATGTGCAGCATCTCTTTGCCGGAATCAAGGTCATATTTCATAGTTACTTTTAGAAGATCTTGGTTAGGGGATTAGTGATTTGTTGCTCAAACAAAACAAATTCAGATCCTATTATGCTAAGTATGTCTTTTAAAATTCCCACTTGTAGTCTCTTTGAGCTTCAACCTTTAGCTGCATGGCAATGAACAACAATGAGTGTTTACATGATTTTTGCCCGACAATTGGTTAGAGGGTTTTGGTGGTGTGAAGCATAAAAGGTATGTTTTGTGGATTTGTAACTTTCCGTGATTTTTGAGATTCCAAATTGTCGTGGCAATAGTGTTGGCATCACATTTGAATCTAAATACACAGGAGTAATTATGGATGATTTTTTCTAGGAATAATCTAAACCACAATTCTAAAGGTAATTGTAAATATAGGAACATTATTATTGCATCAAGTATAGATTTAAGAATTGGCACCTGCTGTTTCAGAACAGAGCAGACAAACTTATTCACAGACCATCACTGATTTCCCATTAATGTACTTGCACCATCTGGTGATGCTTTACATTTCCCCACAAATGCATGCAATTTAAGAGGCACTTCAAACGTAGAAAGTATCTATAAGTACTACCTTCTATAAATAGAGGGTAACCAGAAAGGTAATTGACCAGACACTGTGCATGCAATTAAAATGTCTAACAAACAGACTCACCATATCTTTAGGAATGCTCTGGGCTCAAACTCCAACAAGTAAGCTTTGGCTGTCCAGAGTGTATATGCACACGCATTTATACATATGAGCATTTATGACAGGAGGGCGCAGTCTCATTAATTCTATCCTAGAGCACAATAGGAAAATCATATCTTTTGAGTACAGAGTCCATTCAGCATGTCCATTCCACGAAGGGTCAAAACCTTTGGTTGCCATTTGTGTGTCTATGTTTGTGTGTGTGTATGTATGTGTATGTGTGTGTGTGTGTGTGTGTGTGTGTGTGTGTGTGTGTGTGTGTGTGTGTTAATGAGCACAATTTTATAGCATAATAATATTATGACCTCTGGGTGAATGACACAGCAAAGGGTTGTGAGAGGATTGCTTATCAATAATATATTTATTAACAAAATGACAAAAACCAGCAACAAAGACAATGAGATTTGTCTAAATCAGTCATTATTAATATGTGAGTGTTATGGAATGTCTGAGTGCAGACACGAATGCAAAGACACCATGATGCACACTTGTGTAGCAAAATATATAGCGTCAAATTTTCTGACACAATGCAACAACACATGTGATAACATGGGAGTCAATGGGAGCCTACTAAAGGATGCACGCTAAGCCTGCGCTGTCATTACACGTGTGAGCTTACATCCACAGCATAGTTTTTTGTGTACTTGCGTTGACTATGAATCAGCCATTGGCTGCTGAGATCAGACCCTAATCATACCTGCAGCCAAACCGATAGACACAACAAGCAAAAAAAGCTCAGTGGGCCACAAAAGTAAGAACAGACTCAAGAAGGTCAGAACATGAGAGGCACTTAGTATTTTATCATGACTCCTCTAAGAAGAGCAGTCATAAAGATCTTGAAAAGAATGTTGCATGTTGGTAAAAATGGCCTCAGAATGAAGTACAAAAGGTGCTAAAATCCAATATGTACTTCGAAAATAATATTGAAGAAATAAAACGTTTCTGAACTTCCTTTTCTGCAATGGAGAAAATACAGTTTGTGGTATATTAGCATCACAAATAGTAAACAAAATAAGTCCAGCTGAACCCTGCTTTGTTACCATTCCTTCCATAAGCATAATTAATTTGTCATACTGCCTTGCATGAAAAAATGGATACAAATTAATTTGGAGGAGGGGGAAAACACAATGTACTTGGTTTTATAACTAATCAGCTTGTTTGCATGAGAGTGTAGCACGCTCTGAGGACAGTGAAAAAAAGAGTAAAAATTTCTTTTCTATTTTGTGCTTTTTTCCTCTGATTTTCCCATTTGTTATATTCTTACTTTGTCATCCCTGCTCAAGAGCCAAGGCATTGGAAGGCTATAATACATGCATGAGATTTATTAGCCTAGTTCAGGGGTGGCCAGACTTTTCTGTTTGTGGGCCGTATACTAAAAAAAGTTGCCAAGGGACCAGTTTTTAACTGGTGAAAGAGCGACTATGTTTTAGATCAGAAAACCTGCAGGTCATCTAATGCTCCACTGTTTAATGATACTATTGACAAACATGTCACACCATTACTGAAACTATGATGCATGATGGCCACATTCAATTAAATTTTTTGACTTCATGATGGGCCAAAGTTTGGCCTCCTCTGGTGTATGTCTTAGTAGCCTAACTAACCCACCAAGGATCAAGGAGTTTATTTGCCACATACACTGAAATAATAATGTGGTAAGATGTAGTAAAATTGCAAACATTTGAGTATTAGCTCAATAAAAGAGAAAAAGAAAGATACAGGAAAAGCAAAAGCAAATAAATGGGCATTAGTCCAGATTGGGATCAGAATCCATGTAGCCTACAGACAAGACAGTTTGTTGGACCTGCACCAAATTGCTTGCTTCTGCAAATCTCAGTTTCTAACTTTGAAATAAACAACCAAAGATAATGACATAAAACCTTTTTGCTCATTATGTAGTTAAAGAGAGCTATTTTTAAGTATTCTGTTTTAATTAAGTTTCTGTTATTGTATATTGGCAACAAGTAAGGTCCAAAATGTCAACTACTGAGTGGTTCTAATTGATTTTCACCAAGAAATAAAACAAAAATGCAAAGCCCTGTACTGCCTCCTAAATGCATTCAGGTTGAAAAAAAAAAACACTTGATGAAACTCTTACAATCTTCATAACAACCATAGACTATGGGAGCCAAACAGTGTTCTCTTTTTCATGGCTTTAAGACAAATGCCTTCAATCACCACTTCATCCAAAATTCATGGATACTTCTCCTAGTCAATGTTCACCTCCAATAAACGTATGTTCAACTACAGCAAGTTTTGCAGACATTTAAATATGCTTATTGAAAGTTAACTGTGAAGTCAAAACCTAAAAGAGATATAATATATTCAGGTACACTTTACTTAAGGGAAGGCACATATTTATAGCAGCTGTTATAAATTGCTCACAAAGTATTTATGACTCATATTCAACCTTTCATAAATGTGAAAGATAGAATGGCAATAAGTCCAAAGGTCTCAAAGCAGCATTGCCGTTTTTATTTGTTACCTGATTTTGTCACATTTAAATATTTCATGAATATCTTAAGTCTACTTCAAATGTCACTTTACTATAGAAGTTGTTAGGTAGGCCTATTCATAATCACTTATCTGAGTTTAACACTGAAAGGTAAACTACACAGAGCTGACCAGTATTTGTGGACCCCCAAACAGTTGAACACATCCTCATTTGAGAGTAGGCATGGTAGCAGAGGCTGATAATTACCTGCAAAGGTTACACAAAAGTTTTTATGAAACAATTAAATTATGCATTCTCCAGTCCAATGATCTCAAAGCAGCACTGCCATTTTTGGTTCAAACATGTTAACCTGATCCTGTCACATCAGAGTCAATGGGCAAGTCCAGTGTCAAAAAGGCACATCATAAGCAAGCATGTAATTTAAACGTTTTATAGATAAAATGTTATGTAACCTTTTCAGGTAACTGTCATCCTTTGCTACCTTGTATACCTTGCACTCAAATGAGAATGTGTCCAACCATTCCGTGGTCATCTCTACGTAGTTTACCTCCAAGCGTTAAACACGATGTGATTATGAATACTTTACAACTTCTATAGTAAAGTGACATTTGAAGTAGACTTAATAAGATATTCATGAAATATTTAGATGTGACGATCAAGTTCAAACCAAAAATGGCAATGCTGCTTTGAGACAGTTGAACTTCTATTTTGATAAGTTATCATCATTCTGTCTTTTTCCACATTTATGAAAGGTTGGGTACGAATGTAGAATAATGCTTTGTGAGCAATTTATGTCAGCTGCTATGAACGTGTTATGTACTCACCAGACACGTCTGGTGCATATCATTGCTAGATGTTAGATTTTTTTATACCAAGAATATGTGTGAACATTTTATTAGGCTATAACAGAGCCATCATAAACCACATCATAAAGTGAGCTAACAAGTCAAACACACGCAAAATTCTCTTCATATCAAGGGGTCTCACAGTTGTACTTCCCATGTCTTACCTTATGCAGTATACACATAATACATTTACATTTTTGCATTTAGCAGACATTTTTATCTAAAGCGACTTACATTTGTCAATTATCAATTAGTTCAAGGCCTGTCTCCCTATAAAGCAATTTATTAAGTGCCTTGCTCAAGAGCACAATGGTGGCAACTGGAATTTGAACTCTCAGTTTCCAGGCTGCGAACATGCTAGTCAGGTTCCTTAACCGCTACCCTACCATCATACTGTATAGCAGTATGCCATTTAGGAAACAACCACTATTGTGATTTGCATCTGCACATTCCTTCAGTTTACACAGATTCAGAGAAATATTCATTCAATCACTGTAGATGCCATTTTCATCTATTGCCAGAGGTACACCAATACCTAAAGATGTCACTTTAGTTTGGTATTGCAGTATTCACTGAAAACATATATAACATAATATACTGTTCAGAACATATGTAACAAAGTATTTTATGTGTTTTATTTCGAGTTTCTGTTTCTGTGTTTCTTCACTGCACATTGATCGTCATTGTTGTCATGCAGAGTGACAGCATGCACTATAGTTACGGCAGCATTAGTAATTTTTGGTGAGGTATGAAGAGTCGCATTTTGCTGCAAATGTTAACCGGGGTATTCAGATGTGTGTTGGTAAAGCACACTGTATGAAGAGTTTTGAAAGGTGGACATTGTATTGAGACAAGTGTGAAAAGGATCGGCAAAAACTGTAAAGCAAGCAATAGCACTTTTTATTTACTCTACATGTTTCAACATGCCTTTTGGTGTGGTGTGCAACCACACACTTTTTGCACATGAATCTTCAAATGTCCTGCATTAATAAGTGAGCAGAAGAATTGAGCTCGGGGCACTTATTCCATGTAGTTCATTCCCTCCACCCTCACTACAGCACTGATTAAGGTCTGTTTAGGGCTTCACGTGTCACACTACAAGTCATCACTCCAGTGTCATGAAACCAGCGCAAGTTTGCACAGTGCACCTAAACACTACATGACAGCCATGTGAAGCATTCATGAAGTCTTATGTATAATGTAGAGACCTCAGCAATGTGACAGTTGCTTTTTATATTGTATGAGACACAGGGTTTTTCTTCATAACATGCAGGGGGAACAGTTGGACACACAGAGCTCTTCATCCATGCCTAGCAAAGCTGTCATGCCTGAATTATGTGTGTTGCTGGTGTGCACATTAACTCAGACACACACACACACACACACTTACAATTATGCAGAGACCACAGCATGTATTCGTGGGTGAGAGAAAAGAGAGTCAAACAAAACATGACAGGCAATCAGACACAGGACAATTCCCAGCTCATTACCGTCCCCTTGGGTTCCAGCAGTCGAGCTGTAAAGGTATTTGTCTTGAAAGATTTCAACAGTGTCATTTCAAACTGCCAACAAACTTACAGACACCCAAACACGGCCACAGACACCCCCAACCCCCCCCCCCCGGTGTTGTTTTAAGCTGGGTTTGGAGCCTAGTGGAGCTAGCTGACATGCCCTTGTTTCCTTTCTGTTTCTCTCTCTCTCTCTCTCTCTCTCTCTCTGTGTGTGTCTGTGTGTGTTTTGAGACCTGAGTGTCAATTCCCTCACTGTTTGCCAATTATAAGAATTTGTGTGCTGTTTGTTTTTAGTGGTGCCAGTGTTTAGGCGCCTCCAATCTCTTTGCCCAACAGCTACCAGTCCAGTGGAAGACTACTTGAAATTTCCATCTATCCAGACTCCCTTTTCAATGTTATGCAGGCACCCGCATACACACACACACAAACACACACACACACGCACAGCAAAAAAAAAAAGTCGAA
The DNA here is from genome assembly GCA_027481765.1 of Tenualosa thibaudeaui. NCBI lineage: Eukaryota > Metazoa > Chordata > Actinopteri > Clupeiformes > Clupeidae > Tenualosa > Tenualosa thibaudeaui. The sequence goes on along the minus strand of JAIFZK010000019.1, from coordinate 9,080,090 downwards.
CCACCATCAGATAAGCATAGCAACGTCAGTGTGAGATAAGCATAGCATTTAGGCTAAAGGAATATCTTGAGTCTGTGAGTATATCTCATCTCCTGTAGTGGTGCCTCTTTCAGGAGGTTCAGAGGTAGAGGGCAGAATGAGAGTGTGTGGGTGTCAATGCAGTATTCTCCTTATGGATCCTTAAATATATCATCAAAGTTCCCCCACAATGCAGCAGTTACAGATGGCTCTAGGAGTTGTATGCCTGTCTCAATGTGTTCATCATCTTTGCTCCATATACAAGTACACCAAGTACCCACATACTTACATGTAGTAAACAAGTGCCATACAATGCATGTGGAGCACAATTGAAATTATGTAGCAGTTATACAATAAAGTAGTGTAAAACATTTTGTACATATATGACGTTCATACGTTCATGCACACATAGACAGGCTCACAGACCAAACTTTTTACATCCCTAAAATATTTATCTGTTGTTTGTATCACCCAATCTAAAAATATGCTAGTCTATCTCAAGAGAACACGTAAAAGACAGACAGGAGTGAGAGCGGGAGATTGTGTGTGTGTGTGTGTGTGTGTGTGTGTGTGTGTCTTATCAGAATTCTCAGCAGCAGTCCACATGCAGGAATTGCTTGTTTTTTCCCCTCTCTCTCTCTGTCTCTTTTATTTTTTCATGGAGAGTTTTCTGTTTGTCTTCCCCCTGTCATCTGCTCAGGGTTACGAGCATGTGTCTCGCTCCCCTTTTTCAAATAGATTTTTTTCACACTCTATCACTTCAGCAGGGGAGCCAAAGGACAAAAAACCCTCTCATTTCAGGACACTGTCTTATCTATTACAAAGATCTCATTCTCCCCCAGAAAGGACACTGTGCCTTGTTGGTCTCTCTCTCTCTCTCTCTCTCTCTCTCTCTCCTCATCCTCTGCCACCCCATCTTTTTTCAAGGCTGTGGCAATTCCCTTTTTCCTTCAGTCTACTCTGTCGTGACACAAGAGAAATGTGTGTGCATCTTGGCACAGAGATCTGCTGTGATTTGTACTTTGTGTTCAGGCAAGCCAACAGATTCCCTCAGTGGTCAAAAGCCAAGTGTGACTGTAATGTTAACTTTGTGTATGAGTGTAAATGTTTGAAAGTGCATGAGGTTGCGCTGGAATGCATGTTTGAGTGTGTGTGTGTGTGTGTGTGTGTCTGTGTCCGCGTGTGTGTGTGCATGATGTTGCACATGAATGCATGTGCGTGTGTATGTGGATGTGAGTGTGCTAGGGGCAACAGTACCTATTTTTTGTCTTAACTTTCATGTATGATTTAAAAGGAGTACTGTTCATGTTGTTCTCTGTCTCTCTGCCTGTCTGTCTCGCTCTCTCTCACACACAAACACATACTCTCTCTCTCTCTCTCTCTCTCACACACACACATGCATGCGTGCACATACCCCCCCCCCCCCCACACACACACACACACATGCCCACACACACACACACACACACACACACACACACACACACACACGAAGACCATAGCAGCTGTTACAGCATGATGGTGTCATACAGGGACATCACTGTGGCAAATCATCAGAGGACAAAACTCCTGCAGAGTTCAAGAGAGCTTAACCTTCATCTGCATTCTAATGGAAACACAACAATATCCGTCTTAAGGACATGACACCTATAAACTTCCTTACCTGAGTGCAGCATGTGCCTTGTGGGGTGAGACATCTTTAAATTACTAATACTTTTGAATACACAATTAATTGTGATGCGGTACTAAATAACATTCTGCAGCTCTGCATCCATGGAAACCCAGTTTTCTCAGTGCAACAGCTCCTCAACTCTTTACACAACACATGGCAATTCATTTGATTCATTGGTAGGCCTATAGATAGGCCCTGTAGGTCCACCTCTACACAATTAGCCATTTCTGAGTAATCCAGTGTAGAAATCACAGCACATCTCTGCATAGTCTCCAACGCATGGCAATAGAGACTGTTTTCAAAAAAGAAAAGTCACATTTAGGCCTTACTAAAAGCATTGATGGATATTTATTATCATCTTTTTTCATGTAGGCTCAGCAGTACCAGGCAAGCCTGCAATTTTTTTCCTTCCGGAGCACCCCCTACAGATGCAGATTTTTAAAAAAATAGCAACAACATTGTACAGTGTCACCAATCCATATGGATTTGTTGTTGCAAACCAAAGAACAGGAACCAGCGATTATCATTTTGGAAGAGTTATGCTGACTGACAAGATAATAAACTCGATTTTGGTTTCATTCAGTTTTAGTTTTGTTTTCACCGACCCTCATGCAAGTCTTCTTAGCAGTGACACCCTGTAATGAGCCATTTCACCATCAAAGTGACTACAAAACTGGTAAAAAAAAAAAACAAAAAAAAACATAGAACAGGAACAGGATCATGATCACAATATCACTAAATCCTGGAGTGTTAAAAGGAAATTTGTGTTCAAATAAAGCATGTAGCAGGAATGGCTCAGATAACAGGCCTTAATGAGTGCTTTGCAACTAACAGTATAAATTAATGTAGGCCTATGATGGAACATTTTCCACGTTTTGAATAGCACCGGCAAGAATATGAAACTTCTTACCCCCCTGCTGTTATCTGTACATCACTTAGATAAAAGCATAAAGGACCATGAAAATAAACATAAACACACAATAAACAAGTCTCAATACCCAGGTCAGCTATTACATGTGATGCAGCATGTATAAGGGGTGTGTGTAGCATAATTAAAGATTTGGCCAGTCTGCAGAGAGCACATGCTGTGAGTTTCTTTTAATTTTGCCTTCAATGTAATAAACTCTATTCATGTTACCACTTAACTGTCACTTACAGCACCCAGTGCTGAAAGGAATCATTCACTCACCTGTGGGTGTTTTTGAATGGAAGTGTAACTGAAAGTAATCCAAAAACCATTGACTGTCAACAGCAAGAACACATTATTACTTTGCGCTTTATAGCACTCAAGGGAGTCATTGCTAATTACCTCTCATGTCAGAGAGGGAGACAAATGTTCTGGGATCAGGAAATATGTCAGAACATGATAATACTCTGCAGTCACATGACAGCACTTCTACCCTCTTATTATCTCTATTAAAGTAACTTTAACTAAAAAAATTGAAATAGGCAGCTGCCTGAAAGAAAAAATAAAGCACACAAAAGTAAAGCTGCTTTTTAAAAATGTCACAAGAAAAGCAGCTTTGCTTGTTTCTGAGATGCTCCCTCATGCATGACTCATACATGCAATAAGGCGGAATATTTTACCTTCGCAACGGACATGCATTGTCCCCCCACTGTTTTCACATATGCAACTGAATCTGTAACGAGTCTCTCCCTGTACGGTCTGCCATAACTGTGCCCTAAAACACCCACCTTTCACACAGCCCTCCCACAAACACATAAGCATTAGTCAGAAAGTAAAATGTCTTATTCCATACTCCTGTGGCAGGCTGAAATGTGGTTTTAGCCATCTGCCAAACTGTTCATACATTCTATGGCACGTTTTATGACACGCTCTATGCAATGAAATTATGCCTTAAATGGATGCTAACGTGTTAGTGTGAGTCTGCCTCTGGGGACTTAAACCATTAAATTCTCTAAACAATTAATTTTTATCTCTTCAGTGCTGAAGGAATTACTGAAGTTTTTGCGCAACACATACAAGATGTTTGTCTGCAAGGCAACTCTAGTAGGTCTCTCATGACCACAAATTGTCATTGCTTTTACGGCTTTACTGCCATTAGCGCGGAGCCAATGGTTTTTGCAATTATTGGAAATAGGAGGGAAATTTAGAAATTGATGGAAAAATATATTTTTTTTAAATACGCTTGATCAGCAGCAAGCTATCTGGGTCATTATTGTCCCCAGCTTCAGTTGTAGACACTCACAATTGCTATTGTTTACATAGGGGGACCAAAATACAGAGTGCGCACACACACACATGTACACACGCATGCATGCATAAGACTCTGATTCTCAACTCTTTCAACACATACACACACACACACACATCCGCACACATTCATCGCTGAATAAACAACGCAGTCTATCAGACAGAAACATATCATCATCATAAGTGTATGTGTTTATGCATACTTGTGCTCAATTTCACACAGAATCATGCCTGTGCGTCTGATTCTTCCAGTCAACGAGTAGCCCAACTGACTGGGCTCACGTATTCATAGCCATAGTGTAACTGCCCATTGTGTGTGCAGATGGAGACAGGAAGGTTTAATCTGTGATCAATATAATTTAAGCACAATCTCTTATTTGTCTTATTAAGGGCTATGCGTAAGATTACATAGGATTCAATTGCTCTTATTGTAAATGCACCTTTGTGTTTGCCTGGGAAAACCCATCCTGATCTGCAAAGGATTTAACCCTCCTCCATTTTTTCCCTCTCAAAAATGTACTTGTCTAATCATCTCTTGGATGATCATGTTTGTTCATACAGACTATCTGAACACATAACACAAATTTCAATAATTTTCATGACATTTGGGGTGTTTTATTATTTAACTTTGTTACACCTGTGACTGGAATATAAGAGACCACAGTAAACTTTACAAAAATAGTTTTCAGTCACATGCAGTCTTACCCACAGATCAGATGGACAGTGTGAGTATGTTTTTGTTTACTTACACAAACATAAACCCACCTCTTACTTCCTATTCTTGATTCCAGTGACAGCCTCTACCAAAAACCTAGGGTTATTTCCCTAGGGTTATAACCCAGTAAAATCTCTCCCTCACTGATTTACATAGGCTTGGTTCAGTGAGGCCTACAGGCCCTAATTAGTACACTAAAGTTTTAAATTTGTAATATTCACGAGAGCGTAAGTTGATACAGAGGTCTATCACAGTCATTTTCAACTGGAACACCAATGTTGTAACCATGAAACAAACACAATAGGAGGGTTAATTTCAATCTGCCGCTCAGCATGGCCACTAGGCCTATTTTTACTTCATGTTGTTTGCCTGAGAACCAACCAGAAACAGTATTCAAATCCTGACACAATGGAGGCTAACATTCCACCTCAAAGATGTGGAAGATGACTTGGCATTTCAGATTGAGGTAATCAGTCACAAGGGCTAGGCTGACATTGTGTTTGAGATGTCACTGAATTCTACAGTTCACACTGTCTGAGGAATACAATGAGGTGTTACAAGATGCAATCATATTTTAGCAACAAAGACTGTGCGCTTTAGACGTCTTGCCAATATGGGTTATTTCCTTATAATCTGAACTAATTCTGGGTCATATTTAGCTGATTTGAGCCCTCACACACATGCACAAACAAACACAGACACACACACACACACACACACACAGTCTAACAAAAGTCAACTGTGGTATAAAACACTCTGGTAAAACCAAGCTCCGATTTCGGAGAGTAGTAATTCCAGGCCTGCCCTCTGCCTCCTGTTCCCTATGCCCTGTTCAGCCTCCCTCTGGTCTACAAAGGTCTCATCTCTTCCTCTCTTTCAGTCCCCAGTCTTACATCTATATCCTTTTCTCTGAACTCAAGGACAGATCGAGCCACCTGTCTTGAGTTGTGAAGGTCCCTTGTGACTGTTTTTGAGTGTGTGTGTGTGTGAGAGAGAGAGAGAGAGAGACTGGAAGAGCAAGAGATTGTGTGTGTGATCCTCTGCAACTAGCTCTCTGTGTGTGTGCTGAGATGGAAGCCTGGAGCAGTTCACTCTCAATATTCACACACCTTGGTTCCATAATCCCTTTTCTTATTCCAGAGAGACAAATGCACCCACCTCCACTATACCAAGATGTTTGTTTGTGAGTGTGTGTGTGTGTGTGTGTGTAAGATTGAGAGAAAGAGAAAGTGAGAGAGAGATTGAGAGAGAGAGATTGAGAGTGAGGGAGAGCGTGACAGGGAGACAGAGGGAGAGAGTGTTCGTTGACAGAGAGATATTTCTGGTTGCGGCACCTCAATCTCAAAGTTTTCCAATTTCTTGTCATGCACTCTGACCACTTTTGCACAAAGTGTGAGCGAGGAGTCTGTCTGCGTTCCAGCCGACTGGAGACAACGGGCCATTAAAATAAGCGATTACACCCCCATGCATTTCTGTGCGGCCATCTGTTCATGAGGTGCTATGGAAAAAATTTGCAATTGTTTGAAATCCTGACAGAGCACAGCTTGTCAGTGGTGGTCTGAGCCAGCAGAGTAAAGTGCACAGGGGCAGGCTATAAGCCAAAAAAGAAAACAAGTCTACGGTCTCACCGCCCAAAAACACAGCATTCACCTGAATAACCTAATCATTTGTTTGTGCTGATTGCATTGTGTTGAAGAACACACAGACAAGCTCCAACAGTTGGGGCCTAGCAGGAGAAAAATAGTGAGCTAGTACAGTCAGTTCAGGAAAAGTACAGTCAGTAGTTACCGTAAGTGATAGACTACAATTTGTCTAGTTTCCAAAGCATTGTACCACAACATTATATGGTAGTCAAGCCATAGGGGGTTGTCTAAAGTTCTGGCTGGACAGTCAGGCTATTTTCAGGATAATTTTACTACCTTTACTTTTAAAGGTAGTTAGCTCTTATCTCAGTCATTACAAGGGCTGTCTTCACAAGCTATAGTTTGTTTTTTATGTTATTCAAATCTGGCAGTGTTTGATGTGATACTACTTGCATATGCCACACATATATATATTACATCTTACATTTTTTACATTTTTGCTATCTTAAAAAATTACATACAATATTGTATTCATTTTTTTTTTTCATATTCTATTACGATTTTCAAATTCTATTCAGATTTTATTGCACAGAGATGAATAGGGGCCCAATAGAAACAGGGCTGCATCATAATCTTCTCTGTTGCTGGCCAGGGTACTGAAATTATATTTCTGGCATGTGCCCTAGCTATTTGACAGACAGGGGTTTGAAAACAACCTTTGATATGGAAAGGAAATCATTTATTTTGTTGTGGGGGGAATGGATGGGTTGGAGAAATTTGCTGTGATTTCAAGACTGGATTACCTAATTATAAAGAGAAATAAACACCATTTTGAGATCGATCATGGGGGTACATTTGTGAAGGGTGCATTCTGACAAGTGTCATCATGAGAAGAGGTCCTGTGAAGTTGGTTGCAGACCTCTCAAGATTGAGTTGATGACAGGGATGAATCACCAGTGACTCTCAGCAGATGATTGGGGTGTATGTTGGCAGAAGAAGCAAATGAGTTAGGCCAATCTAGGTGACTCACATGTCACAGATCATGTGTCATATGTGCATGTAACACAACACACTCTAGTGGTAGCAAATAGTTTTGCTCAGCTGGTAGGCCTCAGCCTCAGTAGGTCTTCAACCTAAGCTTTGTCGGACCAGTCACAATGCTGTATCTTAGTGGAGAGTCATTGGGCAGGCTTAGCATGATGACGACAGGGCTGTGACAGTACAAAAAACAACTAAGATGGCTGTGATTTGTCACAGCACTATCCTATTGCATACAGAGGCAGTTTGAAAGACAACTGCTGATTTCGCACCCAAGGATTGAGCCCAGTCGATCAGACATGGCAAGACTATACATTTTGATGTTAGGCTCGTCAGGCTACATCATAACAGCATAAACAGATTAATATTCATGTGGGCTGCAAAATGAGCGCTCAAATTAGGAAGCAAAACAAGTTTATTCCACAAAGTAACAACCCAGCTTTGCAGCAACTATTTGGCATGACAGAAAGAGAGGTAGATCACCAAACAGACATGGCAAGATGAATAGATAAAAAGATGGATGGATGTGTGCATGTACATAAACACTGGCCTAAAATTCAGTCAATATCCCCATTCTGACAAATCCCTTGGCAAGGCAAAATCTATTAACCAAGCAAAAGCTCTATTTACACCTGATTGGGAATGTGGTCTGTAAACACAGATTTGCATTTTCCCTCGTAAATGAAATTCTTCTCTGAGGCCTCTTGTTTGCGGTTTTCCAAACGTTTGAAGACCCACTAGACACACAGCTTTGAATATGTCAGCGGAATAATTTAATTTGCCCACTGAGTTGCCTGAGTGGTCAGTGGGGTTAATTTTGTACATGCCCTCTGCCCCCGTCTTGGGAAAGATATGGCTAATGTGCTTAAAGAGATTAGAAACTTCACTGCCATGTAAGGTCTTATTTTATTATCTCTTAGGCCCTTCTTGTACTGTGTGTCAAACATCTTGCAGCTAAAGCTCATGTGCCCTTATGCCTATGATTGAATGTCACTCATGGAAATATATTTTAAAAATATATTTTTAAAACTTTAAAACATATCAGGGGAGATGAAATCCCAACATATTACTGTGTAGTTGTACTACTGTACTCAGATTGACAGGTACTTAACTATGCTTAACCTATTCTTTCTTTAGTTACATCCTCCACTTATGGAAGGTGTCTTTAGCGGTTCACCTTATCAAAATTTTGCTTATGCAATTAGGACTTTAAACCGCTCAAACAAGCGAGCTTCAACGGCTCCCATCTGAATTTAAACAACACTGGTGCTGAGTGCTTTAAATGGTCATAGAAGAATCATGTCATATGATACATCAGTAGGAGCAGGAAATGCCCAAGACCCAAGCCAGAGCCTTTAGCATAAATCGAAGACCTAAAGGTTCAATCAATGACTCTGATACTCTCTATTAATGGGGGTGGCACATCAATCAGTGGAGGTGGGTCTTCACCATCAATGGCACCCTTCCAGACATTCGTGAAGTTATCAAATGAGAGATTTTCAGAATATTTGAGGTGATAGTGACACCTGGTGGACAGCAAGGTTTTCAAGGCTCTCATGAAGGGCTACATATCATTCAATACTAAATCATGTCCTTGCTACCCCACTTCATGTGTGTCTTTCTTCTTATCTTCTGTATAATGGATTTACCTTGTTATTTAATAAATCTGTTTGCTAAACTTCTTAAAAGGTGCATGTCCCAAATTGAGCCAGCTCATGAGCCAGGTCATGATAACACAAAAACAAGAAAAACAACTGTTTAACTGGGTTTCTGTGCTGCAGTTCTTGCTCCAGTGTAACATCTGAACATTGGAGGAGTGAGAGAGTCTCTCACAGTGTGTCATTTAAATTTTCACTGTCTGAATCTGCTTCAACAATATGCAAAAGGCTTGTAGATCTGGTCAGCGGAGTGAAGTGGTAGGCTTTCCTATAATCCACTGCAAAAGTTTGATTTTTCAACGCATCCAAGTTGAATTCCAGGCTAAAAACAAAACAGAAGAAAGAGCAGTGCAAGTTTACAGAGCTCTCATTCAGGATGCATAGGTTATACAGATTGGTTTATCTAATTTATTTCTTACAGGGACCATGAATACAAATGTATTACTTGGATATTTTGTACCAGATTTAGCAACTTGCTCATTTCTATCTGCAGTTCCGTGAGACAAAAGCAATCAGAGCCTTGTGGGAAACTGTCTTAAGGACCCTTGTGTTTTTCTTCCCAAGAGGAGGGAATGTGGGAGGGTGGTTAACCGGTCAGAGGAGATAATTCATCAGGTTTGTTTGACACTTATGTCAACCTACTGAGAGTTCATTACTTTCCTCAGGAATTGTTTCCATATTGAGAAGTCATGACAAAAAATGTTTTAAGGTCTTAATATTTGTTATTTGTATTATATTGTGATATTTATATGCATGTATTTGTATGCATGTATTTCAACAACTTTTTTGTTTTGTTTTTTTTTGCTCAAAGCAATTTACAAAGTGTGCCTCACATTCACCCATTCACACACCGGTGGTAGAGGCTGCCATGCAACGTGCCAATCTGCAAAAATAAATTTGTTTGGACTTTGTGCCCATGATGAGGACAAACCAAATGCATGTGACATTTTATGTGGTGTAATGTTAGCCACATGTTAAATGTTAGCCACAAGATGTTGCAATTGTTACTCTACTGCCTTCCACTTATTCCCAACACTAACTATAGGCTCAGGACTGTCACAAACTGCCTTATCATTTAGGTGAAGAATTGTGCAAGTTAAAGGTCATTGTTCAACACATCCAGCTAATGAAGAAAGTATATCTGTGATGATTACCACTATTTTATTACACTTTGATGCAAGACCAGTGGCTTGTTTATTCCAAGATCATGTTGCAAAATCCTTCAGGACAGCAGAGAGAGAGAGGTTGTCAAGTTTGTGTGCAAAGTGAGAAACATTCAGTCACAGATGTGTAAAATGGACTCGGAGCTTTAAATGCTAACTCATTAAACATACAGGCCCTGACATTAAGGTTTTCACATACAGTAAGGATGGGTGTGTAAGGCCTGGCGCTTGCCTCTTAAAAGGCCAGCATGAAACCCTTGGGTTGTGAAGACAGGGTAGTAGACCTACGATCTACCCTATCCTTTTGTCCTATTAGTGAGTGACAGTGACAGAAAACTCATATATCTTTTTTCTATGATCTCACACAAAAGCTCTAGTTTTTCGTTTTATATATGTGTGTGTTTTTTCAAGGTCTTTGTATGTGTGTATGGCCTGGGGGAAGTCCTGCCCCCCACCCCCTTTCTTGTTTTCATGCTGCCTTTCTCCCTATTCTTCAGGTTTTCCTTTGTATTTGTGTATGGGTGAACCCCTTCTTGTTTACACACTGCAGCACACACAGTACACTTCGTTGCCACAGCTTTTTTTTACTTCTTTTTGCCAATAGTACAAATCAATTATGTAATGAACAGGAAAGACAGAACAACACACTGGAGACCAAGGCCAGAAACTGATATGTTGAACATTTCGATTCCTTCTCAAAAAATTGCATTATTCAAAAGTGGCGTTTGAACATGATATTTGATATTTTCAACAGACTTGGTTACATCGCCCTCTTCATTTCTTGTCACTGCCGGTATGGTCTTTCAGGAGTGTGTATTTGATCTGATTGAGGGGAACAGGATGTTATTGTTCAGCTTTCAAGTCCTACACTAGAGGAATGTTCCTTTGTGTTTCCTCTCCTTCCCTTCAGAAGCTTTCTGTCTACTCTCAAAAGCGCTCATCTGCTTCATATTTGTGTCATAACAGTGGAGACAACATTATTTTATATTTGTCAGGCCAATCATTCAGCACAACAGCACTGCTACAGTTGTGTTCTTATTTACTCTCACGACCTCACTCATCCACCCACTCTGTTGAATGCACTCACACTCACACAAGGCAATTCAAAGAAAAATAAACATGTACAATTATGATTTCTGTTTTCTCACTTTGTGTGAGAACTTTCCATAATGACTTAAACTCATTTTATACCACACCAATCTTAAAATAAGGAGAATTCTGCCGGTGTCCACCTAGAATACCTGGCACTGTGCTATGTAAAGGAGTCATGGGTAGGAGCATGCCTTTTTCGCTCACACCCTGCTGTGGCCCCCCCAGAACACAGGGTGGTCCAACACAGTTTTGGTGGAATAACTCAAGAACTGTTGATGAGCCACATGAGCCACCAAAATTTCAGAGGTACATTTACCAGGCAATGCCTTCTTACTCACTTCTGCTCAATTATCATCTCCCTGCAGTGCTAGTCTGAATTTAATCCCATCCCGTCTCAGGAGGCATTATAACCTGTCCAATCAGCAAACAGAGGGAGGGGTTGTGAATGCAGAGCTAGAATGCTGTCAGTCAAGACAGGCTATCTCTCAATCTTTCTTTCTCAATCAGGCTATCTCTCAATCTTTCCAATCCCAATCTTTTAATTGTATTTATTTATTATTTATTTATTATTGTTATTTTTATTTTTTATTTGGGAGGAGTTAGGAGTTGAGTTAGGGCTGGAGGGACAGTGTATGGGTGCTTGTGACAGCATGCGTGTGTGTGTGTGTGAGTGAATATATGCCGTGTTGGATTAATGTCGGGTCAGGGCGATGGAAGCTGGATCGTGCTGTTAATAATAATAAAAAAATTATAATTAATAATCTGGACAGCTGAAGCTACCTGAGCCCCCATTCATGGCTATGGTGCCGGCCCACCACTGCCCAAGGTATGCCATGATGAGAAGACAGAGGGGGGCGTGATCCAATCTTTTTAAACTTAAACACCTCCAGCAAGCAATCGAATCTCACTACCGAATGTCCAGACCCTCTGTACGAATGAGGGGCTGGCTTTATTACCAGGCTAGTGGTACATAGGTCTCAAGGTGTTGCATCAAACAAGCCCTCATACGAAGAGCTTTTCTGCTACCGTACCGTGCTCTCTTGGGGAATAATCAGGGACTGAGGCTGAGTCTGGGGTCGGGAACCAACCCAGCCAGGTGATCCCATGCCCACAGGGAAACTACTAAGCTCTCCAAACTGAAGGAGACTGAAGGTTTGAAGGGTTGGAGGGAGGAGTTTGAGATCAAAGGCCTTGCTGAAAAGGTGTGTTTTAAGGTGTGTTATGCACAGGTCCAGAAAAGGGTGATAGCAGATGTAAAGGTAACAGAAGGCACCAACATGGAAGCTCTGTGTGAGGGACGGCAAATGGTCCTAATCAGAGGACCACAGGGGACTGACTCATCAGAAAGTTACTGAGATTGTGTTAATGATTTGTAGAAAAGCAGGACTTTGTAAGAAAGGTATAATGGTCTTTCAGAGCCTTTACTTTTGTGTGGAATTGCCCACATACTTGTGACGTAGCTACACTTGGCTTTGAGTACAGAGCTTAATTTATATCTCAGTATACTCTTTATTAACTTATACACCTTCAAATACACATTGAAACATAACTTGCAATCACCAGTAATTACTAAATAGCTCACTGACTTTGATCAGAACTGAGAAGCTAATTTTGTAGGATTTTGCAGGCACATACATACAGTTATAACAATTAGAAGTTACACATACAGTATATCAATTACACCGACAATATCAAGCTCACTTTAGTGTTATAAAGTTGTTCCTTTCTCCAGGGAATCTGTTCTGCCACGCTGTGTCTTGGGTGACCTCTCCCAACCGTTCCGAATCAGTGTGATCCGGTGGTCAATGCAGGGAATGGACAGGATGAATTTCAAAACCAGCACCATACAGGGGACCACCAGGCACAACATAAATCCAGGAGGGGTAAACCACTTGTAGGTGGACAGCTTCAGAAACTTGTTCCATCCATAGAGAAGGCAGTGGGCAGTACACACCATCAGAGTGAGGTAGCCTAGTTTAGACTGTGTAGGAACGAATAATTATTAGGGGCCCTTCAAGACATTATTCATTCTTACCCACTCACATACATGTTTTCACTCTCACATACATACCTTCTCCTCTCATGTACATATATATTTTCACTCTCACATACATATTTTGCACTCACATACATACATTTTTCACATTCACTTACATACATTCTTTTCGCACATACATACATTCTCCTCACACATACATTCATTTTTAGCACTTACATATATACCACATTCTCCTCTCACATACATACATTCTACTTGTACATACATACATTCTCCTTTCACATAAATACATTCTCCTCTCCTCTAGTAAGGTAAGGTAAATAAGGAGGCAATCAATAATGACTTTTTTCACTTGAAGCAAAAGTGGACTAAGTACTGTATGCACTTTATTGTTAGTGTCTTGATAATTGTGCTGCATTGCAATTTGTATAGCTACACAATACAGGTAAAGCTTCACAAAGTAGAATATTGTTGAGGAGTTCATTAATTTCAGTAACACAAGGTAAAGAAATATCTGATGTCTGAAAAATATTTCTGCTCCTGTCCTACATACGGATATAAGATTTGCAGGCGGTACGTAGTAACGTTAGATTAGTAACATTTTTTTGTTAAAGTAGAAAACACATCTACCCACAATATGTCATTTGAGACAATTGTCCGATGAAGAGAATAGCGTAAAGTCAACCCGAAATAGTCATGCAGCGATATTGATCTGTGGTGCGCGTATTCTGCAGACAGCTCTTTTATTTGCGGTCTGTCGGATTTTGGGCGTTTGGTTCGAAGAATCTCCTCGATAAAAATGTGTACCTCTTTTGTGATAATTTGTGTTTATTCCGACATCACAAAGCACTGCACAGGTGTTTTCTGTCAGACGACGATCGTCATGACTTAAATGTTCCTATGCGCATATTAGGCTATGAAGGGGTACGCTGTGGTTCCATGTCCTGTGGATGACTCGCACCCGACTGATGTTTTCAACTAACCCACCCGCAACTCGGACGACAAAAAATAATAATGAAAATATTGCATCCGACCCACTTCCAGACCCGCATATTTTTAAAAGTAGCTAGTCTATGCTCTTTATTAACTTGTAGCATTCTCGTCTGGATATGTTGGCTAAATGCGGGGAGGCCAAAATCCCCCTCAGGACCGCGATGGCTTCGTTTAGTGCACCTGCCTCGAGTTCCTCCGTAATACCCTATGAATTACTTTACCTTTGTCCCATTAGGATCAGGACCGGACATTTTCAGCCAATCACAACTTGATAAATGCCTCGCCTTCCGTTTCCACTGTACCGCTTCCGTTTCAACTATACTTTCTCTCACATACATATATTCTTCTCACACATACATACATTTTTCTTTCACATGCACATAGTCTCTTTAGAGATGAAAAATATGAATGTATATGAACGGAAAATATACGCATGTGAGAGTAGTATATATGTATGTGAGTGTGAGAATAAAACATGTGGGTGGAAGGTGGAAAATTAATGTATGTGAAAGGAGAATGTATGTAAGTGCAAGAAGAATGTATATATATGAAAGTAGAATGTATGTATGTGACAGGAGAATGCATGTATGTGAGAGTGAGAATAATGTTGATAGACAGCCGTGTACACACGCGCGCGCGCACGCACACGCACACACACACATATCACATATATATATATACAGTTGTAATACCTGTATGAAGCGAAACTCCCTCCAATTGAGTGTGCTGTTCACTGAAGGGAGAGAGGTTATTCCAAGCAGCAGAAACATGGCAAAGCCCAGAACACCCAGAGACAGGAAAGCATCTGTCGCCCAGGCCTCAGCATTGTCAAAAGGCAATGACTGGTTCTGCTTGATCTGAAACAGAGACATCAATTTTGAGAAATGTTGTACTGTTGACAAACCTCTAGATGGGGGATACCCTAGCTTCAGTAAAGAAAAGTCCAACCTTTTACACATTCTACCTCTGCGGTTACTATAACAGGATTTGTTTTGCAATTTGGGTAATCTTCCAGGTAAAACAAGTAAATGTAATCAAACAATTTGCTGAACAAGTAAAACAACTCATGGAGGACTTGACGTTTGGCCTATATTTTGAGATGTCTTTTTTTTTACACGGAAGGTTTGATTACACTGAGATTTCATACCTGTATTATGACCTCTGTGTCCCTGTTGTGTGTGACATTGTATCTAACAGAGATTATAAACGTGTAGAGCACATGCAGAACAGCGAAGAATAAGGCCAACAGTCCTAGCTGCTTTCTGCACAGCATCCATCGGTCCAGCCAATCAGGAAAGCGCTTGTACTTGGTACCGTTATAAAGCTGCAAGATGGCCGCTATCGCTCCAGGCAGGTAGCACAGAGCCAGCATTACAAGGGCAACAATAGGGAAGACCTTATTGGCAAGGGTAATCATGATGCGATAGGAGATGTCCTGTCCCTTTTCAACATATGCATAGATGACGTCACGGATGAGCAGGTAGAAGAAGAAGAAGGCGGTGAGCCCCACAGAGATCCAAAGAGGGAGCCTCCAATTGGGGAAGAGCTGCAGGGGGATGTCCTCCAACTCCCTAGCAGCACGCAGAGAGCCCCTATCCTGGGCAGTCAGCCCCAGACTGTGGGCAATATCCACTACTGCCTGCTTAGCCTTGGGTTCATCTCCACACACCAGCACCTGGGAATGAGAATAAATGTACAGGTGGCTTTGGTATCAGTGCAATTACTTTATTACCTCGTTAGTAATAAAGCAAAGTCACTGTGTCAAGACATAGCCAAAGTTCAGCAATCAGCAAAAACAGGCTAACATCAAAAAGTTTGTCATGTTTTTGTTCAGACATCTGATGCCATTAAATAATTTAATCTAATCTAAGAGATTAACAGGTTTAATAACTTTTATAATTTATTTATGAGATGTATTTGCATTTCCTTTGACACTTTGGAGAGCTACTCTTAAGCAGGTGGCAAGCTACTGGTGGTTCCCGAGCTACCTGTTGAGACCTCTGATCTAATCTATCACAGTGTTTGTTATGTGTGATGTCACTTCCTCTTACCTGTCGGCTGGCGTCCAGCACCCCTGACTGCAGGGCCCAGGCTGACACAGTGTTGAAGCCTTTCACCACAGACGCTCCTGGCACCAGGCTGCTCAGGTACTCAGCATTGGATTGTGGGAACTGGCCTGTCTTCAGGTTGTTGCTGATGTCCACCAGCACCTTGCCCTCCAGAGCAGAGGTCAGCGAGGTCAGGAAGTCATAGTGATCCCGCTGCACGGCTATGAAGATCACCTGAGCCATCTGAGCTCCCTCTGTGTGGGACATAGCCTTAGAACCCTTGGGCACCAGGGTTGAGTTTTTAGGGTCACGTGAGCCAAATATGACCTCATATCCTGCCTGGAGCAGACGAAGCCCCAGTGAGCGTCCAAAGTCTCCTGTGCCAAAGATGCACACCATCCCCTGCTTTTGCTCCGCAGCAAGAGGTGTCATGGCAGCAGAATCAGACTTCATGCTGGAGATATTGATAGAAATGCACAAACACACACACACACACACACACACACAATGGGACAATAAGATCAATGTGAATTGTGTTTCATTCAAAATTGTGAATTGTGTTTAATTCAAAAGCGAACTATTCTAGTACATTTAGCACCAAGGTATTTAAAGGTGTACAATAATAATATATTATTACTAGAGTTTTTTCAGTTGCTAACAAGCTCTTGTCCGATCATCAGCCCCATTTTCAAAAATCTAGATACAATTTTCACACCATCTGCGTGTTCTTGCCATACGGTTGACACATTTCTAGCTCTTTTCACACTATATGCAGGCATTGAATGCATTTCTATAATGTTTACATTTTTTTACATACAGGATCACCTCAACACCAAAATTATGTATCTTAATGACTTATTTGCAAATGCTTAAACACAGCGTGCCAGAAATGGCATGAATGTCTGAAGACTTTACTTTACACAGAATATCATGTTATTGAATATCCAGTGGCGTAAACACAGGGGACCCCCCCTGCAGAAAACCACAGGGCCCTTCCTCCGAGGTCCATTTGGACAGATAGATATAATGTGCACATGAAGCGCAGTGAGATTTGCCTGCCACGAACACTGAACTTGCATTCTGGATAGTCCCTATATAGTCCCTATATAGTGAAATAAATCATCAAAGGTAGGGCTAAGATATTGTGCATGATAATGCTCTGCTCCAAATTTCATAAAGGGCACTTAGTACTGATACATTTAAATGGGTGGCTGCATGAATGTTGCCCATGACAAATGAACTTTTGACCCCTTCTTTACTGCCTAATTTTCTGATTCGGCTCAGCTAACAGTTAGTTGAAGAAAATGAATCCTTCAGGCATCCGCATTTCTCTGCCCTCACAGAGAATACAGCCTTAGTATGGAAAGTCATTTTTAGAATGTAACTTTAAGGATATTCAATTATTTGTTTGTCTTTGAAACTATTGTCTTGTCACTTTTATTTCAACCTGATCATGTCTTGAACAATTGCTGACTTCCTATCAACAACAATAACAACAACACATTTTCAACATAATTTCAACAATGACATGTACTCTTTCACTTCCTATTCTGTACTGAACACTGAAAAAGGCTGAAACACTATACACAGATGAGGTACAGTGACATTTCACCAACTGCACTTTCCTTTTTCCACATTAGAAAATTTCTGTATTACTGTAATTTAGGCCACATTTGCCAGTAGCCTAATTTACAGTAATACCACATCTGACAGTCATATTTTATCAATCAGTTGTTATTTTTTACTCTGATATATCCTTTGAAAACAACAATAAACAATTAAGGTTATGGATTTGAGGACATATATATGAGAGACTTACGGTGCCTTCTGTGGTAATCTGTACACTGGCTGGAGTCCTTTTGTTGCTGAGCCTTATCCAGCTGGAGATTTCTTCAGCTTTAGATTTCTCATCAATATGTATCAATGTGATTTGCCACCAGCATTATTTAGGTGCACATAACTTGGCACATGTGCACACAAACTTTAACTCCTCTCACATTTATTGCTGAGAATGGTGTTGTAAACTGAGCATGTGTTCTTGTGTGTTCAAGCGTGTGTTCTTGTTTTGTGATAACTGTGTGTGCATATGTGTGTACAAAGAAGTTATGAGTGGAATGAACATCAACTTTACAATATTGTCTGAGTAAAATAAAATCATTTTCAGTCTAGATTTTCCTGAATGCTATGTATCTCTCGAGTACATTTTTACATTTTGGCCAGCTTTGTGATTTTACAGCCTCCTAAGTAGATCTCCCATTGAAGTGAATGGGAAAATTGGGATTTTTCTGCAATTTCCCATCTATTTGTGTGATATCTCAAGAATACTTTAAAGGTGCTCCATAAAACGTAACATAGCTAATCACCATGAAAATCAAATTTGATTGGACATGAATTACAATATATATATATATATATATCACCTTCCTTCATACTTTGTTACACCATAGCCTGTGCACAGTCCAGTGTCGGATCTGATGTACGGCTGTAACATTTTGGTCTGTAACTTTAAAGGAAAGCCAATCCATCCACCTAAAAATACATTTTCTTATAGCATACTGTATCAGTATATGTCCATATACTCCATCATAGAGGCCCTTCCTGAATACCCTGGACTCTCCTTTCTTGAGGCTTTGTGACTGACCCCCCTAACAATGGCACTGTCAAATGGACCCTTATTGTTACCCACATGACCCATCTCACTCCTTTGAGTTTGACGCTATGTCTGGCCGCTGCTACATTGTCCAGCCATAATTCCTGATAACCACCTATGGACTGACTACCATGTAATGTAAAGTGGGATAATACTCTGAAACTTTTATGAACCTTAGCTAAAACCATAGGCAACTTGTAGTCTGTCATGGTTACTACTGATTGTAATTTTCCTGCATGGGTTAGCCCCTTGAGTCGTGGATCTGCCCAAGGTTTCTTCCTAGACTAACTAAACATAAGAGAGTTTTTCCTTGCCCCTATTGCTCTTGGGTGCTCCTTCTGTGAAGCACCATGAGACAATACTATTGTAAAAGGCGCTGTATAAATACAACTGAATTGAACTGAATTTAATTGAATGTTATGTAACATGAGTTATGACATGTCCCAACCTACTCCATACTTTGTTACATAACCTGTGCCTAGTCTGGTACTGGAATTAGGTGAACCTGGTGTATGACTGAAGCTGAACTGAATATAAACTGAACATTCAGCAACAGCTTTGAAGTTTGGTTTCTACAGATATTTCCTTCTGTACGTAAAATAGATAGGCTAAACAGATAGGCTAACTGATAGTTAGGTTTCTTGATCCACACATGTGTAAAGTAAATGTATTAGTGATGAGCTTTCTCTTTTTTATTCACTTCATGCCTTTTGCAGCTGTAATGATAAATATACTATGTGTTTATTATTCATTTTTAAAGATATATTTTGGGGACTTTTGCTATTATTGGACAGTGAAGACTGAGTGACAGGTACCAACTTGGTACGGACACTGAATAGCAACACCATGACATCTGGCTTATTCAGTTTACATGACCATTTGAATAATCAGTTAACTACAATAACCCAGTATTTTTTTTTTTAGTGTGCATGTGAACGCGCTCAATAACAAGCTTGAGTGTAACAAAAAGGAAACAGACTCTTGCCCCAGGTGTGGTCTTTCATTTGGCCAATAAAGATAGGCTAGCTACTGATTAGTGCTGACACTAGAAAGTGTCAAAGACAAATCATAGAAACTGAGTTAGAATAGACCAGCAAGTTAAGAGTCTACTACAAGCCTATACACTATGTGTGTGATGTATATCAAAGACTTAGGTTGCTAATGCTATTATGGTAGCTACTACTTAATGTTACTAAAACTATAATGCAAAGAAAAACAGCAAAATTGTTCTTACTGTCTATGTTTAGATTAGATTGGATTCAACTTTGTCATTGCACATGTAGGAATACAGAGTAACGAAATACAGTTTAGCATCTAATCAGAAGTGCAAATAGCAGAAAGTGCAGTATGTACAGTTAAGCAGTTATGTATAAATAAGGGCAGTGTAAACGTGGGAATAGATATGTGCAGATTATGTACAAATAAATTGTGGTGAGAATAGTTATATAGTACAAATAAGTTATGGGAGAAGTTATTTACACACAGGGCACTGTAAAACATGGGTATAAATTAGTACTGATTTACAAAAGGGCAATGTGCTGATAAATTAGTATTGATTTACAATAGATTTTCAATGTGCAGATGAAGCATGTTAATATACAAACGTTCTATACTACTATACATAGGCAAATCTACAGATGCACAGATATACAGATGTAATATGGACAAACATACAGGTGTGTAGATATATTAATATAATATATGTATATGTAGATGTATGTACAGATGTGCAGAAGAACATAGGCAAAGTGCAATGGGTGTATATACAGTAGTGAAGAGAAGCACTGTGAACAGATTATGCCATGGTGTAGCGTAAATAGGAAGGTTCAGCAGGGGACAGAGTTCAGTAGGGTGACAGCTGTGGGGAAGAAGCTGTTCCTGATCCTGCTGGTTTTAGTCTGAAGGCTCCTGAAGCGCCCTCTGGAGGGTTGGAGCTGAAAGAGTCTGTTGGCTAGATGAAAAGAGTCCCTGAGAATGCTGTGCACCCGGCGTAGACATCTCTTTTTGTGGACGTCCTCAATAACAGGGAGTGGAGTCACTGTGATGTGTTGGGCAGTTTTCACCACCCGGTGCAATGACTTGCGATCAGCGACAGAGCAATTCCCATACCAGACTGTGACACAGTTGGTCAGGATGCTCTCTATCGCACAGCGATAGAAGTTACCCAGGATGTCAGTAGACAGGTGGTTCTTCTTCAGTGTTCTTAAGAAGAGGTGCTGGTGGGCCTTCTTGACCAAGCTGGAGGTGTTGGTTGACCAGGACAGGTTCTCTGAGATCTGGGTCCCTAGGAATTTGATGCTGGAGACTGTTCAACAGCCAAGCTGTCCATATGGATGGGGTCATGACCGTCTCCCTTCTCCCTCCTGAAGTCCACAATGAGCTCTTTGGTTTTGCTGGTGTTCAGGAGCAGGTTATTGTCAGTACACCATGCAGCTAAGTGCTTTACCTCTGTCCTGTAGTCAGACAGACAGATCATTTTCACTGATGAGTCCAATCACCATGGTGTCATCTGTAAACTTTATGGTGGAGTTGGATCCATACATAGGGCTGCAGTCATGGTTGAACAGGGATTTTCCAATATTTACAGGGAATAGGGAGAACAGGGATTTTCCAATATTTATCCTCAAAATAGAAACGACAACAGCAAGAACATGCAATACACAACACAAATAGTATGCTGTACCAAGTAAACTCACTGAGTGCTGCCAGAATTTTGGGTTCAACTACTCTGCATCACGCAGCTCTGCCCCCTGTCGACTACTTGGTAGCATATTACTTTCAGTGCCTTGCAGTGATCAAACACATCTTCCAAGGTTTCCAGTGCATAGGTCTTAAAAGAGTTGTCAGAACATGGTGCAATGCATTGAGTGTGATTATCAGTTATAATGCAGTTCAACAGGATGTTTTAAGGAGGTTATCTCTGCAATAGCTAATTTGGTGTGTAAAATTCCCTTGTGCGCTCTTTTGTATTTTCGTTAACTGACATATAAATTCATAATGCAACCATTAACAAATCCTGCCGGTGCCTCTGAAAAGGCCATAGGATGATCCCCAGCAACGTCCTCCACTTGCCCCAGCCAGCTATGTGACGGAATGACAAAGCGCAGTGGCCTATGTGTTTAATGGAGTCCTAGTGTGTTCAGCTGGAGGAAGCCATCTACTGTGTCTGGTCTCAGTTCATGGATCAAGCTACACACTCAAGGCATTGGATTTAAATCAGTTGGAGGAATTTTAGTTCTCAACGCTTCCAATCACTTTTTTATTACGGCAGCAGCCCCCGACGTGTGATTACAAAATTATTGTTTTCATTTGGGAATGATATTGCAATCTGACTGCTGGATTAACAAAACTAAGAATCTGAACTGGTCTCGAAGTTATTTGAATTAGATTACATCTTTGCAAAATGGACCTATGCTGATATTGGTGTTTTCTTTCAATTAAAATAAAACTTATCTGTGAATTAGGCCTATAGTGGTGATTGGCGATGTAAATATTTTCCTTTGCAACAATTGACAAAAGCTGTGCATGTCAGCCTTTATTACAAAAAGTTAGAGAGAAAGGGGACCGCTCTAGGCGAGTTAGGCATGCCCTGCGAATCGTTTCCTCGCTCTGGTCTAGTTCAATTCCGATTTCTTCTTTAAAAAACGATATAGCATTGGAAAGTATGTGCGTTGAAAAGGCCAAGGCCTTGTTGACCAGTACCAACAATTTCTGCCCTTTCTTATTAGGTTATTTTGTTTTATATGTTAAAAAAACGTGCAAAAAAAAAAAAAACACTGGGTTGCTGAGCTGTTACTTCGTGAATTCTTAGTATTGCTTTAACAACAGCAGGCAACCCCCTAGCACCACCCAGTGCGAGGACAGGGTTAGCATGAGGGAAAAGAGTTGCCATCTATTGTGATTTTACTGATTATCCTTTTTTGGTAGTCTGTAGTCTTTATGCACTTTTCGACGGGCTGTATCATGATTTTAAATTCCGATGCACCGCAAACTCACATCCATGCCCACTTCCAGGAAATCATTTCCACAAAAAGTCTCACCTCACAACACTGACCTACCACAAACTCATCATACCAACGGTTCCATTCAATACACTGCGGCGGTCATACATCTAGATGTGATCATGGTTCGAACGCCGTTGAAAACTTTGTTGCCATTTTTTCTGTTAATACAGCACGTTTAAAATTAAAGTGGATAATACTGGAGGTTCGTGTATTAGACAATAACTGGAGATGTTGGAAACTGAGAAGTTTTGTCTTACACGCAAACGCTTCGTGAAAATGAGGAACCCGCCCACTTAGATCTCCAGAGGCATGGCGTTATAAAATCAGGCAAATGCCACCAGTCAACATCCGCACCAGACAATATGGAACACAGGGCTAAAGGTGTTTACTGCTGTGTGGGAATCGCATTACTCGTCTAGCTTTGTATTAACCACACCCGGGGCTAGCTTGAGGGCGTTACGGATTCCGTGCAACATCTTGTTTACTTCGGTGGGCGACGGACACAGCGATGGCACTCCTTATGCAACTAATTGTCCTTGTAGGTGTTACACGTGTAACGTTGACCACGGCGCAAGATGGTAACTTTATCTGAACTGCCGTACAGCGTCATATTCTTTTACGAATACAGGGCCATACGTTCAATTTTAGTCGCGTCCCCAGGTTTTGACTCAGTGCTGTTACCCTAACATAATTTACCTCCTGAAAATTGAGAGTATTCAACAAATCACTAATTCAGGTGTAACTCCTCCCGTCTTCTGCGGTGAAGTTAGTTTTCTGTTGGATAGTCGACAGATATTCAGATATCGTGGTTTATATCTGGATTTATTGTGGTCACTTTCACTCAGTGTACAGGCAGCACACCCCTCTTATAATCTTAGGGACCATCCATAAATTACTGTCCATACAGCATTGTTTTGCAATAGCTCCAGTGCAGAATACATTGGCTTCTTGGAACTACTCAGAAACATATGTTGTGATTTTCCGCCTCTTTCAATGTGTACAAATCAACTTGAAATGCCCTTGTTTTATTTTTTGTTTTATCAAATCAATGCAGGATCCTGTGGTTACATGGGACTACTAAGACACAAAATAATTTATCTGGACTTCATACACTTAAAGTGACCCTGGGACCTGAAATAAATGCAGACTGTTTTGACTGAAATTGAACAGAAAAATTGAAATGTAGCCAAAGCATCCTGGTTTTAGGTCCCAAGGTCACCTGATGTGAAAGCTATTGAAAGAATAGACTTTTCACATCAAGTGGCCATTTATTTTATGTGTTTGCACATTTTATGCCAATTGTTTCTTACTGTTCCTTGTTAACTGAGATATAATGCATTTAAATATTGTTCTATTCAGGATTTTTCCAAATCACCATAAAGGAATAATCCGGAGTAAAAGACTTTCAAATCTCTGCACTTGAAAGTATCAAGTAGTTCAGGCACTTTAGCACCGGTATCGAGTAAAAACCAATCAATACCCAACCCTAGTTTGGCATGGTTGTATGGTTTGCCATAGTTTGCATTTATATAGCCTACATGTTGCCTTAACCACTTATGCCCTTGGTTGTTAATGTTGAGGTCGTCCTATTAGAAACATTCCTAATGCCCTTGTGGTTTGTGTAACTATTGGACCACTGATCCACACCAAAGTGGGAGCCCTCAGGGGGATTATTTGCGAGTGAGGGGAAAGACAACAGTGATTCACTTGCTAAACCACCTGTGGGACCCCTCAGATTGGCCCCACCCCAACCTGTGCAGGGATGGGAGGGGGTCAGGGATGTCACCAAGTAGCGATTTATGTAAGTAAATACACCCTCATTCACACAACCAGTAGGCCTACTTATTTGTATGGTCTGATGATCTAAAGGACAATCTGGAAATGTTTTTTGTAAACCTTACTATAGTAATGAAAAACATGCACATTTCTCCCCATAGACTTGTTATGACCACCCCAGCCATGTAGGTGCTGCTCAAGTTCTTTTTATTCACTCCTTCCTGCACTAACCCCCACCCTTTAGAAAACGGGTTGGTCTAACACAGTTTCTGTCGAATAACTCAAGAACTGTTTCTGCATCCAATGAACCCTCAACTACCCATTTGTGGTGTTGTGACCCCTATCAGTAGACAAAGTTTGTTACAAATTATTCCTGGGACACTGAAACACCATGTCATTTGAAAGTCAGTGGCCATGTAGCCTTAGTGAGCCATTTTGGTCCCTAAGATCCACTCCCCCCCAGGGATGTAAATGGGCCTCCTTCAACCTTTTCAGTCAACATAACTGTTTGAAAATTATAAAAAATTGACAAATTGACAAATCCATGGTAACAATTCCATCAAACTGTGCCGCCGCGCGTGGATGACGGCATAACGTGCCTCAACCAATTAGAATCAGAATGAGACGGGGCTTGGCGTGGGAGGGCTAGACCCAAGCCACCAACAGAAATTCACCCCTTCTGCTCCCACCCATCATGTTCAGGGGAACTTGCATCCAAAGCTTTTTGGAAGTAAGCACCACTTCAAGTTGCAAACAAAACTTTTTGATTTGCAAAATACATAGGGGTTGCAAAACTGTTGGACCCGCAAAAATAATATTTTTTTTCGATTTTGTTAGGAAAAAAAAAATTGAAATTTTGTTTTCAACCCTTATTTTTTGTTTTCAAAACAGTATTTATATAAATAAGGCGGGGACAGGCCTTGGGTCGCAGCAAAACATGGAACAGAGCAATAAGATGGACCTGATTCAGCACTTCTGAAATAAAAAAAAATCTTGAATCTTCCTTTGCAGTCTTTAAGCCCTTGCACAACAAGTTATCTGCTATGTCTTTCAATTCAATTTAATTCAATTCAATTCAATTCAATTTGAATTAAATTAAATTCAATTCAAGTCCATTTGTCCATAACCTTATGTCCTTATTTTATTAAGTTTCTAAAACATTCTTGCATTTCAGAATTATGATGTGATTTAGCAGCCTATAAGTCACACACCCATGCATATGCCCACACACATACACACTACAGGCAGGCTGTATTATTGCGTAAAAGACTAGAATCACCAAAGTAGTTATAGCCTGGTAATAAAACCAGATCACCGCCACACTTTCATTTTGTACAGAGGATCTGGATATATGGTAGTGAGATTTGATTGCTTGCTTGAGGTGTTTAAGTTTAAAAAAGACTGGACCAGTCCCTGACTGATAGCTTGCCTTGACTGACAGCATTCTAGCTCAGTATTCACAATGCCGCTGATTAGACAGGTTAAAATGTGTTCTGAGACAATGAGCAAAATGCAGACTAGCACTGTAGGGAGATGATAATCAAACGGAAGTGCTAGGAAGGCCATGGCCAGGTTAAAGTAGTTATGTTATGAGTTAAAAGTGCATCATATACATAATAGCACTCGTCTCTGTCCACCTCCTGGCCATGGAGAAAAGTTTGGGCTCAGGATTTTTGTCACCATAAGCCCTGCGCATTATGTACAAAAAAACTCAAACGTTACGCCTTGGTTCCATTGTGCCCTTCCCATAACGTTGGAAATTTTTTTGGTATTCCTATTATGATCTACCTAGCGACCAGCAACCAATGAAATATAACCACATCAGTTATCATACAGGTTTCTAAACAGGCTATGAAAATATGTAAAGAGGATAGCATTGCACTCACATTTCTGTATGATGAAGGAACTGTTTCAGACATAGCTTGTTTTGCAGTAATGTTAGAGCACAGTGTGTTCCCATTCACCATTCTGAGCAAAGGCAGTGAAATAGCCTATCTGTTTTTGTTTGTTCTTTAAGGTGTATACAAGACAGACAGATGTCGTTTAATTTCTCACAAGAAATTGGCATGACTATGGAGATTCCTGAAGTGTCTGAGGACTGTCTCTATCTTAATGTTTATACTCCTGCCAAACCGGCTGAAGATGCCAAGTTATCAGTGAGTTGAACCATAGATTAAGAGCACAAACCCTTTAATTTTAAAATTATGTCCCAATCATATTTCAATGGCATGTTTGTACCATCTGAGCAGTGATGTAGGCCTACTCATTTGTATGGTCTGATGGTAACCTTTTATATACTGTTCACCTGCTTTACTGTTAGCCCATATAATATGGGAAACTTGTGGGTCTGTGTGTAGTTAGGTGTTGGAGAGCTTCTGTTTGTGTCAGTGTGTGTGTTATTTGTTCTCTATATTGTATTGTTTCTCTTTTGTCTGTGTGCATTAACTGTGATGACCCCATCAGTAATGAGATGTTACATCTCAAGGTGCTTATCCATACAGAAATAAATAGACATATCATTGTAGGAGACCATGAACTGGACAAAGGACCAGAAGAAAAAAAATGTGCACATGAAGAAGTTATGACCGCATATTAGGGCCATATATGTAAATATTTTTTTGAGCAGGGGAGTGGGGTGGGGGAGTAACACTGGAATAACTGATCTTACTTTTCGATTTAGGCTACTGTCGTCTATTACATCATTACCCTTTTTACATGTTGCCAATTTTAACATGGAATTATTGGTATCTGGATGAAGTGATTATGTTCACCAGGACCTGCAGATACAAGGCTATTTTTGGTTTATGCTGTGTTAACCCGTGTCATCTAGTCCCACACAGACTGTGCAGATATCGACCAACTGGCTACGGTTGCACCGTATGAGTCACAAATTTGTAACTTCAGAAACTCAAAACAGTTTTTTTAGTTTTTCCTTGTTCTTAACAAATGCCTGTCTTAAGTAATGTGATAAAAGTGATAAAACTAAACAATATTTAAATACAGTTTAAAGTAGTCATATCCTTTTTGAATTACATTTTTTCTGTCTAAAATTTTGTACTCCTGTCATCTAGGTCATGGTATGGATCCACGGTGGAGCTTTTACCATGGAATCCACCTCCTTCTTTGATGGATCTGTCCTAGCTGCCTATCAGAATGTGGTAGTTGTAGTTGGCAGAATGTGGGGTGCTGATTCAGTACAGACTGGGAATCCTTGGCTTTTTCAGGTGGGTTGCAAGTTGGTGTTTTTTTCAGTTCTAGCGATCACTTTGTGTACAGAATTTCACAGCCAGTCACTGCATTATCTCTTCCCTTGTCTCCCTTAAGCACGGGGGATGACAATGCTCCAGGAAACATAGGCCTCTTGGACCAGGTGGCTGCACTGCAGTAGGGCCAGGAGAACATCCAGAGCTTTGGAGGGGATCCATCTTGTGTCACCATATTCGGAGAGTAGGCAGGTGGAGTGAGTGTGCAGGTGGAAATGTTGGGTGTTTCCCATTAAAACCTGAATATAACTCCACTGTCTAAGAAAGACAAAACTTCAAAATTGTACATTCTGTCTTGTGTCCAGCATTTTTTTCTATTTGTTTAAAAGACGGTATACAATACTTGACTTATTCTACGTTTGCCATTGGATATGTGTGTAATACATATCATTATATGCATTTGTTTTTGAACAATTGCTGAATGCTGATGCAGTAATATAAAAAAAAAATTAGCTGCTGGTTCACTAGTGGTCTTGGTCTCTGTTGTACCAAATTTCCTTGTTCTTTTTCTTACTGCACTCAGTATCCTCAAACAGGAGGGCTATAGGTTGAAATTCACTGGAAATTTCATTTCTGTACAAAATTGAATTCACATAATGGTATGGTATGGATAAGAATGTGCTCCAAAAAGCAGTGATGCAGAAAACTAGATGCACCAGATAGCGGTACATGTCATGACCACCACACATTGCAGCATGTGCTATCCAAACAATATGAACCTCGGGCCCTACTCTTGATATTGTCTTTTGAACTACAACTCTTACATGTTTGCACCAACTTATAGTTATACATCTCAACACACTATACAGGACAGGCCTATTCCCACCAGGCGTTATCACTGCACTAGTCATAAATATATATACCACATTTTTCAATCACTGTTCAACTTCTTTAAGAGTCATTGAAACAGCACTGGACCCACTATCTATTTCAACTGCGATTTGAGATGTGACCAGGGTTTATTCTGGCTAACAAACCTTCTGCACTTTGGTTTATTCTCGCTAAGAAACCCTCTGCACTTCAACTAGGGCGATGTGTTTGATAAGTTTACCACAGAATTTTATGTTTCGGTGAACAGTTCTTCATAATCACAACTATTTTGTATGGAAGGCCCCTATACAAGCCTGTACAAGCCAACGCAAGATTAAGTTTAGCTTTAGCCCACATGTGGATGACACACAACTCTACATTTTTGCCACACCATGGCACCAGCTTTGCTAATAAACTGTTTTAGAGTATCAACCAAATAAACTTTAAAATGTCATACCTTATTGAAGCAAAACCCTGGAGGGATAGACTTAGCACTGATATTACATGGAAATGTCCATTGCTAAGAACCATAGCGTGTACCTCGACCCTGACTTTGGGGAGCTCCTGCACGTTTCATCATCCATCAAGTGCTGCTGCTCAATATCACATTTTGTACCCTGGGGAGGGTACCTGCTCTAAGGAAAACATCAGTTGCCCTCACTTTACACTTAATGAAGACTCTTGAATGGCTGCTGCTCCATCTGCTAAGACCCCAGGTCTGCCATGCCCTTAACCCCCTACAGTTTGCCTCCCAGGAGAAGATGGTAGTGGAGGATGCCATTCTCCATCTGCTACACAGGGTGCACTCTCACCTCGACAAAGCAGGCAGTGCTGTGAGAATCGTGTTCTTTTATTTCTCCAGTGCCGCCAGTACCATCCATCCCCTCCTCCTGAGAGACAAACTACTGCAGATGAGAGTGGACCTGCGCCTGGTAACCTGGATCACAGACTACCTCACACAAAGACCCCAGCTTGTTAGACTGGGGGACCTCACATCTGACACTGTTGTAAACAGTACTGGTGCACCACAAGGAAGGGATGCTGGATGACTAGACAGGCTGGTGAGAAAAGCTGGCTCAGTTGGCATGAAATGAGTTACTGACATCAGTCGCAGAAAAGAGGACCCTAAGCAGATTGATATCTATACTGGAAAATGACCATCACCCCCTACACAACACACTCTTCAGAGTATATTCAATGGCAGAGTCCCGTCCCTGACGTGTTTACATGACAGGCTGAGAAGGTACTTTGTTCCACAAGCCTTGCACCTCTACAACACCACACAGAGGAAAAGTGAAACGCCAAATGCCACATGCCATTTCAGAAATATACTACAGTACTACAGTACAACCATTTCAGACACCTGGAAACTTTTCCATGTTTTTTTATTACTGACAGCATGTACCATTGAAGTGCTGATGAGTGAGTGTTGATGACATCTAAAGTTCCTTTCATGTGTTACTTGTTTTATTTATAATAAAACTAAAATAATTCAAGTTTCTGTTTGTAGACAGTGAGGTGATTGACTTTATTTTAGAGGAGTATCTGGGAGATGGAAAGGACAGGGTGAAAAACAGGGATGCAGTACGAGAGCTCAGTGCAGATGTGATCTTCAACATACCTGCCATCAAGTTATCAACCGCTCACAGAGGTAGGGTAGCACATACAAAAATCTTCCATTAGCACGCTTGGCTCCCAAATCGCTGTGAAATGTTTTGTTCAGTAGCAGAAATTTCATGTAATCATTCATATCATACACATACCATTACATTTTATTGGTATTATGGATGTGACAGGTTTTCATGGAATTTCCCCACCACATTTCTGCTACTAAAAATGTGGGTGCATTAATCTACACATTAAAAACTTTAACTTTAAAAACTCTTAATGCAACTGCACACATTAGACAATTAACCAAATACATTTTCGATTTGTAGAAAAACTGAAGTCAGTGCTAGACAAACTGTAATTATAGCCCATTGACACCACCTGCTGATCTACAGATTCTGGTGCACCTGTTTACATGTATGAGCTTCAGCATTCCCCAAGCATCATCTCCTCAAAGTGGCCAAATTTTGTCAAGGTGGATCACAGTGACGACATTGCATTTGTCTTTGGAGGCTGCTTTATAAAAGCTCATGTCAAGATAAATGGTAAGATGTATTTTTCCTTGACAGTGGCCACACACACCTACACCTACTCTATCTTGAGCAGTGCCACAGCTTTGTTGTGCCACAGCTTTGTCTGCTGAATACCAGCCATTTTCACGTTAAGGGCAAAATGTTTACACAAACTTTGGTCTCTTTCTCCTGAACCAGGCACCTTCACTGAGGTGGAAGACCAGCTTTGTCTAACAGTGATGTCATACTGGGGCAACTTCGCACATACTGGGTAAGTTGGCAAAATTCTCTGAGAAGTGTTCCACCGATATTCCTTTCATTGCAATATTGAAGACATACAATCAGTTCCAAGATTCTGTTATACGTATGGTCAATGTATTTAATACAATGCAGGTGAATCCAAAGCTGTGTTCAACAGAACTTGAAACTGAAAGTATTTATTGAGAAATACTCATAGCAGCTTTAATAAAACCATCTAACATACTTCTGTGAGCTTTAAACCTAATATCTTCTAGTTATCTAGTTCACAGCATCCATAACAGATTTGTCTTCTACTCCTGTACCAGATGCTGCAGGAGCTTTTCTTTTCATCCAATTTGCACAAAGACAGCTCAATTACTTTGCTTGTAAAGGTCTTAGATGTGTGTTCCCATAGTTTAATGTGATAGTGTGTGTGTGTTTGTATATGTGTGTGTGTGTGTTCAGATCTCCCAATGGTCCAGGGTTGAACCACTGGCCGCTGTATGGCACTGATGAACAGTATTTGGGGATCGGCCTGAAGCAGCAGGTGGGAACTCAACTAAAGGCCGACCGCTTTACCTTCATGACACAGACTCTTCCCAAGAAGATCCAGGAGATACAGCAGCAGCAGCAGCAGCAACAACAGCAACACCGTAGTGATGAGCTGTAGAGGCCTCAACTTCTTGCTTCCAGTACAGTCTCCACTGTGTGGTGTGGTGAATGATTTAAGATATAGGCACATATTTTTAGAGGAATTATAGACTGTGGATTCAGACAGTTAAAGATCTAAATTACGAGACTGGTTAATTCCAGGCTGTCATTGTCTACCTTTTACTGTTTTAATTGTCCCAGTGCCACTGACTAGTTGCCTAGTGGAATAAAACCACAGTACCCTCCAGACTTGACATGAACAATAACTCATTTTTTGTTCTGACATATTGAGGGGTAAACAGCTGAAACCACAAAACAGCTTCTTAAAACACTGGTTGACCACCAGTAGTCTATTACACATAGTAAACATTAATTAACAAATTAACATAACAATTCAATTGTCTCCATAACTAAGACAATTGCATAGCATGACTATCACACCAATGCCATTAACTGCATTTATAGGTTTTGGTTTTAAATTGTGTAGACAATTTTTAAGCATGGTCTTTACATCGTTATACATGTGAGTGGGTTAGTGTGATTATTATTTGAAGGAAAGGAAAAAAGGAAAAATACTCAGTAAAGATAAAAACAAATTAAGGTGCCTAGAAACTAACACCAGCATTTTGATAGAGCAAAGTTGTAGAGCCTAGACCAGGCTACAGCAAGCATAGCCTACATCAGATATTCAGTGACCGCGGCACTGTTATGTCCTATGAAAATAAAAACATGTTTACAAACTAATATTCATTCTCATGTAGTCTACAACTCCTTGTAAACCAAAACTGGTACACGCTCTCCACTAGTTGCTCAACGGTAGGTCTTTACTTCATACCGTTCT
Source organism: Tenualosa thibaudeaui (assembly GCA_027481765.1). Taxonomy (NCBI): domain Eukaryota; kingdom Metazoa; phylum Chordata; class Actinopteri; order Clupeiformes; family Clupeidae; genus Tenualosa; species Tenualosa thibaudeaui. Next base: position 9,047,541 of record JAIFZK010000019.1, on the reverse strand, counting down.
CACTACGGAACTCGTGTGATCTAGGGCAAAGAGTATGGGCGGAGCACTGCACTACGTGCCAACTTCATGCCTTTGCATAGCTGTGCTTCTCCCCTGGACGTCTATTAGTTTCCACAATGAAATACATTTTACTTTTACTTTTGTCTGCAGGTTTTGTAAGTTTACCTACCGCGCTAGATGGTAAGTCTGTGTCTTGTAAGGTCGTATGCACGGATGTAGTGGGAAAAAAGAGGTGGGTTAACTGGAAAAAACTGTGATGCTGGGGGGCATGACGCACTAGGGTGGACTGCGGTGAACCGGTGTAGACTACAGACTATTACCCAACGTCTGTATCCTACTATATTCTAAACACATTGCTACAATTACATTGATTGATACCCAGCACTAGATGTAGCCTATCACTAGGTTTTCACTAGGTCACGAGTTGATTGATTGAGCCACTGTCATACCAAACTATCCTTGTGAATGTGATGACTTCAAGATTGCATATGCCTACTGAATTTGGTTTATAATATTTGTGGAAAAAGGTAGCCGTGACAGTCAACGTTGTGGCTCGAGTCAGTGTCATGATAACGCGAACTGAACAGGAATTAACCTAAAAACTTCAAGTTTTACAGGAGGGGTCCTGCTGTGTAAACGCTTCAGAAATCACCTTCCATCTACTTAGTAGCCAATTCCGCTTTTCATAAACGTGACCATGATCCATATTCTGTGCGACCTGCTGTGTGTTGCTGGCTCCCGATGACGCCCAATTTGCAGATTCACATCACAAAATTGACAGTTACCAATTGTAAAACATCAACATTCTTCATTTCTTTCTGAATAAATAAAGTAACTGTCTTTAACATTTAGATCTGTGTGCAAACGCGAGGCGTGCATAAACGCATGTTTAGAGGTGGGTAAACTACATTTACAGGTGCATAAACGCTATTTAAAAATATGGAGGAAAACTATTTTGTAGGCAAGGGGAAGGAAGTATTTCGAAACTGCTGTGATGCAATATAAACGTTATTGCAAGGGAATATCGTAATTTTATAAGCACTAAAAAAATATTTTCCCACCTCTATGAAAATATGATACAAATATCCACCACACTTTTTGGACTATATCACCAGGTCCGTGGCAACAGGGCAAGCAAACCAAACAACCTTGAGAACGACTAATTAGGTATCAATCCATAGCAGCGACAACTGCGTAAGCTCCTCTTTAAATTGTATGATCAAATCACCCCCTACTGATACACCCCTAACGAAGTCCCACCCACTGGCTTGCTGCCAAAAAAGACGTGCGTGATTTTCAAGCGGCAACTGTGAATGAAGTGTAGCCTACCGATGATTTTGAGAAAACAAAGGCAAGGCAAGGGGAAGATTAAAAGGATAAAAGAAAAGGTAAACATACAAAACCTTAGAGCTTAACACATGCGAACATCTGATTCTAGGGAATTCAACAAGTCCTGTAAACAACGTGGTGGCATTCCCTACACCACTGGTTCTCAAACTGGGGTCCGGGGACCCTCTGGGGTCTGTAGTGCATTGGCAGGGGGTCTGTGAAAAACTTTGCTACAAAATAGGTAGTTAAGTAGTTAAGGAAAGTTAGTAGTTAAGGAAATGTGTCTTAAGTGCATTATACACAGGGCACCAAAATGGTCTGAAGTTCTGGGTTTGAATCTCAGCTTCACTGTTGTCACCTTGAGCAAGGCACAAGTTAACCCTAACGCTTGGGGATACTGCCGTAGAAGTAGTCAAATTGACAAGTGTAAAATGTTTTAGATATATAAGCCTAAATGTTCTAAGCCTAAAACAACAGACTTCCAACATCTGACTGCAGTCATACATGCTCAACAAATCAGCAAGGTTAATTTCACATGGTTTGTATTTCTGTAGACTACATAGTAGGCCTACCCCGCCAGGTATAAGCAAATCCTAATGCCCTTGTGGTTTGGGTAACTATAGGACCACTGATCCACACTAAGCTGGGAGCCCTCAGAGGGGAGTATTTGCGAGTGAGGGGAAAGACAACAGTGATTCATTCCTATCTGGGCGTGCCCTTTGCTAAACCACCTGTGGGACCACTCAGATTGGCCCCACCCCAACCTGTGCAGGCATGGGAGGGGGTCAGGGATGCCACCAAGCAGCCACTTATGTAAGTGAATAGCTTCACTCACACACAACCAATTATAGTAGCCTACATAAAATGCACTGTACTGTTATAAGGCTTGTTCTGTCTCAAAAGATGTGTCAAATCTATTATGCATTATGACATCAAGGAGGAGCCTTGGACTCTAGGCAAGATTTTATACTGTCATTAGCAGAATATAGCGCTCTAGAGCATAGCGCTCTAGAATCTTTGGTTATTAGCTTTAGTCACTTTGATGGTCAAATGACACATTACGGGTTGAATGAAGGCTCTCTTGGGCCCCCCCTACAGCCTCTTCACGAATGTGTAGCACTTGCAAGATGGCTGCGTTGCCTCTCAAGTAGCCACAGAATGAAACTGAAAATAACTTACATATGAGCCTCATGAAATCGTGTTTGCTAGTTCCTATTGTTTTGCAAACAAATCAGTGGTAAAAATTTGGGACATTGGTGTATCTGTGACTGAAGGGGGTGCTTTTTAGTGCTTTGCAGTCCTCAAAACCTGTTTCTAATTTTTTTTTTCGGGGTGGATATGCCCTAAATTCAAGATGGTGGATATGTCATAATAATTTGCTATGCAGGGCTGAACCATGCAGGACTACACAGGTTACACTTGAAAAAACTTTTCAACTTGAGTTTTGTCCTTGGGATACACCAGTCTCTGTCTAAGAGTGTTGCTGGATGTGAAGTAAGCTTGAAATCCTCCTTAGTTTCACAGACAGTCCAGCCACATAGGGGAAAACCAGGCTTCTCCTGTTGCTTTGCTTGGCACTGGTTGGTGTTGTGGTTACTTTCTCCTGTTTTCTTCCTGGCTTGATAAAGGCCCAGTTGGGGTAGCCACATGTTCTAAATGCCTGTTTGATGTGGATGTTCCTTTACGTGTCTTGGAGTGGATGCTTAGACCGATGCTGCAAGGTCCTGATTTTTGTGCTCTGGTGGGGTCAAACAAGGCAATATGCAGGTTGGTCTGTTTGGTGCATAGCTCTTGGTGTTTTTTCCTGTTCATTTCTAGGCTGTGCTTATGTGTTGACTTACAGCAAGAAGCTGTAGAAGTGCACCAGATAAAAGGTTAAACATGCCATTTTTATGATTCTTCTGTATATTGTCAGCCATTTTTGATTTTGCCACTGAACATTATTTTGTATTGAGTGGGTCCTAAAAAGAAAAGTGGTAATGGCATTTGGTGATGTCTTTCCCAGATGTTTTCCTGTTTTGCTGCAGATGTTTTACAGCTGCAATTGTTGGTGTAGTTTAGATTTTTGGGTGAGAACTGGTTGCATGAAGGCGTGATGACGTCATGATTTATTTAGATCATAGATTAAATAAATGTTAATGAAACAGTGTATTTCTCACATGTTTGACTAATTGTATGTATGTTTGTATATGTATTACATACATACAATATATATTATACCTAACATAAATATTACTATTACAAGATAGAAAGATGAATCTACAGAACCAAAAAAAGGTCAAACATGTCATTTTTTGTTATTTTTCTACATATACTGTTGGCCATCTTAGATTTTTTTTCCACTAAACATTAAGAAAAAAATTGGTAATAGATTGTTTTGTATTGATTTTGGGTCCTAGAAAGTGAAATGAATAAAATTACATATCAGCTTACTAACTTGGGGCTCGTGAATCAACCTGGGGTCGAATCAACCTGGGGAATCAACCTGTTAGTCAGCGGCATAACCACTGCTCCACCACAGCCAACCTACCTAGCAACCAGCAACTACTGAAATAGAGCAACCACATCAGTTGGTATGCAGGTTTCTAAACAGGTTATGAAAATAATTCAAGAGAACAGCATTGCACTCACATTTTTGTATGATAAAAGTAGAGTTTAGGCCACAGTTGTATTTCTAGAAGATTAAAGCTAAAGCATTAGATTTTGTTTTGCAGTCATGTCAGAACACAAACCTGATAGATTATTATGCGTTCCCATTCACTGCAAATACAGTCAAATAGCCTATCTGTTTTTTTGTTGCTGTTATTGTTGTTGTTTTTTTAGGTGTTTACAAGACAGACAGGTGACATTTCATGAGGCAGAATCATTGGGTTTGATTATGGAGATTCCTGAAGTGTCTGAGGACTGTCTCTATCTTAATGTTTACACTCCTGCCAAACCAGCTGAAGATGCCAAGTTACCAGTGAGTTGAACCATAGTTTGAGAGCACAAGCCCTTGCTTTAATTCTAGAAATTATGTCCCAATCACATTTTAATGGCATATATGTGCCATCTGAGCAGTGATGTAGGCAGTGATGTATGGTCTAATGCTAACTGTATACTAATGTATACTGTAAAAATCCTCACTGTAAAAATACTAATGTATATGGTTCACCTGCTGTGATGTGCTATGATGTGTCCATAATGGGGAACTTGGGGGTCTGTGTGTGGGGGTAGGTGTTGGAGAGCTTCTGTTTATGTGAGTGTATGTGTAATTTGTCTTCTGTATAACTGTGAGGACCCCCACAATAATGAGATGTTTCATCACAAGGGGCTTATCCATAAAGAAATGAAGAGAAATAATTTTGCGAGACCATGAAGTGGACAAAGGACCAGGGAAAAAAAGTGCACATTAGGATAACTAGAAACTATGACAGCATATTAGGGCCATATATGTATATTATTTATTTTTATCATCATCATCCTATTCAGCTGTTGAAAAGGATGACTGTTGTGAAATAATTAGAATCTATATGAAGTGATTATGTTCACCATGAGCTGCAGATGCAAGGCTATTTTTTATTTTATTTTATTTTTTATTTTATTTTAGTTTATAAACACTATATTAACCTGTGTCGTCCAGTCCCTCACACACACAGTGTGTGCAGATATTGACCAACTGACTATGGCTGCACTTTAAGTATGAGTCACAAATTTGCAACTTTAGAAAGTCTAAAACAGTTTTGAGTTTTCTCTTGTTCTCTTGTTCAGTGATAAAATAAACAATAAACAGTATTTAAATACAGTTTAAAGTAGTAATGTCCCTTTCAAACTATATGTTTTTGGTGTAAAGTTTTGTACTCTGTCATCCAGGTCATGGTGTGGATCCACGGTGGAGGATTTTTTGTGGGATCCGCCTCCTTCTTTGATGGATCTGTCCTCGCAGCCTATCAGAATGTGGTGGTGGTGGTGATTCAATACAGATTGGGAATGCTAGGCTTTTTCAGGTGGGCTTGCAAGTTGGTGTTTTTCCTGCATGTTGATTTCATTTTTTCTAGCGATCACTCTGTGAACAAAATTTCACAGCCAGAGTCACTGCATTATCTCTTCCCTTGTCTCCCTTAAGCACTGGGGATGACAATGCTCCAGGAAACATAGGCCTCTTGGACCAGGTGGCTGCGCTGCAGTGGGTCCAGGAGAACATTCAGAGCTTTGGAGGAGATCCATCTTGTGTCACCATATTCGGAGAGTCAGCAGGTGGAGTGAGTGTGTCACTGCAGGTGGGGATCTGTGCTAAAATGTTGGGTGTTACCCATCAAAATCTGAATATAACTACACTATTTAAGAAAGGTTTCTCTCAAGACTATACGTTCAGTCTAGTGCCAAACATTTTTTTCCATTTGTTTAAAAGTGGCTATACAATATTTGACTTATTTTCTTTATTTTGCCACTGGATATGTGTGTAATACATCTCATTATATACATTTGTGTTTGTAGAAATGGCAAATGCTGATGCAGTAATGTAAAAAAGGAAATTCCGAATCACAACCCATAGCCTTGTTGTTCAAGGTCACTGAGCACCACTGGATAGCGAAACAGCACTATCTGTTAGCTTTAGCTGCTGGTTTGCTAACTGGTCTCTATTGTACCAAATCTTATTGTTCTTTTTCCTACCAACGGGACTCTGTGACATCAAACGTCAAACAAAATCCATTGGAAATTTCATTTATGTATGAAATTGAACTTACATATGTACCAATAGGTAGCCTTTATGTTAAATATGTTTTTTGAAATACTTGTAGATTCTGTCACCCATGAGCTGTGGTCTGTTCCATCGAGCCATTGCTCAAAGTGGTACTGGAGCCATGGATTTTCTTGTCACCACGGAGCCATTGGGCCTAGCAATGGTAATCACCTTCCACCATCTGCAGTTTAGATACCAGTCTGTCCCATACATTGACTATGGTGGCTCTAATTTGCCCCTCCATAGTGTAAATATAGAAAGAAAAATACTTACGAATACTAATATATACTGATGTTTCAGTCAGTCTCTTCTGGGTTGTGTAACTTTTATTTTTTCACCTTTGCACCACCTAATAACTGATTTCATGTATAGCTGCAATAAATGTTTACAATGGAAAATTAAATTACTGACATCTTCCACCACAAGTCACCTCAATCTTTAACACTGACTGCCATCTTCAATATGACTCCCACCCCGCAAATGCACCATAGTCTGAAAAAATAGAAAAATGTGTCCTGGGTGGTTATATTAGATGATAGCCTGCATATCTTATGCCTTTTACTGTTCCCTTAGATGTTGGCAAATGTATCAGGCTGTGCAGGCACAAAGTCTCATGAGATTGTGGACTGTGTAATGCAGATGTCAACTGAGGATGTTTTAAGAATCACACAGGTGGGTCATGAGCAGATTACTGTTACCACTAGCTAACTACTTTAATCCACTGCTGCTGTACTGTATACTAATGTTTATGTTGAGGTTCATAGTTAGCGGATGCATTTGTCCAAAGTGACTTAAAATCACGTCAATAAAAATGACCTTAACATTAAAAGTAACACTTGAAATGTAAACCATATTGCCATATAAAAAAGAATGTCTTGAGTACAATAAGGGTACATGAATAAGCATTAATTAATACTTTAATTACTGAATAATACATTTATTATAAGTGTATTTATGAGTCATTAAAAAATATGTTATGCATTAATTCTTAATACATACTGAGTCTATATGATTTACTATGAAATCACGGTTAAGGAATGCTGGTATATCAGACTTTAAGTAACACCAGGAGTTAAGATCTTAATTAAATATGAGTCATTCATGGATCAATTTCTATAGAAGAGAGAGGAGTGTGTGGTATCGATTCATGGTGCACTGTTCAGACGACCAATGCCTGCTTACATGCAAGGACACCTTCATTCCAATGGCCAGGTTCGGAGGCGGCGCTGTAAGCTTTGTGCTGGTCTCCATTGTGAGCTAAAATCATGGGCAGATTTAGGGCTACTGGTGGACCTAACTCTGACATCACACATGAGGCCTGGCTGGATGATCAAGAACGAGAACATGCCACCCCTCTCGCCTTACCTACTGGGCTGACGGTCGCTCTGTGGATCCACTCGAACTGAAATCACATGACTTTTACCATCCAGATTTTGACCAGACAGTAATTTATTCTAGAACAGTGCTGATGGCCTGTATCTTTTGATGTGTAGTGCCCATTTATTAACTAGGTCAGAATTACATCTTGCATACTTTGGTACCTACCAAGACAAACATATCACAGTTCAAATGAAGTTTCCACTTAAGTAGTTCTATCCAAATTATAGTTGAAAGAAGAAGAAAAAGCCTAGGATGAACAATACAGTGCATTGTTTTGCATGCACTGTAATAATAAAAAGAAGCCATCGGATTACAATACAGTGAATTGCTTTCTATGCACTGTAATAAGAGGTTTTCAAAGAACTGTACCGTGCATTTACATGCACTTTAATCATACAGGACTCAGTATGTGTTAATGCATAACGTAGTTTTTAATGACTCATGTATACACTTATTATAATTACACTTAGTATAATCTTTTTAATGCCATAATTACAGCATTAATGAGTGCTCATTCCTGTACCATTATTGTAAAGTGTTACCAAGCCAATATTGTACACAATAGAGTGTACCCAAATAACGACAGCAGCCCCAAACATACACGGTCTTTAACTCTGTACAGGGAGTACATTGCTCAGACACAAGTCAAACAGTTGAGTCTAGATGCTTTTTGAAGGTCAGTAGTTGCACTGATATGTGTTCACTGTACTGTCTTAGTTTTGAGGCCAACAGAGCAAATGAATCCAGGTAAAGTGCCTTTCAAAATGGGTATTGTCTATACTGTGATACATTGGCTCCAACTGGAATCATACTAAAAGAACAAGACAGACAAACAGGCCAGCATAGCAGACAGTCATGAAAGGGCTGCATTGAGAAAGAGTGGAATCATGGAATTAAGATAGATACAGTTCAGTTTGTGTCTCATAGGCCACCACAAGGGATGGGGTCGGTGTGTCATGGTTATAGTAGCAGAGACATTTACTGACTGACACCATCATGATGACAAATAAACAGTAACAATAAACAACACACTAACATTGTTAGGACATTAATTAAAGCAATTGAACCAATTGAATAACTATATAGTAACAACAATTTTACAATAGTAAATTTTTTTGAAGTGTGGCTTAGTCAAATGAATACATATGGTTATCAAACTTATGGGTTTTCTAATCAATTTTTCCAATGTTCTTGATTTCACAGAGCCAATTGATGTTTTTGGTGAACGTTGATGGACATTTTTTACCAAAACCTGTGCATGACCTTTTCAACTCTCACAAGTTCAGCAAAGTACCATTAATTAATGGTATGACCAATGATGAATGTGGATGGTTTATGCCCAAGGTGAGTATGCTAATTAGCATGATACTGTACTGTTATCTTGGACAGGATGATGAATTCAGTTTACATGTTTGTTCATTTTTAAGGTTCTCGGAACATTGGACTGGATAGATGGGATGGATCTTGAGGCAGTCAAGCAATCAATCACCCCTTTCCTCCGACACGTAAGACTCCATGATCCTCTGATTGAAATGATACATTATTGATTGAGTGTAGATCTCACTGACATTCCCGGTGTTTCTTTTTTTAATTTATTTATGAAAAACTAAAATAATTCAAATTTCTGTTTGTAGTTTGGAGACAGTGAGGTGATTGACTTTATTTTAGAGGAGTATCTGGGAGATGGAAAGGACAGGGTGAAAAACAGGGATGCATTACGAGAGATCTGTGCAGATGTGATCTTCAACATACCTGCCATCAAGTTATCAAATGCTCACAGAGGTGGGGTAGCACATACAAAAATCTTCCATTAGCATGCTTGGCTGCCATGCCTGTTTGTTCAAAGATGATTATCATCTATGTACTCTTTGTGCCGTTGATACATGGAATGCAGAATTAAGTGTTTTATATTGGATTTAAGGTTTTCAACATTAGGTTTTCATATCTGGCATGCTGTCTGTAGTAATATTTAAAAGATTCAGGCAGGCAGGTTCAGGAGTTCAGCCTTCAGATTCAGAGCCAGAAAGAAAGTGACAGTCATTCTGTCACCATGAGACAAGCCAACAGGCTTAATCAGTGGACAATTTGTAGAAAAACTGAAGTCAGTGCTAGACAAGCTGTAATTACTCCCCACTGACACCACCTACTGGAGTCAGTGATGTCATGCTTGAGGATATGACAAATTCACACTCAGTTCCAGTTATGTCACTAATCGAATTTCTACAGATTCTGGTGCACCTGTTTACATGTATGAGCTTCAGCATCCTCCAAGCATCATCTCCTCAAAGCGCCCAAGTTTTGTCAAGGTGGATCATGGAGATGACCTTGCATTTGTCTTTGGATCCTGTTTTATGAAAGGCCATGTCAAGATAAATGGTAAGATGTATTTGCCATTGACAGTGGCCACATACACCTACCCCAGCTTTGGATAAAACTGTCTGCTGAATACTAGCCAACTTTACTTTACCTTAAGGGCAAAAAGCTTACACAAACTTTTGGTCTCTTTCTCCTGAACCAGGCACCTTCACTGACGTGGAAGATGAGCTTTGTCGTACAATGATGTCATACTGGGGCAACTTTGCACATACTGGGTAAGGTGGCAGAATTCTCGGAGAAGTGTTCCACCATTATTCCTTTCAGTGCAATATTGAAAACATGAACAAACACTGTGTGACCAATCAGTAATAAGATTTTGATGAACCTGCAAGCAGAGATGGCAAAAGTGCACACATTCCATACTCAAGTAGAACTATTGATGTAATAAGACTGTGGTAAAAGTGTATGTGCTGACCTGAGAAGTACAAGCTCTGAATGTACTTAACGTGCAAAAGGAAAAAGTCTCTAGTCTATTTGAAGGACTGTTTTGATGTCTGTTTTGGTAAGGGCAGACTGTAACCTAAACTACAGCAAATTAACCATTTGATGGTGTTTCATGAGAAATTCTTTCATTGTCCTATCCATGTTGGAGTCAGCCTTAAAGTGAAACACCAACGCTGAAGCTATTAAGAGTCTTTTCAGCATGGGCATGAGTCAAACTTTAGTTTAAAAGTTTAATTACATTGGTAACTGGGTTGTTAAAGGAATAATCAGTCAGTCAGCCCATATCCCTGTTCTTTGAGACTGCCCAGTACTGTCGATAGGTATGAGAACAACAGCATTTGGTACAACATAGACTGTATTCTGAACTGTTAGCCAACACTAATAGAAAGGGGCATAAGAAACAAAATTCCATAAGAACTACTCGTAGCGGTTTTAATATCACAATTTAACATAATTTTGTGAGCTTTAAACCTAATTGCTTAACATAGTTCACAGCATTCGTAACAGAGGAACTTTTAGTTAAAGAGGTCTTAGATGTGTGTTCCTATAGTTTAATGTTATTTTGTGTGTGTGTATGTGTGTGTGTGTGTTCAGATCTCCCAATGGTCCAGGGCTGACCCACTGGCCGCTGTATGGTACTGATGAACAGTATTTGGGGATCGGCCTGAAGCAGCAGGTGGGAACTCACCTATGGGCCGACCGCTTTACCTTCATGACACAGACTCTTCCCAAGAAGATCCAGGAGATACAGCAGCAGCAGCAACAGCAGCAGCAGCAGCAACAGCAACACCGTAGTGACGAGCTGTAGAGGCCTCAGCTTCTCTCTCTCCTCACATGAAATCATTGCTTCCAATACAGTCTCCAGTGTGTGGTGTGGTGAATGATTTAAGATATAGGCACATGTCTTTAGAGAAATTACAGGCTGTGGATTCGTAAGGGATAACGGACGAGGTGACCAGTTTGATGGTGGAGGCAAAGGATTTGTTGCCTCCACTGTGTCATTATTTCCATCGAGCTGGTCACCTCAAATGCTGTTATCCCGCTTATCTCCTGTTTCTATTTAGGATCTAATTTTATGTAGAACTTTCTTTATATTTAGAAGTCATGTGCATGAACTACTGCTATGAAAAATACTAACTACTGACATGAAAAATAACACACTTTATGCTTTGACAACCTTGTTGTTATTGAGGGTTAAACAGCTGTAACAGCAAATCTGCTTCTTAAAACATAGGTTGACCACCAGTAGTCTATTACTCATAGAAACCATTAATTAATAATCTAACAAATTAACATAACAATTGAATAGTCTCCATAACTAAGAGGTCTGTTTAGCATGAATATCACACCAATGACTTTTCAATATGTGTAGAAAACAAATTTTAAGCATGGCATTTACATCGTTATACATGTGAGTGGGTTAGTGTGATTATTATTTGAAGGAAAGGAGTATAGGGAAAATACTCATTAAAGGTAAAAAAAATCAAGGTGACTAATAACTAAGACCAGCATTGTGATAGAGCAAAGTTGTAGAGCCTAGACCAGGCTATAACAAGCATAGCCTACATCAGATATTCAGTGACCGGAACACTGCTATGTTCTATAAAAATAAAAACATGTTTACAAACTTCTCTTCATTCACATGTAGCCTACAACTCCTTGTAAACCAAAACTGGTACACCCTCCTCTAGTTGCTTAACAGTAGATCTTTACTTAACACCATTCTATCTATGGAACTAATGTTATCTAGGGCAAAGAGTATGGGCGGAGCACTGCACTACGTGCCGACTACACTGGAGACCAAAGTCCTTTCATGCTTTTGCACAGCCGTGCTTCTCCTCTGGACGTCTATTAGTTTCCACAATGAAATACATTTTATTTGTGCTTTTGTCTGCAGGTTTTGTAAACTTATCTACTGCGCTAGACGGTAAGTCTGTGTCTTGTAAGGTGAAGAAAAATACAATCAGAATGACTCTATTTTCAAAATAGACTTATATGTCTCTGTAACAAACTCCAGCCTATAGAAATAAACAGCATTATTTTTGGAGGTGGGTTTTGTACTTTTGCATTCCTTTATGGACAACCTTGCGTTGTGATTATGGTCATGTGATTATGTTGTAGTAGGGTGAAAAATGCTTGGGAATTAAGACTGGAAGCTAATATTGGAATGGAGGGTATGTGGGGTAAAACACTACACCTACATGTGACTTAGTTGACTAATCCAGCTGCATTTGAAAATATGATCATTGTTTATTTATTGTATATCAAACTATTCTGTCCAGAGTAGGGTAGTGAAAGGTCTTTAAGGAGGTCATCCCCCTTTAAAGGTGTAAAATGTATTAGTCCACCCTGCACCGTTGTTCATCTTCAGTGCATCTCAGCGTAAAATCACACGCAATGTGCAATGGTATCAGTTGTGTTTCCTCTGTAGTTTAGGCTACCACTGCAGTATAATGAAAGCTGTATGGTAAAAAAAAATGTTTAGCAAATAGTGTGTTTGGTGGCAAACATCTAAACAAACACCAAAGGTTTGAGACAAAGAGTTCCTCTCCCTTGAGAACACCTTTCCCTTTACAAGGGAATGAAAGACTATTATGAGGGATCTCGAAACTGCTGTGAGGGTGACTGCAAATGTTATGGCAAGGTAATAAGATTTTCTAAGCACTCAAAAAAATGTTTTCCCACCTCCATGAAAATATAATTAAAAAAAACATTCACTACACTCATGGAACTCTGTTTTACTAAGCTTGTTTAACCAGTCCTTGCCTGCTATGGTCTGGGTGACTATAGGACCACTGATCCACACTAAACTGGGAGCCCTCAGAGGGGAGTATTTGCGAGTGAGGGGAAAGACAACAGTGATTCACTCCTATCTGGGCGTGCCCTTTGCTAAACCACCTGTGGGACCCCTCAGATTGGCCCCACCCCAACCTGTGCAGGGATGGGAGGGGGTCAGGGATGCCACCAAGCAGCCACTTATGTAAGTTCATTTTTTAGCACTTTTCAGAGGTCAAGGAATACAGGGGGCGGGGCTGGGAGTTAGAATGATTCTAAGGACCTGGCACTTATAGGGGCCCAGAAGAGAACATTTTTTATATAATAATCAGTGTTTGGGTGGCCCTAAATTATATTGTATATTGTAAAATATACTGTTCATAAGCCGCTCCTGCTTATCACTAAAATGTTTTTCCACTAATGATTATTGCAGCTATGGCTATACAAAGGATGTGGGTATGATATGGGATTCATACAAACCTAGTTATAAGAGTTATAATTGTGCAGAGAGACATATTTGTAATAGGAAAAAATATCTTAGATTTGGCTTGCATAAGATGTGGACACATGCAAGACCAGATTGAATCTATTTTGACAGCTGTGAGGCCCGCGGTCTGTTATTAATAACTAATAATCACACAAATGAGTCTCACTGCATTGGGAATAGAATTATAATGCAGCAAACAGTTTAATTCTCAAGTTTAGCAGCAATTAACAATAACCATAATGAGGGCAACCTGATATTTCATTTGTCTATAGGTGCTTACAAGACCGACAGTTATCGCTGACCTTTGCAGAAAAGGTTAACTTGGATATTGCAATTCCTGAAGTGTCTGAGGATTGTCTCTATCTTAATATTTACACTCCTGCCAAACCTGCTGAAGATACTAAATTACCTGTAAGTTCCGGCGCAGACCAGCCACTTAGTCCAAGATATTTCATTTCTGCTCACGTACTTTGTGAATGCTGTTGTAATCCAGGGCAGCAAAGCTACGTAAACATAGTTATAATCAAACTTTTTCCATAATGGAAGTGTGTATAGCAGCCAATAGGTGCATATGAAATTTGGCACACTGGTTAATTTAGCTGTTTTGTGTCTGCACAACAAGCACTGAGTGAATCAAAAACAGCTTGTTACCCAGCCTATAGCACCTTTTTCAGCCTGACTGATGTAAGAGCTTGTTACCTTGTCTTCGACATAACTCCATGATTATTCCATGGCAATGCCATCCTATAGGCTGCTAGCCCCACTTATTGCTGTTTGCAGCTGCATTTATTGAATGATCATGGTCATTATTCCAGGAAACGAACTAAACAAATAATTAAAAAAATAAATGTGTGTCTTCCCTTGGCCATCAGTCTCTGTGTTAAATTATGTGATGTGGTGGGTTACAATAATTCAGGTCATGGTGTGGATCCATGGGGGAGCGCTTGTCCTTGGCTCCGCCTCCTTCTATGATGGGTCTGCCCTGGCAGCCTATCAAAACGTAGTGGTGGTGCTGATTCAATACAGGCTGGGATTGCTGGGCTTTCTAAGGTAAGGTTACAAATGCAGCACATAATTTAGAGTTGCCTTCAATTTTAATTGGATGAATTCTTGCTTTCAAATAATTAAATTAACTGCAAGGAATTTTGAGCAGCTCAGATCATTTTGTGTACACATGATCACAGACTATTATTATAATAGACCTCTAAATCGACACCATGATCTATGATAGTTTGTAAAATAAGAATATCACAGCCACAAATTACTTTCCTCTTTTATCTCACTTAAGCACTGGGGATGATAACGCACCTGGAAACATAGGATTTTTGGACCAGTTGGCTGCACTGCAGTGGGTCCAAAAGAACATCCATAGCTTTGGAGGGGACCCATCATCTGTCACCATATTCGGAGAGTCGGCAGGGGGTGTCAGTGTGTCACTGCAGGTGAAGATCAGTACTCTGTATATTATTTGGAGTAGGGAGTGACTGGAAATAAACAAACAAACAAACAAACAGACAAAATTCAGCTTAGTAGGTTATTTTCTCATTGAAGATTTAAGCTTAGTCCTAGACTAAAATGAAATGTCAGTAAACTTTTCCATTGAAAAAAGAACTTCACTTAATATAGAAAATAGGGTGTAAAAGTTTATTACCAACGACAATAACAAGAGACTGACATAACTTGTCCTCATCTGATTTAGGTTCTTTCTCCATTAAGCACTGGGCTTTTCCACCATGCCATTGCAGAAAGTGGTACTGCAGCTATGGACCACCTCACCGCCATTCATCCTATGAACACAGCCATGGTTGTCATCTTGACCCATCTGCACCTTGTTTTACGTTACTACGATACTAGAGTTGTTAAGGGGGGGTACCTAAAATTTTACCGCATGTGGTTTTAATTATTTTTGTTGTTCCCCTAGACTGTGGCCAATGTATCAAGCTGTGCAGGCACCAAACCCTGGCAGATTGTCGACTGTGTCATGCAAATGTCAACTGATGACATTTTAAATGCTATAAAGGTCAGTAGTGGTGGAATGTACAAGCATTGGTCATGGAACAATACTTTGCAGGCATTTGTCTTAATTTCATTGGGTATTTGACGCAAAATGTACCTAAATGATTACAATGACCCAAAACCGTGGGACAATTCAATACATTTTTGTAATCATGTGCCTCCTTATTCTGAAAGGAGAAATCCGGAGTGAATCAATCAATAGCCCTGTTGTTGGAGGTCACTGGGTGTTGAAAAAGAAAGAGAACCAGAAAATTTGTTACCACGTACTGAATAGCTGGATAGCTAACCAGCAGCTCATGTTAACTAAATGATGCATATCAAAATGAAAATGAAAATAAGTTTCTGTGCCCCATTCGTTTAGTGTTAGCTGCGAGTTATTTGGTCTATGTTGTATAAAATGTTATTGTTCTTTTTCCTACCAACAGCACTCAGTGACCTTCAGAAACAGATCTATGGGTTCATTTGCATTGGATTTCTCCTTTAAACATGCCTCTTCATTTTACAGAATACAGGTTGGATGTATGGGGCAACAATGGATGGATATTTTTTACCCAAAAATGTGAAAGACATTTTGAAGGCTCAGCAGTTCAACAAAGTGCCATTGATGAATGGTGTCAACAACGATGAATGTGGATGGTTACTGACTTCAGTGAGTAAACATGTACAATATTTGGATGTAACAGAAGTATCATTTTCATGTGTTAAAAAACATATAACTTACCGTGTGTTTTATTTTCAGACTATTGCTCCACCTAATTGGGAAGAGGGAATGGGTCTTGAGACAGTTAAAAAGTTAACCAGACCCTTCTTCCCAAATGTAAGCCATAGCTATATGTGACTGTATACTAGCCAATGCAATCAACCAGCCCAATTTAATGAATATTGATATGTATGTAGGGGTGTATCTCCCCTGCCTAATTAATGCAAATATCTGTTCATAGACAAATGACTGGTTCATTGATTTGATTTTGGAAGAGTACCTGGGAAACGGGGAAGACAGCATCAAAAACAGGGATGGATTCACAGAGATGTATGCGGATCTGCTCTTCAACATTCCTGCCATCAAGGTATCAAATGCACACAGAGGTAAGAAAGATCCTGTGGACCTGTGGTAACATTGCAGACTGATAATCAGTCAACCTGGGTTTGATTCCTTAACGTTAACAGTCTGTGTAGTTTTGGATAAAAGCATCTGGAAACCTACACAGATGTGCATTTTCTTTAGCCGATGAATGTAGTAAACAACAGCGTTCTACCACCAAGTATCTTTTCGCTATGTGTATGCCAGTTAGCCCTGTGTGTTTGGTTCGGAATGTGAAGCAGATGATTGTAGCCTAGCTATTAACTAACAAACAGCAACAAACAGTAAAATGTTTTTTGTTAAATCGACATGAAGGGTTTGTTTAATACTGGTGCTACTCAGTACCTCCCAGTAGCACTTTTATTATGCCCAGCTGAAAGGTTCTCTGATGTCCAACAGATTCTGGAGCCCCAGTTTACATGTATGAAGTACAGCATCCTCCAAGCATACTGTTGGACAAGCGCCCAGGCTTTGTGAAAGTGGACCATGCAGATGAGATTATGTTTGTTTTTGGAGCCCCCTTCATGAAAAGTCATGTTAAGATTAATGGTAAGAGCTTTGTGTCCATGACAATGACTGAAAATTAAACAGCGGATACATTTGTAGTTTGGTGACCACAGGCCACATCTGTGAAAAGGAGGGCAAAATGGAAGAAGGACTAAGGGACAAAAAGCTGAACTTGCAATTGTTGCTCAGTTTCTCCAAAGCTGTGAGGGGCAGAGGGTTTTCTGATGAATTTATCCTCTAAAACACAGCTCTAAAACCCGGTAAACTAAAATTCCATCAGCTGGGGCCCTACGGTTCAGGATAATAGATTTTGCCATTTTTTTGTCTGTCAATAGGTGGCGCTACACCACATATGAGTGAGACCTTCGTACCACCCAAAACCACTCCGTGTTGTGTGTGTGTTCGGGGGGGGGGGGTTGGGGGGGGGGCACAGTGGGGGTAGAGCTAGCTAGGAGCGGACATAATAAAATGAAAAATCTTGTACACCTATACATATCAATTGGCTTTGTCTGTCTTCTTTCAGGCACCTTCACAGAAGAAGAAGAAGAGCTCTGTAGAACATTCATGTCCTACTGGGGCAACTTTGCCCGCACCGGGTAATGTAGAGTGTGACATGTAGCACAGCATATGGCTATATTTTTTGACAGAACCTTAAAGGTGTATTTTATTTTGCTGTCCAAATAAGTCAGTAGAAATGTGTGTGTAAATTTGTGTCTGTACTTTCTGTGTTTGTACTGTACTCTACCAAAGTCCTTCTAAGGCAAGTCCCTTCACTTGGCCGCCATCTTGAAATGGCTTCAGGCAGTTACTTTGGATTAATAAGACCAGGCCCTATCAAAATGAATGGGGAGATATCCAAAACTCCAGATCAGTGGGTCATACTGATTTAAAAAGTGTATTGTGCAAATCCAACCCGTAAATCAGTCAAATGAAGCTAAAAAAGATATTATTTAAAACAGCAATTTACTCACTACGCACACTATGTGTGTGTGTGTGTGTGTGCATGTGTGTTTGATCAGATCTCCCAATGGTCCAGGGCTGACCCACTGGCCGCTGTATGGCACTGATGAACAGTATTTGGGGATCGGCCTGAAGCAGCAGGTGGGAACTCACCTAAAGGCCGATCGCTTTACCTTCATGACACAGACTCTTCCCAAGAAGATCCAGGAGATACAGCAGCAGCAGCATCAACAGCAGCAGCAACAGCAACACCTTAGTGATGAGCTGTAGAGGCCTCAACTTTTCTCTCTCCTCACCTGAAATCATTGCTTCCAGTACAGTCTCCAGTGTGTGGTGTGGTGAATGATTTAAAGTGTGTGTTGCAGAGAGCAACTTTTGATTAATGTGTAGAGAAATGGATCTTTTGAATCTTCAATGAGATAAATATTTGAAGTACACAAATTAAACATTTACAGATGTTTTTGTGACTGACTTTATGAACATTCCAAATAAGAATTTCGTTAAGAATACGTCACATTGGGTAGACACTGAAGAAAAAATCATTGCATTAAGAGAAGAGATAAGTATATAAAAAGTGGTCCTCATGAAAACTGAAATTTACAGTGTTTTTCTTGGCCATGTTTGAAGAGCCATATCTCAGAAACCAATTAGGATATCAAGCTGATATTTTTGCTAATAAGACATGGGGGAATATATGGATAAAAAATGAGAACCATGGTGTCGAAATCAAGATTTTGGTGTTGAATTGATATGGAATTTCCCTTACATATCCTGTGGGTATGTGTGAGACCAGATTGAATTAAAGACAGATACAGATGGCAAGTCTGGTAAACGCCCCCAAAATGCAAGGACGGGTTTGACGTGGGGGGAAAACGGGGACAAGTAGTCAAGTCAAGTGGGTTTTATTGTCATTTCAACACTGTATATAGTGAGAACGTTTCACAATCAATTCAAGTGGTGTCACATTTAAGATAAATGAAAAGACATTTGAGACATGCTACATAAAGACTGACATACAACAGACAAGACAGGGAAGTAGACTTTTAACACAGTGGGGTGGAGGTCTATGCTGTAATAAATAAATAAATAAATCAGCATAGAAAAAGTGCATGAGTGCATTTTAATTCAGTGTGAATAAATGTTCTTTGGTTGTTCAACAGTCTGACTGCTTGAGGGAAGAAGCTCTTCTCCATTCTGAAGGTGCGGGCAGTTATACTGCGGTAATTTCTACCTGATTACAATAAGGTGAATAGTGCATTTGACAGGTGTGTTGTGTCCTTGACAATGCTTTGCGCAGACAATGGGTGTTGTAGATGTTGGAGAAAATAACAGAAAATAGATAATACATAATTGTTGGCCCATTAAAGACTGCTAAGTTACTAAACCTGTTACCAAATGTGCATTGCACCACATGGCTATTTCATGATGATGTAGTAACTTATTATTCGTCTCCATGTCTATTCCTAATACATTATTTGAAATAGGCATAGCAATTTAGTATATGTGAATTTATGCTTGGTCACTGTGTCTGACAGCAGAGGCTGAGAGATTTTGCAAAGATTATAAGAGCAGGTGGACGGAACCTGCTTTGGGGGGTTTTGACACTGCATTCTCTGAGACACCGATTTATTAAGCCTGAGAGTTAACTACTTTCACTGTCTCTGTAGTTACCCTGCCACGGAGCAGGTTAGCTCAGAAGCATATGTTACCCCAGTAAGTGCCTGTTAGCCAGATTAATGGAACCGCACTCTTTTAGAAAGGAAAGCAAAGCAATGAATCAGCCAATCATTGCAGCTATTTTACTCACATGACACCACCACATTTATGACGTACATTATCTGCGACGTCACCCGGCCATCCATGTGAATGTCGCGTATTTCCACTTTGTGAGATAAAATTTTAAGGTAATAAATTAGCATCCACATTTTTTTGTATGTATTACTGACCTTATCGTGGATAACTTGGAAAAAGGTAGGTATGAAACCACCCGTTGGAAGTGGAGTAATTGCATGTTTACGGTGACAGTTTCATAAGCGTTTCTCTTGCCAAGGTCAGGAAAGCTTCATAGGTAGTAACTTGCGGCTGGCTGGCCACTTCTCAGTTAAATTATTTCCGTGTTGAACATCCATGATATTCAATTACAAATGTTATACGTTTATTTTGCATCCGAGCTTGTGCCAAGCCTGTCATCGCTACTGTTCACATGCCTTTTTTCAGTGCTTTCTAGTAATGTCAGTGTATGTAACTTACCGAGCGTTTTGCTTAACATTGAATGTAACGATACTGATTTAAAGGACAGTTGCTGCTGACATTCTAACATCAGCCCTGAAACGTAAATCCTGTTCAGCTTCACACAGTATGTTAGTGCAACTGTCCGCTGGTTAGTGAATGCTGTCTTAATGTCCAGTAACCAGTACTTTTTAAGGCTGATTTGATGCTTTGTTGTAATTATAACCTCTCTCAATTTCTCTTTCTGGTATCTGTAGTGATAATGAGGTTGTCAGTAGAAGAATTGTGAGCTGACAGTATTGACCAAGGCGGCCTTCATAGATGATAATGAGGCAGTTGTGTCGCTTGGCCTGGGTGTTGCCCCGCCCCTCCAGAGGGTCCCCTATAGCCTCCTTCATTCAGGCTAATGCATCCAAGCCTGTCGAGTTGCTGTGCATCCAGCCCCGACCTGATCCCTTGGTGGCAACAAGAGGTCTGTGTGACCGACACCGCTTGGCCCAAGAGGAGGAAAGTAACTTTTCGTTCAAACGCACCGCGCTTGACGACCAGGTCAGCAGCGCCAAATCGCCAGAGGAAGTGCTGCAGCTGTGGGATGTGCTTGGTGGCACTGCCAACCAGGCTGCAATGTGCCTGACCCAAATCAGCCGACTGACTCTGGAGAAAAGCGTTGAGGAGAGAAGGCAACTGATGAATGACCCCAGCTGTGCCACACTTCTCAATACAGTTAGCTCTCAGGTAAGAGCTTGAAACTATCTTATTCTGTCAAGGCTATACTTTGAGGAACACACACACTGTACTCATACTATAGTGGAATTTTTATACAATTATTTGAAATTTTGAGGTAGGCCTAGAATTTAGAAGACCTTTGAGATGTGTGGACACATTGGCTA
The DNA here is from genome assembly GCA_027481765.1 of Tenualosa thibaudeaui. Lineage (NCBI taxonomy): Eukaryota > Metazoa > Chordata > Actinopteri > Clupeiformes > Clupeidae > Tenualosa > Tenualosa thibaudeaui. The sequence goes on along the minus strand of JAIFZK010000019.1, from coordinate 9,026,344 downwards.
ATATTTGTGAGAGGGTCGAGTGGTTGATTGGTCGGGCGGTGGTGGCGCAGGTGGTAGAGGTGCTGTTTGGCATCCGAAGGGTTGCTGGTTCAAGCCCCACTCTGCCTGATCCCATCAAAGTGCCCTTGAGTGTCCAAGATGCTCCCGGTTACAGGTTGGCACTTTGCATGGCCACCTCCACCTCTGGTGTGTGAATGGTCGAATGTGAGGCATACTCTGTAAAGCGCTCTGAGTATTCGTAGGAGTAGAAAAGCGCTATATAAATGCATTCCATTTACCATTAGTCACCGTAGCCATCAGATACCATCTGTTATCCCTCTTATCCCTGCTCTTAAAGTTGTGTGGGGCACTCTGTCTTTTGGGCCACATAGGTTCCGTCAGTCTGGAATGGAACGCTGGTGAGTGTTCTTCGTGCTGCCTCTCAGTTGGACATGCTCCCCAGTGACCATGTGCTGCGCTCACTCCAGACGGAGGCGATGTGGCGCATCCGACGCTTCTCCTACAAGCAGCTGGCCTTCCTGATTGAGTGGGCAGTGACTGAGCAGGAGCGACTGGCGCGCATGGGTCATGGCCAGGGCGAGGCCTCAGCGCTGGCCAATGAGGTGGCCAAACAGCTGGAGCTGCGCTGGACGGAGTTGAGCGAGCCGAAGACAGTTAGCATGCTGATGAGCAAGGCCACCCACTTGCCGCCATCGCTGATTGAGAAATTGGAGGATAAGGTACACACACACACACACACACACACACAAACAAACAAACACACACTTATGGCCTCATGCTATTACACATGCATGTTGTGCAAATACACATACAAGACAGAGCCTCCTAGCATGCCATGCTATTACTTCATTCCCCTCCCAGGTTTGATTTGTTTTTTTTTAGTAATTTTCTTTAGTATTGAGTAATAAGAGTAAACCCATTATTAGCTACACATGTTGCCTTATCTCTACTACATCTAACAGTACTGAGCAATATTTACTTCTGAAGGTTCATAGAGAAACAATCCTTTCATAGTTTTGATTCTCACTGGTGTTACAGGCTCTGGAACTTGCGGAGCACTTTGTGGCAGAGGACATCCGCAGGGTGGCGCAGGCGCTGGCGTCTCAGAACCGTCGCATGGTGCCGCTGCTCAGGGCGCTCTCCTACCACCTGCTGCAAAGACCCTCCAAGGAGCTCAGCACACCACTTCTGCTGGACATCGCTTATGCTTATGGTAACAAACCCACCATGCCTGCCACATACCCACCTATGACTTTTGGGGGATAGCCATGGCCTACTTGTTAGGGCTTTGGGCTTGTAGCCAAGGGATTGCCAGTTCGATCCCCGACCAGTGGGCCATGGCTGAAGTGTCCTTGAACAAGGCACCTAACCTGCTCCCCGGCAGGCAAGAGCATAGCATAGCATAGCAACCAACTGCTCTGAGTTTGTGTGTACTTCACTTCACTGTGTGTTTTGTGTGTTTCACTAATTCACAATTGGGTTAAATGCTGAGACCAATTTTCCCTCACAGGATCAAAAGAGTATAGATTATTATTATTATTATTATTGTTATTAGGGTGCGGTTTCCAAAAGCATAGTTGCTAAGTTAGCAACTTTTTTAGTTACAACACAGTTGCCCTTTACCAACCAATTCACTAACTAGTTAGCAGCTATGCTTTTAGGAAACAGGTCCATGGAAAGTGCACACATGGATGCTGATTGATTAGTTTCAGAACATTATGAACAGCCCTCTTAATAAGCCCTCTGTACATTCTGTATGGCAGACTAGCCTATGTGTCAGCCTACTGGTTACAGGATATGTGTGTCATTCTATCATGATGTTGGATTTAAAGGTCTGGTTTTAGTCTTAAGGAGTTGTAAATAAAGTGTCAAATCATTTGTAAGTAAAATAAATTGGCCAGTAGTCAAATAAACAAAAGAACCAACACGATATAGAGAAATATAGATATTATTTGCAGTATGTCTGAAGTGTATGATATGAGTTATTATTACTGACTTAATAATAATCACAGATATTAAATATTCTCTTGTCTTAGGGAAACTCAACTTTCACCAGACTCAGGTGTTACAGCGAATTGCGGCTGAGCTGCTGCCAAGGAAACCTGAGCTGAGTTCCACTGATGTGACGCGCTGTGCTAAATCCTTTGCCTTTCTCAAGTGGCTTCACCTGCCACTTTTTGAAGCTTTCACAGAGGTGACTCAGAGATGTTTGCTTATGTTTAGAATGTCTATTAACACCTCTTGCAGGATGGCAAACTTGTGCTGGTATTGGAATCTTGGTTTGTAAACAGACATTTGGAGAAAAGTGCCTTCAGTAATAGACGTAAATAGTCATTTGTGTGTAATGGCATCAGTGTCATAAGGGAATGTAAGTAAAAACATATTTTATGAAATTAGTTCTGAAAGACAGTGGAGATTTAGAATAACTTGAAATCGAAACCATCAAATCAACCCTCCATCCCCTGTCTATTATTTACCTGATCTGTCATTTCCTTTTCTTTGTAGCACTATGTGGCTAACAGCGAAAAGTACAGCACACTGCAGCTATGTAACCTACTCATGTCTCTAGCTAAGCTCAACTTCCAGCCTAGCAAAGGAGAGGCTTTCTTCAGCAAGGTCAGAATCTACTTCTAAGTTAAATCGAGCTTACCATCATGCCTATATTGTGTGACTGCATTGAGGGATTTGTGTGTTGTGTATGTTTATTTGTTTGTCTGGCTCTCTGTTTGTTTGTCTGTCTGTTTATGGGTGTAGGTGCACTCTGCTCTCAAGGACACGCTGCCCTGTCTGGAGCCCTTCCTGGTGGTGGATGTGGTGTGGGCCTTGTGTGTGATGCAGCAGGCCAAACCAGAGTACCTCACGATCCTCACAGAGTCCAGCCTGCAGAAGAAATTATCAGGTGTTTATGTGCCTGTGACTATACATCTGTCCCTGTGGAAGAGTGTCCTTTTCCTATTTATGTTGAAATGTAGTGTCTATGTGTGTCCTTTTCCTTGAATGATGGGATGTAGTGGATATGTGTGGTAGTGTGATGGTAAAGAACTGCCCATAATTGAGCTGGCCAGTGCTCCTTACGTCATAACCCAGAACTTGGTTCAAATGCAGTACATTTGCAGTCCATTCATTTCTCCATAGACATTTCGAAAAGCCCCGGTTCTAACGTGCTTTAAGACTCGACTCGGTCTAACCAGCTACGGGGTACATGATCACCATATAAACTTTTAATTTATAAAAATTAACGAAAAGACAAAAAAGGTAAAAGACTGTGTACGTATTTTTTTACTCCCGAGTGAATTAACTACTTGTCTCTTAAATCACTGCGAGCAATACAGTTTATAATGTTTATAACCTAACGATAGTTCACTGCGCCCCGTATTGAATTGAGAACATGACAATGACCAGCTTCCCACAGTTTGCTGATACCATATTGTGGTTCAGAGAGCGTGGGTTATAATCTTTGTAATCTGATCTCTAAATCTAATTTCTCAATCGTGAAAAAGACATCCAGCTCCACAAGGGGGCAGGACTGGAAAGTTCTAGACAAGCCTTTGGATATTTTTCTGCATTGCATCAGTCAATCAGAAGGTGGCGGTGTTGTTTAATAGACACTCCTGAATAATGTATTATGTAATTTTCAGAAATCTGGGTTTACAGTTTACCTTGATAGATTAATGTTTTTGCCAGTCTTGGATATACAGAAACTTGGCAACAGATATTTAAGTTTATTTATTTTACAAATCTTGACAGTACTTTTTTTTCTTATTGATTCACTTTCTAATTCACTCATTTTATACTTTCTCATCATGTCTTCCCTCTACATCACTCACATTCTCACACACACACACACACACACACATACAAAACACAGAAGGCAGCGCAACCCGCGTGGAGAGCTACCGTGTAAAACTGCAACACATCATGACTGAGGGGAACCTGGGTGGACTGGGCAGGTCCGTTTTCACCTCCCCACCATCCATGGAGGCTTCCCACACATCTGCACCATCCCAGCTCCAGACTGCCCTCCGCACTGCTCTCGCCAGCCTGGTCGACTCCAAACCCAACGCATTGCGCACCGCCATCACCACGCGATACGGCTGGACTCTAGGTTAGAATTATTACATTCAAAGAGGCAGGGCCGACTCTAGCCTTTCTGCTGCCTAAGGCCAGGTTTGAGTTTTGCATTTTATAGAAATTGAGTTTTCCCTTTTTTAGAAATAAAATAGAAAATCTGAAGGAAAAAAATGCATTGCAGTCCCCCCTAAAATTTCTATGCCATGAACAGGCCCTGCAAAGAGATGCATTGTACATTGTGGCAGTGTCAGGTTTTTATTTTTTTGTTTACTATGTATGACTAATGGGACATATTGACTTGACAAAGCAAATATGTTTCTTTCAATCGTAAAAGTAGAAGTTAAATAATTTGTTTTCATGATTAACATTGTCAACCTGATGCTCTCATCACTGCTTCCTGTTAGCCATTATTGCATTCAAGATGGGTATTGTCTGCACAGAATGGCAAAGAATGTTAATTGTCTAGTTTTAGTGGGACAGTTGGACTTTAAACCATGTCATTTGTCCGTGTTAATCAGATGGTGAGCTGATTTTAGACTCCGAGAATAAGCCGATCGAGCTGGATACTCTTACCGCCCCACACTTACCTGCAGGAGGCGGGGATAAGCCTTTACCTGAGGGAGCACAAAGGTGAGAGGCTCACACCGCACTTAGAAAATACACACACACACACACACACACACACACACACACATTGAAAAACAGGAAAGACACATTCACTGCACATAGGAAATCCAGACACAGTAATGCACAGAAAAATGAATGCATTGTACAGTATATGGTGTTGACAATGATTTGGATATATGAATGCTACAATTGCTGTACTGCACCTATGTTGTTACTTCATGTAATTCCACCCAGTGATGGTAATCGCATATCATCATGCTTTAATAAGTTTGTGTGTGTGTGTGTGTGTGTCTGTCTGTCTGTGTATTTTTCTCATGTCAATGCATACAGAATAGGATTCGTGGCATGGGAGTTCCCTAACTTCATTCTGAGAAGCAAGGAGCTCCTTGGGCGCTTTGCCATGCAGAAACGGCACCTCCAGCTGGCGGGTTTCCTTCTGGTCGAGGTGCGTAGGGAGGACACACTCAGAGGAGATGGACAGATGGGGGAAGAGACGAGACAGGATGCACTACAGAGCAGGGAGAGGGAATGGGCGAAATAAATTTGCCAGTGAAGAGAAAAATAAATGCAAAAACAAAAAAGTTTGAGATTGGAATGCTACTAAATGACCTCAGTGGAAATTCGAAATATGTCACACAAACTGTGAAATTGCAAAAGAAACTAAACCTTTTTTTGGAATTGGAGGCCTGCTGCTTTTTTTTAAAGCAGGCTTGCTAGTGTGGCACAATTCTGCAGTCAATTTTAGTGCATCTGCCTGTTCCCAAACTCATAGGCATCATTGGGCCTCCTCTTCCTTTTCACCTTGAAGGAGAAATCCAATATGATTCAATCTATAGCCCTATTGTTTGAAGTCACTGAGTGTTGTCATTCTGGAAAAAGAATGAGAAAATTTGATACAACATAGATCGAATAGCAAACTGGTAGCTGACATTAACCGAATGGGGCACAAGAAAATGAAACTGAAAGTGTGTTTTTGTGCATGATTCAGTTAATGTTGGCTGCCGGTTCACTATTTGGTGTATGTTGTATCAAATTTTCTCCTTCCTTTTCCTACCAACAAAACAGATTTGGGTTGAATTACATCCAGATTTCTCCTTTAAGAATGTAGCTGTGGTGCATCCTCATTTAAGGCCTGGTTTCCTGTTCCAGTCAAGATATGATGAAGGCCAGCTTGTGTGCATCCCAGTAGGCTAGCTGCTAGCATTAGGAGCAGATTTACTGATACTGCTAATGTTACTGGCAGTATGGTTGATTGTTCATTGAATTGGCTTAATAGACTTTTACAGCATATGCAGAGCATGTAATTAGTAATTTCCTTTGAGATGTACAGGGTCATGTTGAATTGTGATGTCGTGTCTGTGTGAGTGTGTGTGTGTGTGTGCGTCTAAAGGTACCCAAACGTAAACCTCATTTTTATTCAACACTGAATACATTTTTGTCAACTATCAATTGTTCAGGGACAGTCTCCCCTAGAGCAACTTGGGGTTAAGTGCCTTGCTCAAGGGCACAATGGTGGCAGCTGGAATTCGATTTTTCTTCTCTATTTCACAATTTTCCTGATGGGTGGCAGATATTGCAGATAAAATACTCCAAATACTCCTTTGCCAAAAGCAAAGGAACACGAGAGAGAAGGAGAGCTTATTCTGTAGATGGCACGTTTCAAGAAATGGAAACTTTCCAATTGTGCCCCATGGTGTTGTTATTCTTAAGTTAATTAAATTGAGTGGCTTAAGTAATCAGTGTCTTTAATGGAGCCTTGTTGCGATAGCAGCCCAGGTATTCTTAGATGTTTAGTCTCACTAATGCTCTGTCAATCCATAGTACACTTTGCATGCTCGAAATGCTTTGCTTGTACATAGAACAACGCTGTGCTTTACTCTTTGATAAAGCAAAAAGGTGTGAACCGTAACAAACCACAGACGAAAGGTGTATTAATTCATTAGAGATTGCCAATAGTTTGTATTTGTAGTAGATGTAGTAGAAATTGAGAAGAACAGAGAGTCGAGAGCTTTGATTCACTGGAATCATATTCCTTCGTCATCATCAATTCCTTTTATCAATGGTGACATTTTTCAGACAAACAAGGAAACAAAGACATATTTTCCAGACACTCTGAAAGTAAAACTGAACAGCACACTTCTACTTGAGTTACTGTGTTCTCATAAGCTGTAATGGCCTCCCTAGTAGGATTGACTATATTAGGGACTTAAGCATGTTGTCTGAAGCAGTAATAACAGTTGTATTTGCCCAAATCTAAAAGCCTTGATTTAACACTAGTCTGGTGCAACATTATAGCATTGCAGAAATCTGTATTCAGACTTGGAGAGAGCAACTGTGATGATACTGAAAAAATGTGTAAAGAATCTGACCGATTAGCAGAATTGATAGTGGCTTTGAATATTGATAACGTCAGTTTCCACCCCTAATTTGAGGTTACGATTTTGTTTTTTTGTTTGTTTCACACTGCAGCAGGCTTGCTGTTCAGGTTAATAGTCAAAGTGCTCAGCTTTGCCAACGGTGAAGCCTTTCCCGCATGCTAATACTCTGTGTTGGTAATCCAGCTTGGTTAGCTGTGCTGCTAATACAGATGAGCTGTGAGCTATGCTAAAACTGGACTGTTTTTTTCCCACACTAATTTTGGTGGTGGTGGTGTGTATGTGTGTGTGTGCACGTGTGTGTAGCCATCATTTTGCGCAGAGCCCTAAGATGTCTGCTGCTGTAAGTAGGCCAATCCCCTTATGTCGTGGACCCAGGCAGGGGCACTTAGAAGGAACTGCCTAAGTCCCAAATGTGGTTAATTCCCCACCCCTCCTCATTTAAGGTCTGATTGGACCAGTAAACCTCGAATGTGGTGCTCCTTGTGCCCCTTTGGTTAATCAAATGTTGCAGAATAAGAGACTAAATTGGGTCTATTTGGGAGTGATTGAGGAGGATTACTTGTTAAAGGATCCCCAACTAGTAAGACATACTGGCCTTATAAGATTAACATTGGCATCAGCTATATAATGTGAAACATTTATACAAAAAACTTGTTTTAGTTTTTATACAAAAAATGTAGAAAATCCCCACCATTGTTTACACCTGAATACTTTCTGGGCAGAGAGTGACATCATTTGTATTGCACAGGTGTAGGTCCAAGCTGTTGCTGTCATAGACATAAGACTTGACTTGACCAACATTTGCATCTTCACCTCTCTGGTTATATTCCTTTTCATATACATTTTCACTGTTGTCCACCTGATTTACGGGGTGAACAGAAGTTCATCTCGCTGTCTAGACCTGTGCAATCCAATCGATGTCCCTCACTACCAGGAACATTTTAAGATCTGAAAAAAAACAAAGGCAGCCTATGGGATTTTCATTTTTTTTACAATTTTAATAAAAACTTTTGCATGTTTTCATGCAAAGTCAACATATCTTACTAGTTGGACATAATGGAATTACAAATTCCTTACAGTCAAATGTGTTGTTGGAATTTGATCCTTTTGCAGGTGCCATACTATGAATGGCTGGAGTTAAAGACCGACTGGCAGAGGGTGGCTTACCTGAAAGACAAGATGGGCAAGGCTGTGGCGGAAGAGATGGCCAAGTGAGTGGGCCTGACCACATAGAGCCACATCACCTGACCTGGGAGCAGAGCTAAAGTCCTCAGCACTGAGCCATGACAGACATAGACACAAAGCAAAGGGAAACATCTAGAGGGAAGGACCCACAAGTCCCACATTATGCTCAATCAGGAGCCTTTTCTATTTGTTTTTAAAAAGAGCTCATACTGCAGCACTGAAGTGGAGATTGGACTTTGTGGTGTGTTACAACATCATTGTATCCAGTGAACCAAACTGTACTTGAGACCTGTGAGACCATTCCTGTCGCAAGACCAGTCAGTTAAAAGCCTCACAAATTAACACCAACGTTTGTTAAGTTATTGGACACCCCAAGTATGTTTATGACAGCTCTCAGCTCTCAACTCTAACAGCTTTTATGCATCTTACGGAGAAATTTCTAGCAGAAATCTCCCATATATTTTTTTAATCTGGTTACCTTGACAACATATCTGGGGCTTTCCCTGTTACCAAGGAGACTGCTGTAAAGCTTTTGCTGAGAATGAATATGTTTAAGGATGTTGGGATACCCAAAGACAGAGAGAATCTGAACTGTAAAGAAAACAAAAGAAGAATTAAAAAAGAACTGTGAGAAAAAAGAAGGCTTGATGAGTAATGCATGTTTGGTTCTCGGTCTCTGACAGTGAGAGTTTAAAAGTATTTAAAAATGTGAAAAAGAAATTAATATCTGGGAAACATGACTTTCAGATTGAACACTCCATAACATAGGAACAGGACAAGAAAGGCACACTTGTTATGTTAAGACTATGCTATGGTTATACTGCCTGGTCTGGTTGATACACCCATCTAAATGGTATTTGGACTTATATTTAATAAAACTGACAACCTCCAGAACATGATCATATTGGGATGCACCATGTTTTTGGAATTTTGGTATTAAATATTGTTCATATTTTACTTGTTGCAAAAGGTAAATGGAAATTAGATTAAATAAAATGGTACATGTTTTTTATTTAGTCATCTAATTTGTTGGATAACACATGCTTGACATTTAAACATAAACGTACTTCAATGCAGTTAGTTGTCAGTATGGTTGTGTATTAGTATTAACAGAAAAGGCATTACAGGCAGTTTTGACATGTAGTCGCTTTCTAAGACCAGACAGGTCTTGATTTCTCCGTTTCAGGTGAAGGTTTTGGTAGTGTGTTGAAGACTTGAGGTTTAATATTTAACAAATATTTACTGCAGTTAAAAAATCCACACATGAACGGTACATGCGTTTGGACAGAGGGTGGCAAAACTACTCTGACATGTTCAGAGAAATGAAGCTGCTGCTTTTCAATACTGGCCACAATGTCTTCTCCCATACACTCTCATTCTTTGAACCTTTTAGAATTAAACAGTTGAGCAGCAATGAAAAGAAACTCTTGAGTCTGTCATGATGAAATGCTTCTAGCAAGTGTGGATTAAGAGGCCATGCTGGTAAACAGCACTAGTTTCAGGATACAAGAGCTGTGTTGAGTTCAATGGGGGTAGAAGGGGGTGGGGGTCCAAAGGCTTTCTGCGCTCACCACTATCTTGCTGTTCCTTTCTGGAGGACTGCTAATCATTTAATATGGCAGATGGAAGGAAATGTGATGGCTATCTCATCACCTAAGAGGTCTTTGCAGACTACTGACAGGGAGTATCAATTTCATACTGAATGCGTCTGTATATGTACTTGTATGAAAAAACCCACTGAAGTTTTTGTGCTTTTCTTTCTGTGTTTTCGGTGATACCATGTACTGCCTTGAGAGTGCATGAATGTAATCAAATCATGATGTGCAGTATATTGTAAACGTTATACAGGCAGTGCTGTACTCTGGCTTGGGATTGCTGCTTTTTTAATTGAAGTATGCAAATGGTTGTAGGTAATCAATGAGGTTCAATAAAATCTTGTGGTTATGCATTAAACACTGAAAATGTGCCTTTAAAATGAAAATGAGAAGTTAGCAGCCCTACTATTCAAATAAGTCAAACCACATCAAGATGGGCGACGTCTAAATTTCTAGGTTAACCAAACATGCTAATGATGCTTTGAAACACTGTTAAAATAGTTTTTGTAAGTTATCTGTTCAAATATCACTACAGCATGTGGATCTATTTGTGACTGAAACATCCGGTTAGACCATAGATATGCTCCTCTTGCTATGAGTCTCTTCATCAAAAGGTTCAACGGATGTGAGACCATCTGGCAAGGGCACCCTCCCTGTCCTTAAACGTCCCATTAGTGGTAATATTAGGGTTTTCATTGCTTTTCTATTCTATTCCTAGGTAAGTGCGTCACACATTGATATCCCAGGGGAAATGCAGGCTGGCTGGGGTTAAAGGAGTCCATTTGGTCCTGAGGCAGCACGAGTCCCTGTTGGAGCCAGAGACAGCAGTGACCAGCATAGCTAGACACAATTATATAACTCCTGCTCAGAGGGATGATTGCATGGTGGGGGGAAAAAGGACTAAAGCAGACCCAACACCTCTCTGTTGAAGGTGGATGAATGGTCTCCATTCCTCTCATATTATTAGTGTTCCCTTAGTTTGTCTGATCTCCTGTTTCTCACTGCCTCTCAATACGCTGAGGTAAAACTCTGCTCATACCAGTATACAGTAACCCTTACTTTAAAACCACAACGTAATGTGGGAATGGAGAGGTCAATTTGGGCTGATAGGTTTGAAGGCTCCCAACACCATTACAATAGGCCACTAGCTCACTCACTAATGGTTAGTGGTTTCTGTATAGGACACACAGAATTGGATTGACTCCTGACAATGTAAATGATGCTGTGTGGATATTTGTTTGTTGGGGAAACTGTCATGTCTAACTGATCAGAGCCACAGAGATCCTTCTCAGGGATGCTAGAAACTGTGATAGACAGACAGTTACGTCCAAGCCAGGGAGCTTAGTGTGTCTGCGCATCGATTAATTTACCACGAGTCCCCAACCATGACCTCATAAGGACAATTGCTAGTAGTGATCCATTCATCCATTTCATTTAAAAATGAGGTCCTGAGCATAATATAATTATTCATATTTCTGTAGTCATATTCACTTTTGACTGATGTATTCAAGTAGACCCAGAAACAAGCTGTGATTATATTTACTTGTCAAGCTAACCTCATCTCACATCTGACTTGGATTTTAGTCTCATCACTAATGACGTCATAATGCTTAAACAACAAACAAGTGCAGTCTAATCTTGTCACCGTGAAAGTACCTTTGTGTTTTATAGAGTAAGTGTATTCTAGAAAAATGAAAGTGTTGTGGAGAACAGAAAGAGAAAGAGGGAGGGGGAGTGGAAAGTCCCTGACTGTTGCCAGGACTGGAACCCTCGCTGAAATGGATCCACAGCATCTAATTGTTCTCTGGAGCGGTTGCCAGGGAAACCTTTCCTTGGTTCCTGCATGTGACAAACTTAAGCAACCCTCTTCTGCACTGCAGTGTCGGCAGGTTACTCTGTTTCACCAAGTCAAGTAAAGTATGGAATATTGATGGAAATCAGTGGTGGGTTGCTGTGGTGAAATTCAGAATGTATACTCACTCTAGATGATGTAACCCAAAGACGCCCAAATAAGTGGATGCAGGTAAGGTTGGTAAATTGATTGAGGATAGATGTGAAGGGACTCTACTGTTGTTTTTGATGTAGCTGTTGTGTGTTCATAATCATTTCCAATGCCAGACCTGGTCAAAGAGAGAGAAACAGAAAGTGAAAGGTTTTATATTTTCATCACTGTGCTCTCTGAGTCCATTTCTGACTCAGCAGTGCAAGAAACACAACTATTTTATTTACTAGCTAGCTAATGTGCATGGTGCACCCTCATCTCAGGTCTCCATCCCCCTTTACTCCCCACCCCACCTCTCCCCTCCCCTCTCCACGTCTCCCTGCAGGAGTGATGGAGCCTGCTGCAATTAAAGGGACAGCACAGAGATACAGCATGAAATCTGCTGACATCATCGCTTGGAGCCTCTCACTGCCTGAGAGAGAGAGGGAGGGAGAGAGCATGAGAGAGAGAGAGAAATGAGGCAGGGAGGGGGCAATAGACAGAGACAGGGGAAGGAGGGAAGCAGAGAGACAGGGAGGGAGGAGAATGGAAGCAGGAGAAAACGAAAGGGAGGAGGGAGGCCAATGAAAGAGCAGGAATGATATGAGGGATAGGGAGAGAGAGAAGAGGCAAGGGGTGGGTAGCGAGAGAGAGAGAGAGAGAGGACTAGAGAGGGTGAGAGGGGAGAAACAGGCAGAGGCGAATGGTCCTGTAATCAGAGAGAATACTGCAGCTCTCTCTCAGATTCCACACGCTGTCAGCGGCTCGCCTCACATACACATACACACACGCGCGCACTCACACACACACGTGCACACTTACCGAACTGAGTGCAGTACCACTGAGATACTCCGCAGGAGAGAGAGAGAGACAGAGAGAGGGGCGCACATGCGATCTGAGGGACCTTCATTAATGCGCAGTCCTTTGTTCGTCTACATGGTTCTGTTTTTCTCTCCCTTTTTTTTCTGTCTTTAATATTTGTTTTTGGTTCGGGAGAAGAGGGTGCCATGCCAGGGGAAACGGCACACAGAGACAGCCCCTCATCTGGACTTCTGCACAACACACACATGGACACACACACAGGCTTGCCTGGGCCAGGTAAGAATGGATGGAGGGATGTACAAATGGATGTGTGATGTGGAAAGAGACAGGTTATAGAGAGGAGAGGATTGAGAAAATCATGGAATAATAGAGAGAGAGAAAGTGAGAGAGAGTTTGACGTGTAGCCTGAGAAGCCTGTAGAATGTCCATCAGAACATGGATCTGACAAGGACAGAAAGCATGTAGCAGAAGTCTGTGCTGAGGTATCATATAGCCGCACCCAAAACCTCCATCTGCATTGTCCTAAATCAGTGTGTATTTTCAGGGCTACTGGAAAGCAGCAAAAGCACACGCACACACACACAAACACACACTGACACACTGCTTCCTTCTCGATCTAACAGGAGCATGACACAGCATCACTGCAAGGACCCCACCTCACTCCCAATGATGCTACGGGCACAGAGGGAGGATGAGGACATAGGCGTCTTACATACATGCCTGACTATAAGTGAAACTCTTATGACGTAGATTAATTTTGATTCAATTTCTAACCTTTTCTCTACTCATTTCCTTATGTAATGAATCTTGTTTGATTTAACAGCTGGTTATACACAATATAGTGTTCATGTCAAAGGGTTAAGTTAACATAGATTGATAAACTGTATAGTATCCATATAATGTAATGTCACATAGCTACGAAGTAAGTTTTGTCATGGCACATTGATTTTAAATGGGCAAATTTATTTTTTGATTTATGATATGAATTCATTTATTTTTATCTTTGTTATTGTCTTATAGCCTGCACATATGGACATGGATAGTATAGAAATTGTGGCCAGCTCAAAAGTAGAGCTGTGTGTGTGTGCTGCATTTGTGTGCACCTGCGCACATATGTTGTATGTGTGTGTCTGTATACAGACCTCACGAGACTGGCCTCTACCATGTGTTGTGCATGTGGACTATCTTTAGATGTGTAATCAGGTGGAGGTAAGAGGTCAAGTTTGGAGGCCAAGACTTTCACTGAAACAGATATCACAACAGCACGTCCTTTTTACGGTCACAGTTACACTTTACTTTCCAGCACATACATTGATTAGCAGTTTCATGAATGATTGCTTATACATGTCAATGGAAATAAATAGTCTAAAGGGTCTAAAATAGAATGCTATTGCTATGCTAAAACATTAGCCAAGGCATAAAGCACTTGTTTTCTGCGACCATGTTATAACTGGCGAATTAAGCACTCGATTTAGAGGTGGGATGCTATAACATCAGCAGGTTTGCAGATAAATTTCTCAGCTGCTTGAAATCCACGTCACCGTGGCTTAACAGAGAGGCTGAAATTTCAGAGGGTGCGGCTGAGTTTCAGAAGAGTCTCATCAGGCCTTGACATGTTCCTTTAGCCAGTGTGTCATGTTGATGCTATAGCATGAGGCAGCTTTATTGCACTGTGTGTTGTTCTATGTTGATTTTAATATGTGACTAATTTTTTTTTTTAATATGCTCTCGGCGACCTTCACATTACCATCTTCTTCGTAATGAACTAAGAGAAGATTTAAATAGAAACTAAGCCAACAGAAACTACATCTACCACAACTAAGATCTATGTTTAATTATGCCATCGTATAATATTTCTGATGGCTTATTCTACTAAAATCACAATGGAAATGAAATGGTAGTGTGGGTAAAATTGTACGTTAACCTCTGGCTTACTTCTAAGTAAAAAGAGACATTAGGTATAGGTCCCTGATTTTGATTGGCTCCTGCTGACCTACTCCCGATCTGTCTCATCCCTTAAAATGCCATATCCCTTAAAAGCCATGGACAGCAAAATGGGCTACCCAGGAGAAGACAGACACACTGGTGGAGTACATGGGGGGATGGTCCATGGTGTGTGTGTGTGTGTGTGTATGTGCCAGTGTGTACTAATATAGCCACAACTTAAATACTTCATGAGATCTTTTTTAACGAATGTTTTTATACGCTGGGAAAGCACTGTCTACTACACAGAATACAGATTCGGAGACAGATTCTATTACCATGGGGATGCCATTGGACATAATCATAGAAAATAAAAGAAGCCAAAAAAGAAAAAAAAAGCAGGATAGTTATTCTTTGAAATTTAGTTAAAGCATAGCTTGGCAATATCCTGTAAGAATTATAGGCTTGTTTCCACAAGACTGAAAATGAGAGATCAAAGACAGCATATTATCCAGTTGAGTTAGAGTTTATTACACAGGGCCTTTTCTCTTTTATCAAAGCCCCTTTTGCAACTTTGGCTAACTTGCATATACTTAGAACTATCCTCAAAGATATGGTTGAATATGTTGTGTATGCCTTTCCAAAGTGACAGTGCATGAGATTAAAATAAGTCTTGAGTACTCCAAAAGAGTTTTGATTTCCTGGCACCTACCGTGGTGCTGAGAGGATACATAATGTGTAACTCATTATGATTACAAGCAGGATAGCAGGAGATCCATCCACTTAATAGCAGTAAAGTATTTGGGCACACATGTGCAAGCGACCCTGACAGAAGATCCTCTGGGTAAATCTGCAGTCTTTTTTGGGTGGAAGCATCTCTCTGGATTTGCTTTTGTCACACTGCACCTCACGATAAGTGTCCTTATTCCTGTAACTGCATGTGCAAAAATAGTTCAGTGGGTCCCTGAAGTACTTTGTGAAACCATAGTGCGTGTACAGTCGAAGGAGCTACTGAGTTGGTGGTGGCTATCCCCAAACTGACAAAACTGATTGTTTTAGCATAGAACTACAGCATTTCTCATATACTGTATGTTATCACCTCACATACAGTATATGAAATTGATACAACATGTCATGATATGTGATTTTGATGGGTATCAGCTGCACAGAAATCATATTTTGCGCAGATCAGGACCAAGGAAAGTAATTCAAAGGGTGAGAGGGGCAAGGGTGGAGATATGTGCTTTACTGTGCTCAAGCAAACAGTCTCTAAACATCTAAATTAGTGTTATTTGTTACTCTTGTTAATATTAATGGTCCTGTTATTCTACTGTTTACGTTATATATTTAGATTTTTTTGTCATGTGTTGTACTATGAACATACCCATAAATATAAACAACCACTTTTGAGAGAATCTTTAAAATGTCACAAAGACACAAAATGGACATGATGCTCAAAGAATTATGCTGTTTCCTAGAGTGCTCATAAATATTTCATGGTTTCATAGGGGAAGACAAAGCGGAATGATCTAGATCATCAAGTGTCATGATCAGTCAGAATTATGACTGTGCCAGTAAACAGGAACAAGAGCTTGCATTTGAGAATAACGCTCATGGATACACATGCATACACACATACACACTGCTACTGTACACGTAAAACAAAGTCAGCTCTGATCTTGCCACAATGCCTCTGTGTTTCAAATGCAAATGAATAGAAAATGGTGCTCTTGAACGCTTTCTCTATTTTGCACCCACACACATACACACACACATATAAACACACACACACACACATATACATACACACTCACACACACTCACATAGACATAAACAAAAGCATACACATATACACAGACACACATTGTGCATAAGGTGCATCTCCATAATAACAAAGCACCCTTGTGCTGGACCACAAAGTGATGTCATTGCTCAGCATGTGTTGAATGACTCGGCACAACAGAGCAGCTGCAGACCCACAATCTCATCAACACATCTCTCCCTCCCACACTCACAGACACACACACACACACAAACACACACACACACACCAACGGGCGAGAGAGAGAAGGATGGGGATCAGGAGACAGGACTAGGGTAAAACTCTCTGCCCATAGTCCATTAAGACACACAGACACAGATGACGTGTTCAGATCGGCCAAGGACACAGACAAGGAGAGAGCCAAAGGCAAAGGGAGGGGAAAACAGGCTGAGGTAAAGTACAGACAGACAGAGAAAGAGAGAGAGAAGAAGTAGAGAGAAAAATAAAGAGGAGGAAGAGGAGAAGTGTGACAAATTAAGGATAACAGATGGGCTTGGGCAAGAGGACAACTCCAAAAGAAGGAGAGGATAGGAAGGGGGGAAGAGCAGAGGCAAGATGCACCAATATGTGACAGATATGAAGAGAGCCGCGAGAGGTCGGAGGCATCATGGTTGAAATGTGAAGAGAGTGAAGGAGAATTCAAAACATTGTTCATGCTATCGTACAGTCTGTGAAATTGTACAGTTTGCAGCTGAGATAGGAAACCCAAATAGTGAGGGACTTATATATGTCTATATGTAACTAAGGCAAACATATCTCTACAATTTCTGTTAGCAGGGGTCACAACCTGCAGGTGATACAAAATGGCTGACAGGTTGTAAACAAGCAGGCGAACAGGCAGGCAAGCTCTTTCTCTCTAAGCAGTATACTGTCCAGCTCTGAAATCTTATTTGCACGAGTGACAAAATGGTAGAGCAGTCTGAGGATTTCAAAATACTGTTTTCTGCTTTCATTGCAGTTATCTCTCTACCTGCTGCTGTATCTGTTCCATTCATGCCTTAAATCACAGTGCCTGCCTTTGTTAGAATCTATGTTGGGTCTCTCTCTCTTTAACAGGGAGGATTATTTTCCGTTGTCCTAGTTTACCTGTGTTCCACTGTTGGGAGGAAAGTTGCTCACGCAAACAAAATACCCCTGAAAAAAAACAACAAAAAACAAAACAAAACTGAAGAGGCATAGCAGGTTGCTCCCATCCATTCCCCCTCTCCACCCCTTCCTCTCCTACTGTGTGTTATTTGCTTTGGTTGAAGGTTATTGAGATGATGGCAGAGGTAATTGCATTGAAGAGACATAGAGATGGAGGTAATCCAATAACAGAGCCTTTTCTCCCTCAGGCTCTTATGATTGTCTGACAAGGAAGCAGTGTGTGGCAGAGCGAAAAGGAGAGAGAGGGATAGAGATAGAATTAAGTAATCAGACATGTTCACCATTGCCAAGCTTTAAGGGTTATTTTTTCTGTAAAATTCCCAGCATTTTCTTTTGTTTTCTTTTTCTTTCTATTTCCCTGACTAGCAAATATCAGCTGTGCTGTATGTTTCCCATGTATTACAGGGTCTGCACTGCTTTCGTGTCCATTGGTCGACATTTCCTTGCAGAGTAAATGGGGTCATGCCTGTGTTGTTACTCACTCAGTCTGTTGTGTCTGGCTTCACACAGAGCAAGATGTGGAATCAGGTCTCATTTTTACCCATCATGCCATCAGTGACCCCATTGTGTCACATATCCTCAATCTGATATTGTCCATCATTGGACTGGTTATATCAGAGGTAGAATGTGTTCTGTTGTATATATACACATACAGTGCAATTACAGTATTAAAATCATATGTGACCTCCTGATCATCCAAACACTTTTTGTGTCACATATCCTCAATCTGATATTGTCCATCATTGGACTGGTTATATCAGAGGTAGAATGTGTTCTGTTGTATATATACACATACAGTGCAATTACAGTATTAAAATCATATGTGACCTCCTGATCATCCAAACACTTTTTGTGTCACATATCCTCAATCTGATATTGTCCATCATTGGACTGGTTATATCAGAGGTAGAACGTGTTCTGTTGTATATATACACATACAGTGCAATTACAGTATTAAAAACATATGTGACCTCCTGATCATCCAAACACTTTTTGATGACACTGGTTACGTATATAGAGTGAACCACTGTTGGTGTCCGTGTGGTCTATATGGTTACCCCGCCTGCTGATGTATGATCCATATGGTATCGTAATTCTAGCTCACATAAGAACGCGATTGGTTGATCAGGAGGGAATCTAGCACTGACAAAGGAGGATGCACAAGAGTGCAGATATTTACGGATAATAATTCATTGTATTGGGGATCTTTGCAATTATATCATGTATATATATATATATATATATATATATATATATATATATATATATATATATATATATATATCAATTATATATGACAGTAGGTTAGATATGGCCTTGCTGCCAGTCACAGCCCTGTAACCTAATGGGAGAAGTGAATGGCTTTTCACATTGGCTTTTTGTGTGCCTCGTGCTCTGATATGAATGTAATGACATGTAATTATCACCTCATCACATTATCATAGTGTCATGTCATACTGGAGTGTCTACCCTTTCTGTTAGATTACTGACTGGTTGACACAATCAGGGTCCCTCTCTCTCCTCTAACATCACACAATAGTCCATCTTTCCCTTATTGCACAAATGTATACATAGACTGTACAATGTACATAGTATGTATGCATATGGTAAGTGTTTATTTTGCCATACAATTGAAGTTCACTGTATGTATGTTTCTATCATTTATCAGCAGAAGTAATCCTCTGTGGAGTAATGCTACAGATATGGCTGTGTTCTCCTCGTAAAATTGCATCTACTTATGTAATATTTGCTCACTATGCTTTGCCCTTCTCTCTCTTTAATGCGAGATTTGTTTGTGTGTATGTGTGTGTGTGTGTGTGTGTGTGTGTGTGTGTGTGTGTGTGTGTGTGTGTGTGTGCGTGTGTGTGCGTGCGTGCGTGCGTGTGTGCATGTGTGTGTCTACCCTTTCTGCTGAGTTAGCCCTGTTTCCAGCCAGGCAGAGTCTAGCCTGTCAGTCTGAGTTTCATCCCCGTGCTGAAACAGCCCTCTCCTCTCCAGCAGCCATCCAATTACCCTTCAGACATTAAGACAACTTTGCCGTTTATCCCACTTAGCTGGGAGGACTAGGCAACTACTAGCCTGTAACACACGCACACACATACATACATGCTCTCTTTCTCCACACACATATAGAATTTTTGTAATATTGCAAACCCCACATAACAAGGTCTCTCACATGACCTCTGTGGATAATTACATCTCCATTTTAAGATATGGGATGGAGAGGGGTGAGCAAGCCTGGCGGACATTCTAATTGAGCTGAAAAAGACATGGACAGAGATGCTAATTAAGATTGTTAGCAGCTAGAGCTTCATCTGTCTGCTGTTTTCTTAGACCAATTACCTTTAGTTAATACTAGTTTTCATAAGGCGTGATGTGTATATGGAACATAATATGTATATTGTACATGCATATGTACCTGCAAACACATACACACACATATGCACACACTTACTATATATATATATATATATATATACATATATACATAACATACTATATACTGTATGTAGTCAACATGTCAAATACTCCTAATTGGCTACTAGCAAAACTGCAGCCCTGTGTCAAGTCCTCAATCATGGTACCTTTATTTGATGATTACACAGTGATTCAACTGAGTGTCCATTTGTTGAGATGAACAGGTGGAATATTTTATGAGTTGACATTTAGTTGACATTTTGAGGTGAACATCAATGTGTCAGGCTGTAACAGAAGGTGAAGGTTCTTGATGTAGAACATTTAGAAATTGCAACCTTTGAAAATTTGACATGTATAACATATATTATAAACATATATTATAATATATACCCTCCATTGCAAGGGATTATTTTTGTTAATACTGCATTTAAACAATTCACATGTAATTAAAAATAAACCATGTTATGTAATTAAAGATAAACCATGTAATTCTAATGTTTTCATCTCACTCTATCTGTTTCAGACAAGAGCAGAAATGCCTCCAGCTCCTCGAGCTCAACCCCAACTGACAGCAGTTCCACTCCCACTGACAGTGGATCCACCCCTTCACCCAGCACATCTCCACAGCTCACATTGCCTCAGTACACACCTTTTGGACCACGGCTGGTCATGGCAAAACCAAACACCACTGCCCCCCGCCCGCAGCCTGAGGGTGCTAGTTTTGAGTCCGACGGTCGACGCGGAACCGTGGGCCGATTGACTGGCAATTTTGGCAAAGGCCCATGTCGACGCGGCCCAGTGAAGATGGAGAGAATAAAAGTTCTGATGGGGGCGGAGATTGAGAGCGACTACCAGGAGCCTGAAAGCATGGACACACGTGTGGTCATGGGACAGGAGACCCTGCTAAGGAACATGGATAAGCAAGAAACACCTCTCCCGTCACAACCAGCGGAAAAGCAGCCGGTGAAAGAGCTTGTTAGTGAAGATACCACATCCACCCCAGCCTCCACAGTTTTGTTTGACTGCCAGGCGAAGGAGAGAGAGGAGGCTAGTCTGGACACCGGTCAAACGAGCAACATCCATGACCACCGGGATAGCATGACTCCTACACCAGAAGAGTGTGAGGGCTCAGCACAGCTCCTGGAGTGCCCTGTCCTCGAGCCCAAGGGATCAGAGGGTGCGGGATCGACAGATTGTGGTGGCAGCCCTCTGCTGGAGGAGCAAGTGGAGGCTCTGTCTTTATCGCTGTCTCAGGGTGAAGTGCCTTCCTTATCCTTTTCTGAACCCTCCTATGCAGTCGACCCACAGCGAGTTGGCATGCTCCCTGGCCTGGACCCTGACCGCTACTACACAGCTCCGTCCACACCTATAAAGATGGCCTACTGCTCGCACCTGAAGAACCAGTGGCACCCCGGGTCTCTAAGTTCAGGGCCTGGTTCTCCCACAGATGAGTCATCGGATCTGTGCTCCCCACCCACGTCCCCCTCGGGGTCCTACATCACAGCTGAGGGGGGTAGCTGGACCTCCTCCTACACCTCCAGCACCTCCCACTCCTGCTCGCCAAATTTGATTGCGGAAGCCGAGCTGCAGGAGGCGCCAGCCTGCTATGTGGGCTCGCTGTCTGAGATTGGCGACGAAATGGGAGAGGACCACGGCAACGCCGAAAAGGAAACCAGCGTCTCAAAAGTAGATGGTGGCAGCAAGCCTCCTGGGGCCCTTTTTTTTGGGCTGGAGGAAGATGAGGAGGGAGAATTTCAGGCTCAGTGGATATCTGAACAGGTCTCATGTCTACATAGAAGCTGCAATGACAGGGGTACAGACTCACCAGAGGAAGAAGAACAGGACATTCATGAGGTTTCTGCCGTGCCTACAGAAAGCCAAGGGGCTGCTGAGAAGCCCCAAGTGACCAGTGAAGATAATCATAATGACCCAGACACCGACCTGGAGTTGGATCTGAACACATGTGTCTCTGAGAACTTCGCCAGACATGACGCTCCCCTTAGCCCTGAGGAGGACTTTGGGCCAGCAGTGGTTTCCTCCCTGCCCTTTTCACCACATTTGGGCATGGGTGCCACCACTGCTGCAGACACTGGCAGCATGACTCCCGCTACATGCTCGTCAGAAGTGTCTGATACAGACAACAACAGTCTGTATGGAGATATGAACTCATCCTCTGTACACTTCCATGGATCTTCCCATGATGATGGGCCATGCGGAGATGGAATGATCCTGGCCTCCATGCTGCCTCCACATGCCAGCTTGATCTTTCAGGCTGATTCGATGGAGATCACTCTCTTCCCAACAGAGGACGAGCCGGGCAACGATGTTGATGCCTATGCGGCAGGAGAGGATGAGGGAGATGTGGATGATGACTATGAAGACGATGGTGAAGATGAGGAAGATGAGGGCTTGGAGCAAGAGGAGGCCATAGGAGTGTCAGCAGAGGCAGAGGATATTAAAGGGACCGAGGATCCGACTGAGGAGGACACGTCTGCATCATTCCTAAACTCACTTTCAGAGAATTCCATTAATGAGGGTGTGGATGAATCTTTCGCCTACCAAGATGACACAGAGGAGTCTGTAGATTCGGCTTCATACAACGGTGATGAAGACGAACAACTGTACAGTACAGAAAGGCATGCTGAACTTGCTCAGAGCTTCCCAGGACCAGATGACCCTGTGCAGCCTGTGGCCCACGCACGTCCAGAATCGTCTGGGAGTGAAAGTGACATGGAGGTATCTTCAGAGTCCTCAGATCCCCCTGTTACTAAGCAGAGCCAGACTTTAGTGGACAGCACTGTTGAGGCTGGGTTGCTGCTTGACCCTACACTGTCAGAAGAGAGTCAACACTCAACGGCCATACCATTGGAGACACAAACACCTATGGAAGCAACAAAACAAAATTACGGCGAAGACAGCTATTTGTCAGAAAGTCCCTCAGCAGACAAAGCCAAAAACATAGCTGAGGACAGCTGTTTGCAACTTTCACAGTCAGATGAGTTGCACTCAGCAAAATTTGCTGCAGTCAATGAAAACCCATTGCCCACAGAACCAATCGAGGAGTCTGCTGAGAGCATCAGCAAGCTGGATCCCTGCCTCCTGGGTGCTGCGGCAGCTGATCTGGATTATAAAAGTAACTTCAATGCTGATCTGGAGCTTGATGATCAGAATGGCAACAACACTGAGCCAGACTTACCCATGGATGAGACAGCTACAAACGATCTCAATAAAGGGGTCCCATTGCTAGCCTATCCAAAAGATGACTGCAGCCCCAGCAATATCCCTGTGTGTGCCTACCCAGAGCTTTCTGACATCCCCGACAACCTGACGTCTGCTGACCTCTCACCATCTGAGCGTTCTCTTGACCAGGACAACCTTTCAGAGAACCAGCCTGGCACAGATGACTTCAGCCTGGACCCAATCAATTTGTCTGGTTCACCTTACAGCATTCTCACAATATCACCCAAGAAGGAGAACTCTGACAGCAACATCTCAAAGGAGGAACACCACACAGCTATATGGACTCCAGGAGCAGCATTATCCCTGAATGAATGCTGTGACTTTGAGGCCGAAAACTTGCTGATGTGTGACGTCACCAATTCTTTGACGAACAAGACAATTTGTGATAGCACTGGAGATGGAGACAAAAACATCAGTCTGTCTGATCTGCCAGAGAAAATAGCGGATGTCGATGTTGGTGTGCTGGAGTCTAATCTTGCTAGCTGGAAGTCTATCGAGGACCTATCAGAGGCAGGTGGTGGGGAAGGTGGAAGCTCCCAGTTTCCTGAAGATGACATCAACAACCTTCAAAGTCAGGACATCAAAAACAAAGACACAAATGACACAGCAAACTACACTGAAAGGTCAGATCTGTTGTTGTTATCCAGCACAAAGCCTAAGTGTCTTGAATTCAACATACTTTCGGAAGATGTACTGAAAAAGGAAACACACTCTGAATTAAATATTGCTGAGAAGGAGTGTGTTACAAAGTTATCTGCAGGAGAGGCAGCAACCTTAAATATACCTGCTGAGGAGGCACTGCCAGACAATGATAAAGCATCTGAAACTACTTCCATCCAAACTTTATGCACAGATGGTGCTGGATTCGAGGATGAAAAGGCAGAGAATTTACCCACATCTCCTCTTCCAGCATCCAATGAGCCAGAGGTAGAAAAGCCAGTAGAGAACTTAGATGCAACCAACAATTTGAATATTGCCCTGGACCAAAACTCTGAAATGACCAGACATGTTATTCAAACAGAGAGCAAACCTATTGTGCAAGAAAAGGTGTTGGTCTTCTCATTAACTGGGGGTTCATTTGGCCACTTCAAGCCAAAAAAGAAATCAAGTAACAGGAAGCCTGAAGCATCTTTTTCGAACATCCCTGATGCAGAGAGCAATGATGCCTCTACCAGCAATACCCAGAGGTCAGCAGCAGTAGAACAACTGACTGTCAGCAAATCAGAAGATTCTCAGACTGTCTGTGCCAAAATGTGTGAAGACAAGGAAGATGTTCAAAGAGAAGCAAATGTTAGCAGACAAATTGACACACCAAAGACTTTTGTGGCCTTGAGGGTAAAGGATCAAGAGGGAGATGTTCAAATCTCAGGGAAGAGCTCTGATGAGGAGAGCAAAGGAAATGAACCTCATCCTGAAGTGGAAGCTATTACAGAAACAGTTGAACATGATCCAGTCATCTCTCAGAATGAGAAAACTGAGGCCAAACTAGATTCCAATAGTGGCAATGAACAAAACACACAAGATGAAGGATGCCTGCAGAAACAAACAGATAGTACACTTAATCTTGAGCAGGAGGTGACAGCTGATCAGGAGACAGCCGTTCAGGAACCAAAACCAAATAAACAGTCTCTTCAGGAGCTAAGTGTGATAGAAGACACAACTCCACAAGAGTCGTCCAGGCAACAGAATGAAAAGTGTAGTGACAACAAAGAGAAACCAACAAACGTTCATGCACTGCAACACACAAAACATGAAGACAAAGTAGACGTAGATGACCACTGTCCAAGGCAAACAGAACCTAATGGGGCCATGACAGTCACAGTGGAGGAACCTGAAGATGGAGGAAGTGAGTTTATTGAAGCAACATTACAAGACAGTAGGTCAGAGAACATTTCAGCAGCCATTGTGGAAGAATGTCCTGACTCCTCCAGTCAAATTGGCCATGTTGAAAATGAAAGACAGTGCCCCAGCCCAGAAAGCACGTTGGTGAAAGCACAGATGCAGTCCTCAGAAGAGGAAATCCTTACTAGGGACACATCAGAAGAGATCCCAGAAGTAGCATGTCCAGTGGAGAGCACGAGAGACATAAACGCCAACCACATTGAGAGTGTCCAGTCAAGTGCAAGCCCACTCAACTCAGCTCTTTCTCTATCTCCCATATCCCCTCCACAGTCCATATCTCAAGCATCCTCTCCATCCCTCTGCACCTCACCAGACGACCTAGAAGAAGATCTGTATACTGCTATTCAAGAGACCCAGCCAAAGATCTGTAGCTCAAAAGCAAAGAAACAGTCTTCAGTTTACCATGGCCTTCCTTCAGCCTCTCCCATCAGTGATATCTTATCTTTTCCAGTCGAGGAAAGCCTCAAAGAAGGACACGGGAAGGCAGTGCAAGTTACTCGCCAGTCCACAAAAAATCAAGGCAAAGGTGTGTGTGTATGTATGTTTGTATGTATGTATGTGTGTGAGTGTATGTGTGTGTGTGTGTGTGTGTGTGTGTGTGGAGGGGGGAGTGGAGCTGGAGCAATCACCAGTAAACATGTCTGTTTATTTGATGTAACTGCAAATCAGTGACTGTCTTTGATTCTTTTGTATATTGATGTGCAAATATCTTACTAATATCTTTCACAGATTCAGTTAAGAATATCTCCACTGATGGTACTGACCATTTACCAAGTCATACCATGGGATACAAGAAAAAGAGTTCCACACCCACTCAGTCTACTTCGTCCAATCAGAAGACTCATCTACCTTTTAATGGCACCCCTCAGGCTTCAGCACAAGTCACACATCTGCCAGACAAACAGAAAGACAGACAAGCGGGTTGTACACTCGGTTACAATGACAAGTATGACAACTCCATGGACATGTCTTTCAGAAACAACTGTAAGTGGACTCGTAAGATTGTAAGAACTGTAAAATACCATCTCTTTTTATGTTTATTATGTTTATGTTTATTAGTTCTTTGTAGATGCTTTTATCCAAAATGACATACAGTTCAGACAATAAATTAACAAAGAATTAGCTAAAAATTAAAAAATCTAATAGGCTAATATATATATATATATATATATAGTAATATTTAGGAAGGAAAAATAATCTCTTTGTTTACTCAATTATGAACTGAGTCATCAAATATGTTTATTTTTCCTGGATGAAAGAAGAACAATACAGAATCACCATAATATTCATTTTTACAAATGAAGAACTTGTTGTTGGTTATGACTGTCCACCGATTCTGTAAATTCTACTTGGTTTCCTCTGTTCTTTAACATCTGCTCTGCTGTCCTCCAGTGGGTTCTTGTAATGACTCGGATAGTGACACTTCAGTTCCAGGACTGGAGGAACCTGATGGGTCTCTGCTCAGACCATCAGATCCACAGGTGATTATCCTCATAATGTTACATCAAACCTCTCAGTGTAATCTAAATAAGGGACTCCCAACTGGCAGATGCCGCACCAGACTCCTGTCTTTCGTGGGCACAGCCTTCTGTGCTGCTGCCCCCATATGGAACAGGCTGGCGTATCTGTTGTGCCCTCTCTCCGGGCCTGTTCAAAAAAAGCACACTTCATTGAAAGTCAGTCATTATTTTTAAATTATTATTAGTAGTTTATAAGATACTTGTTTAGGGGTGAATATCAAACTTCCCAGCCTCTATGTATTTCCAAGCATTGCAGCTTTGGAGTTATATCATCCCAATATGGAGTCAACTACACCTCAGAAATCTTACCATGCTTTGGCAGAAAGAGAAAGAGAGAGAGATGAGAGAGAGGCTAGTTTGTTTACCACTTTTCCTGTAAACAAGGGTTGAAAAAAGAAATAGACAGATAATAATAAATAAACAGAAAATAAGTAATTAAAGCAACATTTTGAGTAGTGAAAATATCCCATAGGGCACCAAACATACATGATGGTGTTGATACAAAAACATGCAAAAATGGAGAGTCAAAATGTTTCCTGGAAATTGATGCATCACATCATTCCCATTGTAGTACATGGATGTAGAGACAGAATCAAAGGCTGCATGAGGTATACAGGCTCCCTAGAGAGGGTTACTGAAAGCCTCTTACCAGAATTGGCATTTGGTTCATGTCTTTTCAGGGAACCATTTCCTCTGTGATGTAATGCAATGCCTCTATATTGCCTGAAGATTTAGAGCTGTTCCAGTCACAGGTATTAGGCCTGTACATTCAAGTTCAAACTCGAGTAAACACCTCTATCATCAAATCTGAATGAGTCTGTCATCCATGATTAATATCTGATTCTGCACTGCAGTCCTTTTTTTCTTCTCTTTTCCGTCTCACTTTGTTTCTTCTCTTCTCTTCTCTTTTCCCTCTCACTTTGTTTTCTGTCACTCTCCTCACCATCCTTGCCTTTGTTCTTTATCTGCAATGCACTGTCTGCCAATCTACTAATTCCCCTTCTACCCCCACCCCCCTTTCTCTTTCAGTGTTCATCTACATCTCCAGCTGATGAAAATCTGAACAAAGCAAAACAGAGTCGCAGTGAAAAGAAAGCACGCAAGGTGAGAGACAGACCCATCTTTGGACTGAATGGTGCAAAGAAAAAAAAAACTATTGCAACTGAGAGAGCTCACATGTGACAGTAGGCATAGAGGGATAAATGACTTCTCATATGACTTACACAACATTTATGCAAAATTGTCAGCTGAGTAAATATGAGCGCCAACTCATACTACTCTAAAACCTACAGTGATGATACTGAACTTTTCATCTTTAAACCTGACATTCAAACTGGGCTCATGCTTCTATGCATTCTACATTTTAGGCAATGTCTAAGTTGGGCTTGAAACAGATCCATGGTGTGACTCGCATCACCATCAGGAAGTCCAAGAACATCTTGTTCGTCATTAGCAGACCTGATGTCTTCAAGAGTCCTGCCTCCGATATCTACATTGTCTTTGGAGAGGCCAAGGTAAAAACTTGTGGTGCAGTGCACCACAGTTCTCTGTTGTTATAGGTAAATGTGTTGTTTTTGTGTATGGATAGTCCTACATTATTTTGCAATTGCCTGTTTTTAAACTCCTTCCTTAACTCCCTTCGCTCCCTCCCCTTTTCCCCTTGCAGATTGAGGACTTGTCACAGCAGGTCCACAAGGCTGCTGCAGAGAAGTTTAAGGTGCCTCTTGAGCCGTCTCCTCTCATCCCTGATGTTACGCCCAGTCTCACCATCAAAGAGGAGAGCGAGGAGGAAGAGGTGGGAAGTAACATCTGCAACAGCGCTCTCTCACTATTACACCATTACAACCACTATTCTCACTTGTGCCCCCTTGTGTCACCGTGGATCCTTTCTTTACCTCGCTGACATCTGATAGAGTAGCTGCTTGTTCGAGCAGGAGCTGTTCCCTTATCATTAACGGCATCATGACCATGTATCTTAGCAACTGCTCACAATGCTTACACAACCTTGCATCACTACTTCATCATATTAACTTGCCCACCAGTGAGCCCTGATCTCCATAGTAACGGTTCAGTTCAGGTTCCGTCTCCTTCACTCTAATGACCTCTTAATAAACTGTGCCCTGACACCTCATTGTATCTGTATCTGCTTTAGAAGTGCTTTTCTTTGCATAAATCACTTATTTTCTGCCTCTGTCTTTCTTTGAAGGTGGATGAAGCTGGATTGGAGCAGAGAGACATTGAGCTGGTAATGGCTCAAGCTAATGTGTCCCGTGCTAAAGCTGTCCGTGCACTACGCCACAACAAGAACGACATAGTCAATGCCATTATGGTAAGGAACTGCAACCCCTGTTTCTGCCGTTACACATGATCAGTTTTTCAACAACAGGAAAATATAAACTTTGTGCCATGGTTGAATTTTTACCAGCATTCATTTACACATAATTCAGTGCTGATTCTTAAATATGGGTAAGTTTTGTGTGAACCTTAATTTGAAAGAGTAAAACTGGACCAGAAGCTTTTTCTAAATTATTTTTTAGTTCACTTTACCTGCTCTCTACTCATGAGGGCAGTTACCTCTATAGTTTCAGCTTGTATACTGCATGCCTTATAGAGGTGAACACAAAGAGGGTTACCTTCCAGTTCCTGTATCCCTGTATCTCCCTCACACTCTCTCTCTCTATCTCTCCATCTCTAACTCTTCCCCTTCCACACCCCTCTCTCTGTAACTATTCACCATCTATCCATCCATCCATGCATCCATCCCTCTAGGAGCTGACTATGTAGGAAGAGGAGGAGATCCTGCCTGAGCCTGCTGGCTGCACTTTGGCCCATATCGCTGCTATGTTGCACCCCTATTGTCCCCATTTCCTGCTAAATAAAATTATATAAACACTAAAATGAGCAGTGTATGGCAGTGATGATAATACCACTTTGTTTCTCTCTCTCTCTGTGTGTGTGTGTGTGTGAGAGAGAGAGAGAGAGAGACCGTCTGTGTGTACGTGTATACATCTTCAGATGATTCCAGTTGTTTCAAGAGAGTAACAAGATATGTGATTATGTCATACAGTAGTTGCCTTCACTAAACTGAAGCATTCCCCCACTGGCAGAACTGAACCCAGCTGTGCCCCACACATTGGGTGACCCTGTCAAACAGTGCCATGCAGGTGGGCTCACAGAGTTTCCTGTGGAATGTTAATATCATGCTGACTGGGCAAAATGTACAGAGTAGACTAGGAAATGGCTAATAGGTCATTGGAAATGCTTTGTACAGACACAGTTCTAATTAAAAGTCAAGTGGCAAATACTGAAAAAAACCTTTATGAAAAAGCTTTTTTCTTTGCACGGTAAATGAAACAGTCCCCTTTGTTTTAAATGACACTTGCTGCAACACCTGTTTGGGTGTTCTCAGATTTCTGTCTCAGGTTTGTTTGTGTGTGTGTGTGTGTGTGTGTGTGGGTGTGCAAGATATACCCAGTCATAGCAGGTTTCCATTAGAGCAATGACACAGTAAAAATGATCATAGCGCCCTCTTCTGGACAAGGATATCAAATGGATCAATCAAAGCAAAGTAGCACAGTAAAAAAAAAAAATCAACCTTCTTAAGTCATCTTCCTATATGTAAAAAATATATCTATTGTATCAATGAAAAATGTGTTGTTATTAGCATTGTATAGTACGGTATGGTATCCACTATCCAATAGTCAGGAAAGGTCTTGTCAAATTAATCTGTAGCCTACATCACACTGCAGAAATATATGTCTATCCTGATATCTTTACATTTTTTTCACTAACAAGCTACTTAAAATTTTCACTACTTAAAATACTTTTCTAAACTCTTAACACAGCAAAACACCTATATCTCACAATTAGTCAAACAAAACACAGACAATCTGGCTCAAATTCATATGATTCTACTGAACACTAGCATGTGTTTTCTTTACACAGTGAACATGCAGCCAGTCAGAGTATACTGACTTTCAAAATGCTAACAAGTGATGGTATTTCTGAAACTACATTAATTTTCATGTATTTCAAATCCACAAATTTATGGACTACATTGACTTCAAAACCCCTGTTCCATTTACTAACAATAACCACCAATTATATTTGTGTGTGTTTACAGTGATGTGTGCAATTTCTAAAATGAGTCAGTCATTTTACATTAAATATGAATGAATGTTCCATAGAAATTGTTGCAGATGCACAGGCCTACAGTTATTCCCAGCTGCTAACATGCTTTTACCCAATCTGTAATAACTCTAAATACAACAAAACATCAGTCTGTAGTCACACTGGTCAAACTATCCGATTGCAATTGAAATTGGAGATTTTTTCCTTTTCTGATTTTTTTTTCAATTATCTGTTCAATGTTTATTCAAGATTAATCACCTATGTAACCATTGTGCTACTTTTTAGCATTAGGTTTTAGACATTTCTGGTACGCTGTGTTTAAGCATTTGCAAATAAGACATACAAGATACATAATTTTGGGGTTGGGGTGATCCTGTATGTAAAGAAAATGTAAACATTATAGAAATGCATTCATTGACTGCATATAGTGTGAAAAGTCCAAGAAATGTGTCAACCATATAGCCAGAACAGGCGGATGGTGTGCAAATTGTATGTAGACTGGACAAAAGCTTGTTAAAAAAAAAAAACCTAAATTGATGAAAAAAACAAAATATTTTACTGGCAACATATAGCCTGTTAACTCAGCTGGCATTTCAATTGTTTCTTAATTAACCATTATATTAGAAA
The DNA here is from genome assembly GCA_027481765.1 of Tenualosa thibaudeaui. Lineage (NCBI taxonomy): Eukaryota > Metazoa > Chordata > Actinopteri > Clupeiformes > Clupeidae > Tenualosa > Tenualosa thibaudeaui. The sequence continues at coordinate 8,994,955 of JAIFZK010000019.1, read as the reverse complement.
TATTCTTGTGAATGATTTGTATGATCTTCATGCTCTCATGTCTTTAATCAAAGATTACATCAGAAATAATTTCAGTGGTAAAGTGAGAACAGTGATATTTTGTGCAGGTGAACAAGTAACGGTCAAAACACTACTTAAAATGTAAAACTTGTTTAAATATTCAATATGAAGTGGAATCAGTAGAAGTAGTCTACTTAAAACTTCATACATGCAAGCATACATACACCCACAGAGAACTCGTATCAGAACTGCTTACTTCAAGTTTTTCCAAATACTTTCGAAATGATTGTCATGATTGTTAAACAATTTTCAGTGCTTTGGATATGAATGAAATGTGTATTGTGTTATAATACTAAGTGTAGAGTATTCATGTAATTTGAATGCAAATGACCATTCGCCTTACAGGCTTTCTGGAGTACCACTGTGTGCATTGTGCATCTTCTCCCTTCTGCCAGTATATTACCACAGGTTAATTAGTGTCCAGATCCCCATTGGTTCACTATTATTCCAAACAAGAGCAGGAATACACTCTGTTCAGAGAGTAGAATGCATTCATGGTGACCTGCTGATCTTAATGTCCTCTCCCACCTTTTTTTCTCCAACTTTTCTTTGTTATATACTGTATACCTCCCCGGTTATCTTTGGGAAACACTGGGCTTTCTTCAACTCCTGGCGGGCAGCACGTTGGCCTCAAAATGTCCCTGGTTGATAATGTTTCCGGCCGGGGTGTAGCGGGCCACAACAAATGTGGAGCCATCAGATGCATGGGCTTTCCCCACACCCATCTTACATGAGCTCTTCCACACCATCGCTGTGAAGTGACCTGTGGAAGGTTGCAGACAAGAAGGGGTGCAAGGGGTGAGACAGAGAAAGAAAGAAAAGGTGTACAGGTATATGTATGATGTATACATAAAACTGTGTGTAAGGTTTTATGGAATTTGGTGAAAATGTGGGAGAAGAATATTAACGATGACAAGGAGAGTAGGAAATGTAGATGAAGTAGTTAGTGTGTGTGTGTGTGTCCACATGTGCACGTTTCAGCATAAACCTTAGTAGCCTCGGCTGCAGAGTCTTCCAGCCAAGATAAATATTTAGATCATGATGACAGTGGCTCTCACTGGGTGGGTGGGGAGTGCAGAGCAGAGCTCATCCCTAAACCCGCCTGCCTCTTACCCTCCCCCATCTCAGTGTGCTGAAACTGAGGTGATGACACAGTCGGAAGGACTTCGGAGTGGTGATGGCAAATACAGGAATGTTCAATAGCACAATAGTGTGTCAGTGACTCAGACTCCCACATCTGCATGCATTCATAAATTATGTCTTTGGAGGTAATGTAAGACATTGCTCTTCCACCCTTGTGTATGTCTGTGTGTGTGTGTGTGTGTGTGTGTGTGTGTGTGTGTGTGTGTGTGTGTGTGACTGGGCGTTGGAGAGAGAGAGAGAGAGAGTGAGTGTGTGTAGATGTGTGTATGAGAGAGAGAGAATATGTGTGTGTGTGTGCCTTTATATGTGAGTGTGTCTGTATATGAGTGTATGAGAGAATTAGTATATGTGTGTGCCTGTGTGTATATGAGAGAGAGCATGATTACTGTAAATGCTTACCAGTTCCTGAGGTAAAGCCAGGACGGTTAAAATTATACTGCTGCACTTCATTATACCAGCGTTCACACACATCTTTCCCTAAAAAGTACAGACATCACACACAGACACACACACACACACACACACACAAACACACAAACACACATCTCAGTGACAACCAATAACAGACTGGGAATACAACAACAGTATTCATTGTATAACCTACACAAGTGATGATTGAGGAGTAACAAAGGATGCAGTCCAACAGAAGACAACAATCACTCTCAGCCTTTACGACTCATTAGAGTGCACTAAAATGCAGCTAAACATCTTCAAGTCAACTCACTTTTCTCACATGTTATTGTGAGTGGGCATGAGCCTGTAATATATTTGGGTTCAGTGTTGAGGACCTGGGAGCTGAACATTATATGAACCTTTACATTCCTTATTCGGACACTGCAGACATTCCTTCAGTGTTAAGTCATCAACTTCCACACACACAGACAGACACACACAGAGACAGACACACACAGACAAATGAGTTCCAGCTGGAAGTGGAGTAATAAAAGGAGTCACTGGAATTATAGCAAAGAAGGAAAGCTGTGAGGAAGAGAAGAGAGGAGAAATCGATTTTTTACATGTTTCCTCTCAAGTGCTCTCTTGTCGTCTAACTAAAACATATGTAGTGGACTGTCTATGTATCTGTCTGTGTAATTCTGTGTGAGAGTGAGTGAGTAAACGAGTGACAGCCAACACTGTGTCTGGACAAAAAGATTGCACAGAGAAGAGAAGAGAGGAAGAGTAATTATGCACAGTAAATGATTTAGGTCAGTTTGTAGCCCTTGTGCATTAGTGTGTGAGTTGCGAGTGTATATACCTGTCTGATCGTAGGACGCCCAGGCCAGATTCTCACCACAGCTGCCCTTGCTGGATTCAGCACTGTGCTTCAGGATCCTAGTGCTGGCAAGACTCTCAGCATACCTACACAAACACACACACAGACACACACACACACACACACAGGAGAGACAGAGGATCAGCTTGTTGAATGGTAACTTTGCATGCAATTATAGCATCCAAAAAAAACTAGAAGCTGCCAAGATATAGACATCTGGGGCAGGCTGAGTTTTTGGGACACTTTTGACAGGCTGTCTAAAAACAACAACAAAGCAAAAGGGAGAATAATTTATGCTCCCTGTCATACAGGAAATTCGTATTTGCTCACTTGGCCCTTATCCATAAGCTTCCAAACAACAAAAAATGTCCACAGAGGGAGGTACATGCCTTTTCCCGAAATTGTATACTGCATGGGGCCTGGGCGATGTAATGTTGCATCAGAAGAATGTGTTCTTGTTTGACTAAATTGTGCATTCACTTTAAGTTTACTGAAATGAAGGCTCTATTTTGTAAATTAGCACTGCATTTAGAACAATGAAAGCACATTTTTTCACTACACCAATAGAACCAAAACAAATGTTCTTGCTATGGTACATTCCTAGTTCTACGCAACATGTAGTAGAGCAGTATGCCATTTTGGAAACGGCAACAGACATAGGACTCCATCCACGGCTGTACCAGACCCTGAGCATGAGTCAGAGCTGAAACAGCGCAGGCATATGTGAAGATGTTAAAGAGTAGTTGAAGATGTCACCTTCTGGCCTCATGATTGAGTTTGCCACTGAGTTTGAGAGGAGGAGCCTGGTGTCTCCGTCTGTACTCATTGTGGGTTCGCAACACCTCCTCAGCAAACACCTTAGAGGCTGAAAGGGACATGGAGAAGAAGATTGGTGAAGAGATGTGTACTGAGTAGCAGTCCGAGACTCTAATATATAATATATTTTATTTATATTCAGATACTGTATGGAATATTTTTTTTGTTGTTGTTGTCAAATGAAGACATTTGGAAGCATATTTATATACTAATATAGATCATTGTCAGACCACCATACTATGAGCATAGTATCATATTTAGGGTACTGTGTTGTTGAAGTAAAAGAATTGGGTAAAACCTCTAGTACTCATTATAATCTGACTGATTAAACTCAATCAGTTTTTGTTTCTTCTTTCTTTAATCTAAAATCTAACACCTACAAAAAACAAGCCTATGGGCAAGTCTTTCATTCAGGTCAATGATTTTGATTGAGTCACACTGATGTCATGCTAATGGCTCTCTCTCTCTCTCCCTCACTCACACACTCACACACACTAAATAATACAGGATTAAACACTGAGTCACACTCACAAGCCTAGGCGGATGATTTATATGTAACAGAAAGAGAAAGAGAGAGTGTGTGAGAGAGAGAGAGAGAGAGAGAAGAGCCTAACTTAAGCCAGGGCAATGGAAATCCAGAAAACAGAAAACGTGTTATGAGAGGTACTGTTACATGTGTATTTACAAGAGAAATCAACGAGTAAAACATTACTAGAAATCAACGAGTAAAACATTACTAGAAAGACAAGACAGAGAGATGCAGAGACATAAGATCACATTAGTTTGCAGCTGTTAGAGAACTTCAGCTAATGTTACTTCAACACAGTTCCACCCACAGAACACAGCACCAGGACAGCACCAAACAGCCCAAACTTAAATTATTCCCAACGTCTTTCAAAGTTTTCAAGAGCTAAATATCTCCCTTACCTGACTTGCCCATGGTTAACAAAGATGGTCAGTTTCCTTCCTGTTCCACTGTGTGCCACTCCTTGCAGACGCTCTTGCAGACAGACCATAAATTAGATCCCTCTCTCTCAAACACCCTCCTCTCTGTGTGTTGTTGGGACACTTTCTCTTTCAGTTGGGCACAGTTTACTGATTTATCAGATGTCAGTTATCAATGTCTTTTGGCAGAGTCTGCAGCATGAGAATTGTGGTTTATTCTCACTTGCATGAGAACTGTGCTTTTGTGCTTTCTCTCTTTCTCTCCTTCTCTCTTGAAATAAGGGGGTTGTCCTAGCTCAGCTGTGACATCATCAGTGTGTGCCATGTAGTTTAGCTGGATTGCTGACTCCTATTGCTGTCAGTCTGGAGTCGTGAAGGAAAACCAACCTATTCCTAACTTCAGGTCACCTTAACACCTGTGAGTAAGCAAACTTTCCATAATCTACAATTAAATAATATAAAGATGATTAGTTAGAAACAATGACCCAGGACTTAAAAGTCAACTAAACACAAGGCATTTTTGAGTCTTGATACAAGAATGCTATTGGAATGCAGGGCTATATCTCTGCCATTGAAATAGTAGTGATTCAGTAATCATCAATTTCACAACCTCCTTTTAGGGGTGTATGTAACTGACCAATCAAAGCTGCACACAAAACAATGGTATGTCAACAGGTTTGGCTTTTGAGGGAAAGATGATATTTTTTTCACAGTGACTCAACCATCATGGAGTAAAGTCAAAGTACATACATAGTATAGTAACCTGCTGTGAGGTACATTTCTGAGATAGCATGGTCCATGTAAAATTGGCTTTGATTTGATAGATATTTCAAAAGACTAGGCTACCAATACATGTTTGTTGTGTGTGTGAAAGTCAGACTGACCTTGAGAAAAATAGTGACCAGCGTGCTTGTCAGTTGTTCAGTCTCTTAGCCTGGCTGATGTACTGCAAGTTCTTATGATCGGTCCACACTAAAAACGGTACCGGGGCGCACTCCAACCAGTGCCTCCATTCCTCCAGGGCTAGCTTAAAAGCTAGTAGTTCCCTGTTTCCCACGTCGTAGTTCTGTTCTGCGGGAGAGAGACCGGTGGGTAAAGAAGGCACAAGGATGGATGCAATTGTCTTGGAGGGAATGTTGGGAGAGCACCGTGCCCACCTTAGAAGCGTCGACTTCCACGATGAACTGACGATTAGGGTCAGGTTGGGTCAGGATCGGGGCAGAGGTGAACCGCCTCTTCAACTCCTGGAAGGGGTTCTCCGCAGCGGGCGACCAGACAAATTTGGTCTTCGGGGAGATCAGGGCAGTAAGAGGGGCGGCCACGGTGCTGAAATTGCGCACAAAGCGACGGTAGAAATTGGCAAACCCTAGAAAACTTTGCAGGCCCCGACGACTGACTGGTGTGGGCCACTCCAGGACTGCCTTTTGCTGGTCCATTTGGATGGACCCGGGGGAGATAACGTAACCGAGGAATGAGACCATCTCCTGGTGGAACTCGCACTTCTCGGCTTTGACAAAAAGCTGATTTTCGAGCAGGTGTTTCAAGACTCTACGGACATGGGTAACGTGCTCTAGAGACTCTAGTGCTCTAGAGAAAATTAAATTATAAATAAAGACAAAATGGTTCAGAATGTTTTGAAGGACGTCATTAACTAGGGCTTGGAATACGGCAGGGGCGTTAGTAAGTCCAAAGGGCATGACCAGGTACTCATAGTGGCCGGATGAGGCCGTCTTCCACTCATCCCCCTCACGGATGCGGACTAGGTGGTAGGCATTACGCAGATCTAATTTCGTGAAGACCTGTCTTGCAGGAGCTCAAAGGCCGAAGACATGAGGGGGAGAGGGTAACAATTCTTAATGGGGACATTATTAAGGCCACGATAGTTAATACAGGGACGGAGCGAGCCATCTTTCTTCGTCACGAAGAAGAAGCCCGCTCCGGCTGGTGACAAGGAGGGATGGATGATGCCTGCCTCGAGGGACTCATTAATATATTTGTCTATCGCCTCAGTTTTTTGAACGGGACAGGGAGTATAATCACCCCTTGGGGGGAGATGCTCCAGGAAGGAGGTCAATTGCACAATCGTAGGGATGGTGGGCGGGCAGAGACGAGGCTCGGGACTAAAAACGGGTTTAAGGTCCATGTAAATGGGGGGTATGCCCGACAGGTAAGGGAACTCCTCGTCACATTCGGGAATGGACTTAACGGGAGTCTGTGTTTGAGAGAGGCAGTGAGAATGGCAAGAGGGGGACCAGCAGACCACACACTTTTCCACCCAGTCAATGTGTGGGTTGTGCTTAACCAGCCACGAATGTCCAAGGACCACCGGAGTATGCGGAGAGTCAATAACATAAGTGTCATAACATGAGTGTCAGGAAGGAGGAGACTCACTGGAATAGAGGCGTGGCGGATGCTGGCCAGTCTTACCCCCGTCAGTGAGTTGGCCACCAGGGGTTCCTTGAGATCCTCGGTGGGTAACCCCCACTGGGTCACCAGGTTGCCGTCGATGAAGTTCTCCTCAGCCCCAGAATCCACGAGGACCTCCGTCTTCCGTTGTTGGTCTCCCCAGCTTAGGACAGCTGGGAGGAGAGTGCGCTGAGCAGATGAGGGGTGAGTAGGTGTCACGCTCACCCGTACCCCTCTCACGGGTGAGCATGGGCTTTTAGTGGACACGACACAATGAAATGTCCTGGTCGGACAGTACAAGCGTTGGCGTTGGCAAAGCCTAGTATCAACGCGGATGGCTAGGTTGATCAAATCCTCACAGGAGTCAGGAAGATCATGGGAAACCAGTTCATCCTTTAGCTCTTCGGAGAGACCATTTAAAAAGGTGTCAAACAGGGCCTCTTTACCCCAACCCGATGAGACCGCGAGGGTCTGAAAGTCTATGGCGAAGTCAGAGACAGATCGGTACCCCGGCGCATATGGAGCAGCTCGCGGGCAGCCTCATGCCCGTCCTTGGATCGGTTGAAAACTCTCTTCATCTCGGACGTGAATTCCTGGAAATTGCCGCAGACTGGGGACTCCGCATCCCATTTGCCGTTCCCCACTATCTGGCATGCCCCGACAGCTGGGTGATCACGTAGGCAACCTTGGCTCGGTCAGTGGGGAAGGATCCAGGTTAGAGGCTGAAAACCAGAGCGCATTGTGATAGGAAGGACCGGCAGCTGAGTGGGCAACAGGGGCAGATGCGGAAGGCTCAGACTGCACAGGGATGGGCTGAGAAGACTGGAGTGGCTGGATCTGGGCTACGAGGTCCCTGAGGCTGGTCGTGACTGCTTCTAACTGGGCCTGTTGACGGCCCAACAGGGCTCCATGTTGCTGGAGAATCGCCAGGAGGTGCTCAAGATCTGCTGGGTCCATTTTTGGTCAGACTGAGGCCCAAATGCAGATCAGTGCAGAGAGTTTCATTCACAGTAATCAGAAACAATACAAAACGGGAAAAAGCTCAGAAGATCTTAATTTCAAAAACACAAGTAATCCAAGAGGGTTTCTAAAATCAGGGTTCGGGGAAAACACAAAGTCTGCAGGACAAAGCGTCAGTTAGGGATCAATCAGGCGAGGAGGATTCACAGAAGAACTAAATGTCCAGATCGTAAAGCAGGCAGTTCAAATCCAAAAAATATCCAAAGGTTCAAGAATACAAAAAACTCAAAAGACTTCAATGAGGCAAACTCGAGAACGAGAACTAAGGCAAGCAAAGGAAAACAGAAATCACAGGCAGGCAATCAGAACAAGGTGACAGACTTACAACACGAAGTTGTTGTACTTGGTCGGACGATCAGACAAGGAACATAGAACAAACTGGGGTTTATATAGGGAGTAGGAGCACTAGGGCAAACAGGAGGCAGCTAATACTCATTGCGGGGAAACAGGATCATGGGGCACAGGTGTGGAGCAGGGGAGGAGAAAGGGGCAGGGCAGGCAGACAGGACAGAAGCACATGGGAGATACAAACAAACAAAGAAGCTGCAATGCAGCGTTAGTCCAGTGGGTGGCCAAGGTCTCAGGGAGCAGTATCATGACAGTGTGTGTTATTCCTTAAGTTGTGTACATATTTCTGTGGTACTGGCAAGATAATCACAGTTAGATGTCACTGCCTTTTTAGTCTGAAAGAATAAACCATAGGTTGAACCAGGTTGAACACACCTTAAAAGAAAGACTGCCAGCAGAATCAAATCAAAACATGGTATCTATCATCAGGTTAATGATTAACATTTACAATCAGTGCAATCTGCTAAACATAGAAACATAACCTGGAGTCAGCCTCAAGGTTATACACAAGAAGTGCAGAACGGTGCCTGTGTCCCTGAATATTAATTGTAAGTAAATCATTTTATATTTTATTTCTATATCAGACCAAAAATCAGATAAAGGAAACCAGCCTTCTCACAGTTAGCAATAATTGCTACTTTATTCATGCAGTGCCAAATGTCCCAGACACCCTTTATATAATACGAAACACAGTTTAGTACTCAGTAAGACAAACCGCAAACCGCAACTGAAACCCCCGCCTACATTTCCATCCTGAAAAAGCCCATAGAAACTAACATGTGTCTTTTGAATAACCACTGCTGTGGTTATTCAAAGTGATGGAGAAGTCTGAGATACAGGCGTTTTTGCCTACACACTTTTCTCATCTTTTCCCACTTGATGTTTGTGATTCTTGTTGCCTGTTGAGAATGATTGATGATTTTTGCTAACCTGGAGCTAATGTATGCTACTATTCTCTGTGCTGACTTTGCATGCCACAATCTCTCGCGAGGGTTCTTGGCAACGGTAAAAAAAAATTTTGTTGATATCTGCACTAAACAATCGTTAAACCTTAAAATTGCACTTTCATGTGATATGAGTTTGATATCTGTGTGATGAAAACTGTGAGTAATCTGACATGAATGGGTATGAGTTCACACCCACTTTGCATTTGTCCATAGGGTTAATAGCATTATTTTTTGTATATTCAAAACTACTTTTCTTGCGAACCTTCATCACAGCGACTAGCTAGTGACACCACTGGAAAGGTCAGATTGTGCAGTTTCATGTGATATGCGTTTGATATCTGTGTGGCAAAAACTCCTCGAGTAATCTGACAGAGAAGAATGGGTGTGTCTTCTCAAAAGGGCACTTGGGAGGCAGGGGCTAGAGCCCCCAAAACACCCCCTAATGTCTCTTCAGAGTGTGTCATTCCCATTGGAGGTTGTTCAACAAAGCACAACAACATAGCAGTATGGTTTGGACAATTTTATACATGTGAAATATAATGATAATAAAATCTAATAATATATATAATATTGTACATTTTAATATAAAATTAAAGGCCTACCTGTAGCATCCCTTCACTGGTCTGAATCTGTTAGCCAGTATGACTGTGATGGTAATCAGGGCAGCTACAGCTAGCAATGATCCAATCACTATACCAGCAATAACACCTCCACTCAAATCATCTGACAACATAGGTTAAAGGTTAAAATACACCACTTCACATGCCACCAAATCCAGTAAACCATGTTAAAGATGAGCACTGTTTAATATAAGGTTGTCATTTCAAATAGCCAAACTGTAGGTTAATATTGCATGTTTGAGGTGGTGATAAGGCCTTCACACCTTGATAAGTGTAATATTCACAATACAAACACTGCGGAGAACAATGCACGCTCTAAATGGTGCATCACAATATGAAAATTTTATCAAGCAGTGGTATACTTTATTATATTGATCATTAATAACCTCTAATTACCTATAAGTGTTACATAATACCTACCTGCTACTGTAATGTTGAGTGATTTTGACTGCCTTTTTGTTCCAGTTTTACTATTATAGGCCTAGCAGCTGGGCCCTTTGGTGTGGCTACCATGATCAGTTCATCAGGTCCGTCTGTAATACAAAAGGCTTACGCTACATCACAGACATTTTACACATATTTACATAACTTCTTTCTACCTTATAAATTCATAGCTTTCAAACTTAACATTAAATAAGATAACTTATCTTATTTGTCTTTATAATGCCTTAACTCACAGTGAATGTTGATAGACAGATGCCTAACAAGCACTCCAGACACCTCATTGGAGCCTTGACACATGAAAGCCATGCCACGACTTGCTGTCTTGTGTACAGTCACGTTCACTTTCCCAGAGACACCGTTGTAGAAGCTTGAGCCATTGCAGATGTCACCATAGAGCTTCACAGTGAAGAGGGAGCTAGAGACAAAAGTGACATAGAGACAGGTTCTGATACAAATATAAAATGCAAATAAAAACTGTGAGATCAAATCGCCTTTTTTTCTTATTCTTTCTGGCACGTTGCATATTTCTGTAGTCTGAACTCTTTAGATGTGTCCACTTAGATTTCCTGCTTGGGATTCCTGTCCAAGCAATGGTAAAAACATTTAAATTAAAATATCACTCTTTGTATAATGACATTGTGTAAACCATGTCAACTATATCACACACTGTATACAACTATATCACACACTGAAAACGCTGCCATCTCTTTATATACATGTGTGGGGTCTCAGGTTCAATAGCCTAAATTCCAGTTCTGCTTTCAAATATAGTGAGAGCCAGTAGGATGTCATTAAAGTTTACAGCAAAGCATATTCACAGCATCTGTATCAATTTTCTATTCATTGGACTGTGCTGTGATTAAGATGTAGATTTTTTTTTTTATCCGTGTCTTTGCTTAATTGCATTTACACATATCCACAGAATCCAGCATTTTGAAATATCTTCACTTTGCAGGGCTTTTAAAAAAATATCTGTTTGAGGTGGTGACGGTGTGCTCCCCAGAGTCTTGCAGAGTTAGATTCTGCAGCTCCAGAGAACCATTCAGGATGTCCAAATGGACACGACCAGAGTAGCCAGGCCCAAAGGTGTCACTGCCACTGAAACGGGTGATGACAGGGCTTCCTTGAAACCTCCATGTGATTTCTTGAAAGGGGGGCGATGGAGGTTTGATTGTGGTGAATTTCATGATGTTCCCCACAGCTTTTCTGTATCCTTGAGGTAATAGTGATCACTGTTCATTTAAAACCCAGCCTGTGAAAGACAATAAATTTAGTAAAGTCCTAGCATTTAAATTCTGAATGCTCCTAAACAAAAGCAGTATAAACACATTCTTATTGTTGCTGTTAAAAGAGTCCTTGATTTTACGTCATTTGGTTAAGGGCAGTTCCACAGAAAGTGCACAGTAAACGAAACATCAGATTTAAATTTTCTTACAAATTAAGAACTGGAATGTTTTGATTATGTTATTTTTACATAAAATGTAAAAAAATGAAAAATGAAGCCTAAACAGATGAAAATACATTACTAATTATTGCTAGGTGGTGGCAACATTGTGTGGGTGTGTGTATATTTTCGCTGCATGGTTAAACTTCACAGGAATTGCACAATAGTCAAGATGTCATACAAAAATAAGGCAAAATCTGTCATGGTCCTACTTCCTGATACCTTGGCCCTGCTTCCTGATACCTTGGCCCCCCCACTGGACTATCAATGAACTGCAACCTCTGTGCTTTGTTACACCACTCATGTGTTTCTGTTTTGCTGCCTGTCATGATTCTGCTCCCTGCGACCCCGGCCACCCACTGGACTATCAATGTACTGCAACCTCTGTGTTTTGTTTACACCACCCATGTGTTTCTGTTTTGCTGTCTGCCCTACCCCTTTCTCCTCCCCTGCTCTACACCTGTGTCTCATGATTCTGTTTTCCCGTAATGAGTATCACCTGTTCCCTGTGTGTTCTAGTGCTCCTGTCTCCTATTTATACCCCAGTCTTTGCTCTGCTCCTTGTCCGTTCATCTGACCTCGTTCCTCGTCATTTGTTAGCCCATTTCTAGTCTGTTCACCTACCCGTGAGTTCTGCTTCCGTGTTGTTTTGCCTGCTCTCGTTTCTCGTGTCTGTCTTGTGGAAATTTTGGTTTTTCTTTCCCTGAACCTTTTGAAAGTCCGGATAACCATCTTGGTAACTTTTTCTCCGTTTTTTCCCGAACCCCTGCTTTTTGAGACCGGTTTCTGGAAACCTTTTGTTGTATTACTTGTGTGTTTTTCCACTTCGTACTGTTTTTGTATATTTCTGTTCCTTTTGAAATAACCAAGATCTCCTGAGCTTTCTCCCACTGCGTACTGTTTTTTGTATAGTTTTTTACCCATTGTGAAATTACCAAGATCTCCTAAGTTTCTTCCCCCCGTGTACTGCTTTATGTAAAGTTCCCTGCTCTTAGTATATTAAATTGTGTTGATCTGCATTTGGGTTTCTGTTTGAGTCTTAGCGAACGTAACAGTATGAACGGACCAGTAATAAACCCAGCGGATCTTGAGCAGTTTTCGGCAATGAATCGGGAGATCCAGTCTTATATTGATCGGTCGGACGAGGCGTGCCAAATAATAAAGGCCGTTTTTGACAAAATTGCAGCCGCTAGACAAGCCAAAACCCAGACCGCCTCTGTTTTTTCAGTTTCCTGGTTTTTCCGAGCGTGGAGTTGATTGCTCCAGCGCCTCCCGTTACCTCCATATCAGCTTCAGAACCTAGTCCCTGACCAGTGAGTTCCCGGGCGCCGAGTCCCCGACCAGTGGGCACCCTCCAGAGCCTCCGGCCCGCAAGCACCCTCCTGAACCTCCGACCCGTGGGCATATCCCTGAGCCTCCGACTCGTGAGCACCTGACCCGAGAACCATGGGATGCGGAGTCCCCAGCAAGGAGGTTTGAGGATCTTCAGGACCCAGTAGGCTCGGGACCGGTGGAGGATGCTGTCTGTGAGACGATTCCGTCTCAAGTATCGGAACAACCTCTTGTCTTGCGTCCGCTCCTACCCGGCCCTCCAGTGGTGATGGACCCCGGGGGATCTCCGGTGACAGGGTCATGGCTTCGGACCACCTGGAGGTTTAGTTCCCCTCTAACCACCTGCTTTTGGTGTTTTTCTTTGGGACTTCAAGGGCTGTCCCTTGGGAGGGGGTTGGGTTCTGTTACCACTCTGTCTTGTCTGTTTTTGCCTCCTCTCGTGTCCACCACTCTGGATCAGTGTTTCAGTGAACCTGAACTTTTCTCAACTCCCAGCAAGCATCCAGAGCTTGACTCCCGTGCCTGTTTCCTCTGTCTCGGCCCAGCCTGTTCCTTGTTTCCCTGTCTTGTCTCCCGCCTTGTCTCTGTTTTGTTCTCTGCCTCCTGTAGGATTGCCTACCTGTTCCCGAACCTGACCGCCTGTGACCTGTTCCCTGTACTGGTTTCCAGCCTGTTCCTGGTCTCCCCGCCTCATTCCCTGTCAGTTTCTGTTCGTCTCGTTCTCCGGAAAGATTGTCTGCCTGTTGCCGAACCTGGACTGCCGCTGAGCTACGGCTCTGTTCCTCCGTCCCTGGAACGACCCTTTTGCCTGCCCACGACCTACGCTCTGCTCGCCCGTCCTGGACTCCGACCAGTGCTTCAGTCCCGACCAACTCTCTGCACTTCTGCCCCGTTTCCCGACTCGCCGCCTACCTGCAACTCTCACCTGCTCCTCTGCCCCGGCTCCCGACTCACCACCAGCGCCCCACCTCAGTCAAAAGGACGCCATGAGGCGTCCGTTAGAGGGGCAGTACTGTCATGGTCCTGCTTCCTGATACCTTGGCCCTGATACCTTTGAATTTTTTTGAGTTTTCTCAGTTTTTTCCCGAACCCCTGCTTTTTGATACCGGTTTCTGGAAACCTTTTGTTGTATTACTTGTGTGTTTTTGCTTTACCGATATCTCCTGAGTTTTCCCATATTTCCTGTTTTTTAGCTATCTCCTGAGCTTTCTCCCGCGTACTGTTTTTTATAACCAAGATCTCCTGAGCTTTCTCCCACTGCGTACTGTTTTTTGTATAGTTTTTTACCCATTGTGAAATTACCAAGATCTCCTAAGTTTCTTCCCCCGCGTACTGCTTTATGTAAAGTTCCCTGCTCTTCGTATATTAAATCGTGACCCACGTACATGAAACTGGCACCTGTCTGGGAGTATTTTTTCCCGTGTTGAATGACCTCATTAACCTGCCACATAATTGTCCATAAACAAATGCATAATGCAACCGAAAAATCACAAGATGATAGACAACAAGTTAATGGCAGCTGAGTCTGATGGACTGAGACAACAGCATGGGTGAGGGCAGCACAGACCTGCTGATCTGGTGTCACTCTCATGCCTAGGCATTCACATGATCAACATTGGCAACAGATGGCCTCCGTAATAAATGTAATATATTAGACTTTGAATAAAACCTCTCATTATCAACAATCACATCACACATTTTTATGATATGCATCTCTCATAAGGCGAGCTTAGTTTTGTACAGTAAAACAATTTGCATGCCTGTCATTCTATTGTCGTGATCCTTACCTATTAGCAGCACAACAACCAGAGTCACATAATCAGGGCCATCTTCTCTCTCTGGTAGAAGCTGAGATCTCTGTCAGCATGTGCTGTCTGTTCACGTTCAGGTGGTAATCTTCATTACAATACAAATGCATTGCATAATATTGCAGAGGGATTTCCTATCTTACTAAACAGAGTTGCTCTACAGGTTTACACATTTTTTTTCCCTCCGGAAGCTTATCTCAACAATAATGAAGGAAAGTCAAAGACAGACAAGGTGTGGAAGTTTATTTATGCATCAAATTCAGATGCGCAGCATATTTTTACTTAATGTGACTTTAACGTGCCTAGAGACACATAGGCCTATAGGGATAATTCTGTTCAAAAGTCATCCTTACCACGGTAAAAAAAAAGGGGGGGTTGTGCACACACAGCCAAAACTGATGGTAAGATATTCACTGAGGTCTATATTTTATTGTTTGTTACACCTTCTGATGGATTTGTACAGATAATTCAATTTCTTACATCATCTATGATGCCTGTTTTACACTACTTCAAGGTCGGCGTTAAAGTATGCAAACTTGTAACAAACTGACATAATTTGGCATTTTCCGAGTTGATAAAAGCATGATGAAGCTATAGTTCACTTAATTTTCTTTCACAGCATGTTTACATAATTTAAAACTGTTTGTTTTTATGTCTGTGAGTTCCATATAAAAATGTCTCATCTGTAATTAATTTGATGTTTATGCCTCACATTATTTAGGCCCAGACACTGAATAAGAGCAGTATATTGTTTGAAGGCATATTGATGTGAAGGAAGTTTAACTAGGCCTATAGGCATTGGTCTTACTTTGACTTCAGATCATTTGACGGGCCCACAGGGTTTCATTTTAATGTTCAAGATTCAACCTACGTGTCCTCCGATTATGGGCATGATAATGACATAATTTGAAAGTGCATTTTGTGCTCTTTCACTGGGTGTCTTCAATTTGATTCTGGCAAAGGCTAAATTATAGTTTGCAAAAAAAGTGTATGACCATGCACACCCCCTTATCACACGTGGATGGGTGTTTCCCATTCCTTACTTAAAGGTGACATAGAATGGATGAATGAAGTATTGTAGCTTGTTTTCTGATGTTGAAATAGAATATATATTCAGCTTTGATTTATCAAAAGCAAAGCCCAGTTGAAACCTTATATTTGAGCTGGGTTTTGAAATTGTCCTTTTGGCTGAATGGTGCCCTCTTTGGCAACTACAATTGCTTTGGGAATTGCATTGTTCCATATTTTAATGGCTACTAAGTTCAAGATTTTCAAATGATGGAGGGCACAAACATGCCTCAGGTCCATGATGGCTCTTTGGCCATCCACAACTGCTCCTAATTCATCAAAGCCAAGGCAAAAAAAAAATTACATTCTATGTCTCCTTTAACATACTAGTTTACCTCTCTTGGAGGAAACACAATTGGTACCGTTAAATGCAGACACCAAGTCACCCTCACAGGTTCAAAAGAATATAGATTATTACTGTTCTTTTCTTACCACTTATTCTTTTTCTTACCATCAGTAGATACACTTAGAAAACCTGTAGACAAAAGTACAAGTAAAATGCATTTCATTGTGGAAACTAATTGGCATCCTGGGGAGAAGCACGACTGTGTAAAAACATGAAAGGACTTCGGCCTCAAGTCAACGTAGTGCAGTGCTCCGCCCATACTCTTGCCCCACATAACATTTGTTGCATTGTGAGAATTATATGAGGTGATGACCTATTATTAGAACTACTATTACTGAACAGCCTGCTATCAAAAAATGGTCTATGCTGGTTCAACAATCATTTTCTGGTTTACAAGGAGTTGTATGGAATGGAGAGAAGTTGGTAATCTAGGCTTATGTTTTATTTCATTTTCATAGCACACAACACAGCACCATAATTACTGAATATCAGATGAAGGCTAAACTTGTAGTCTAGGCTCTACAAATAAACTTTGCTCTAAACCATATCAAAATGCTGGGGTTTCATTTGGGGTGATTTCCCCTTTTCTTCAAATAATAATCATACTAACCCACTCACATGTTGTAAGCATGTATCACAATTTCATGTAAAGGTGATGCTTACAAAAATGTCTGCACATGCAGTTAATAGTCACTGGTGTGATTTATGTAGACTATTACAATGTCAATTTGTTAATTTATCAGTCCTGTGGCTATGAGTAATAGTGGTTGTCAACCAATGTTTCAAGAAGCAGTCTGGTAATTGTACTACCCTCAATAACAACATTACAAGGTTGTCAAAGCATAAAGTGCTCTATTGTTCATGTCCAATCTTGAGGGGATTATGGCTTTATTCTCCCAGGGAACTAGTCAGTGGCACAGGGAAAATGAAAATGGTGAAAAGTGGACAATGGGAGCCTGTGCCTTAGATATTTAATTCTCTGAATCTACAGTCTATAATTCCTCTAAAAACATGTGCCTATATCTTAAACCATTCACCACACCACACACTGGAGACTTATTGCCAATTGCTGTATTGGCAATAAGCAATGATTTCATGTGAGGAGAGAGAGAAGTTGAGGCCTCTACAGCTCATCACTGAGGTGTTGCTGTTGCTGCTGCTGTTGCTGTTGCTGCTGCTTCTGCTGCTGCTGCTGTATCTCCTGGATCTTCTTGGGAAGAGTCTGTGTCATGAAGGTAAAGCGGTTGGCCTTTAGTTGAGTTCCCACCTGCTGCTTCAGGCCGATCCCCAAATACTCTTCACCAGAACCATACATTGGCCAATGAGTCAACCCAGGGCCATTGGGAGAACTGAACACACACAAAATGCACAAAATAAACTTTGGGAACACACATATATCTAGGACCTGGACATATCTCTGGCAAAAATGGCAGTGTGGCAAGTCATTCAGGAAGCTGGCTAAAAGGAAAAGTTCCTGCAGCATCTGATAAAGGAGTAGATTTTCTGGATACTGTCAACTATATTAGCCTGCTTAGATTTAAAGCTCACAAAAACTAAATGGTGTTCTTAAAGCTGCTATGTGTAGTTCTCATGGAATACTTTCAGTTTCAAGTTGTCTTGGATTCACCTGCATTGAATTTAATACAGTGACCACACGTTGTAAAACTTGACATTACAGGATAGCCTAAATAGTAACCAGAGTTATGTTGATATACAAGGTAACACACAACGTCAGTTTCATTCTGTTTCGGTTTTGTTTGACAGCAACTCTTGTTGGGAACCTGCAAGTGGTTTTACTACACTAGGAATCGCTAAAGGGGGCCGAGAGCCTCCAATCACCTCGTAATGAGCCATTTAACCATCGAAGTGACTATGAAGCTGGTACATTAACCTAAAAAACAATGTTGCCTAGTGTCGCTTTAAGAGAAGATCTGGTGTCTGGTTCACATCACATTCTGTCATTAATAGCCTGGCCATGCCAACCTACACGCTTTCACTCGATTATTATCTCCCTACAGTGCTAGGATTTGATCCCATTGAGCTTGTTGTCTCAGGAGGCATTTTTACCAGATCCAAGTAGCAAACAGAGGGAGGCATTGTGAATGCATAGCTATCAGTTAGGGCAAGCTATCATTCAAGGTCTGATCCCAAAACCCCATTCAGAGACTTTTAGCTTCCAGGTCACACATTCTGTCTATGATGTCTGTGTTACAGACAGGTATTGGTGACTTTGAACAACAGGGAATATTGCTTAATGTTTTCAACACAATAGTGCAGTATGTGAGCCAAACACTCTTGCATTGCTTTCAAGCTAAATTAGCATGCTAGCCAGCTCACTGCCCAATTTTCATGTCAAAATGTAAGAAAATGAATATATTCCGCCATGATGGTGATACATGATGGAAATTTATTTTCGTCAATCTGTTTTCTCATTGCATCATGATCTGATTTATTAATTAAGTAATGTTTAACAATCTGTGGTTAATACATGGGTGTAGTTAATACACAGGTGTGTGTATGGCTTTGTGGCTTTGTTCTTGTTTTTCTAATTTTATTTAAGTTTATCAAAATCTAATTACTGATTGATTACACAGTGTTTGTTATTTTATATATATAGCATTAAAAAGAATAATTGAGGAACACTTATCTGAGAGTTTTCCCAACTTACCCAGTACGAGCAAAGTTGCCCCAGTATGACATCACTGTGTTACAAAGCTTGTCTTCCTCCTCAGTAAAGGAGCCTGGTTCAGGAGAAAGAGACCAAAAGTTTGTATAAATGTTTTGACCATGAAGTAAAGTTGACTGGTATTCACCAGACTGTTATCCAAAGTGAAACAGATTCGCAACAAAGCTGAGGCACTCCCCAAGATGGGGTAGGTGTATGTGGCCACTGTCAAGGGCAAATACATCTTACCATTTATCTTGACATGAGCTTTCATAAAGCAGGATCCAAAGACAAATGCAATGTCATCTCCATGATCCACCTTGACAAAGCTTGGGCGCTTTGAGGAGATGATGCTTGGAGGATGCTGGAGCTCGTACATGTAAACAGGTGCACCAGAATCTGTAGAAATTCGATTAGTGACATGAAGGGTCTGTGTGTGTGTGTGTGTGTGTGTGTGTGATTTTGTCATATCAGTATGTCATCACTGAGGCCATTAGATGTTGTCAATGAGTCATAATTATAGTTTGTCCAGCACTGACAGCCCCCACTTATTATTTAAGACTGTTGGTTGTCTGTTACGGTACATGAATGACTATCAGTTTGAATCTGAAGACTGAATTCCTGAACCTGCCTACTGGAGGCTACTCTTAAAAATGATGTTTACTATTTAATTGCTTTCTTTTCTTCATGTGATAAAGCATTTTGGTAGCACTATATAATAACTCCTCCTTATTAAACATTTATTAAGCATTATTTAATACATTTGTTAATCATTAGTAAACTGTTAACTCTTAATTATTTCTCATCAGTTAATCTTTTATAAATATATATGTTAATGCTTAATTTAGGTTTATTTCACTTGTACTTAATACATTTGTTAATCATTAGTAAGCAGTTACCTCTTAATTATTTCTCATCAGTTAATCATTTATAGATGTATATGTTAATGTTTTGTCCATGGTAAAAAAAGTCTATCAGCCATTTGTAAAGCATTATTTAACACATTGGTTAATCATTTGTACACACTTACCTCTTAATTTTTTCAAGTGATTTAACCGTTAGTAAATATGTTATTTAATGTTTTTAGTCATCATTAGTAAAGCATTACTAATTCATTAGTACTCATCAACTATTAATATTTAAAAGTGTTGTGTTATACCCAAATTTATTAAATTCTTAACCCACATACTCAAGTCATGATTTGTTACTCATCTCTTAATTGGGTTATTTCCCAGTACTGATCAGTTACTAAGCACTTGTACATGGAAGTTAGAATAGGTTAAGCAGGGGATGTTTACAGTTACCACATGACTACCACCTTTCATGGATGCAATATGTTCTTCTAAAGGAGACTTGTCTATGCTTTACAAAACATTATCAAACGACTTGTAAAGGCTCACTCAGGATTAACTGATCAGTTATTTTCATAGTTTTCACAGTTATTTTTGATTATTTTCTTTCCCTCTATGGTGTGGTTTCATGACATGTCCAATTTGTTAAAGTGGGTAAGGTTTAATACAAACCTTAATAGGTCATTTGTAAATGCATAGACAATTCTCACTTTAGATGAACTCCCACAAAATACTTAAGTAAGCAGTTATAACTGCTCAGTTAATCATGAGTGAGCCTTTACAAGTCATTTGATAAGTAAAGATTTGAGTTCTCAGTTTTTTTTCCTACACAGTAGTGAGGTAGTGACTTTACACGTTTCCACATAGCATGCAGATATAAAACCTAGTGGTGGGACTTGATTTAAAAAAAATCTAATTAATTAGAGGCTGTGTAATTAATTAATTGCAATTAATCACATATCAATATTTGACACGAGAAACATTTTTCAATTTAAATGGATTTTGGTATATGACTGAATTGTGGTGACCTTTTGTTGAACTGCCCAGGCTTATTGTCATGCCTTCCTGCCACCCGGTAACTTCCCGATCACTTGCCCTCCCACTCACTCATGCTCCCCTGTTCACTTAATTACATCTCCACCTGCTGCTTGTTGTTTGTTGTCTTGCCGTGTACTTAATCCCTTGTCTCCCAGTGTTCTCTGTCAGACCGTCTGTGAACCTACAGCTCTTCACACTCGGCAAGCATAGACCCTGACTCTCATTCCTGTTCCCCAAGCCTGTTACCTGCATTTACCTGTGTTTCTGTCATTTGCCTGTTCTCCTGACTGATTGTCTCCCCGCTGACGACCCTGGACCAACTCGACCTCTGCTCTGCTCTCCAGCCCCTGGTTTCGACCTCTGCCTGTCCACGACCGACGCTCTGCTCTCCAGCCCCTGGTTTCAACCTCTGCCTGTCCTCAACCTACGCTCAACTCTCCAGCCCCGGCTTTCGACCTCTGCCTGTCCACGACTTACACTCCGCTCTCCAACCCCAGCTCCTGACCCACTGCCTGCCCACGACCTACACTCTGCTCTTCTGCCCCTGGTCCTGACCCGCTGCCTGCCCACAACCTACGCTCAGCTCCCCAGTCCTGGTTACCCAACTCAGCATTCAAAGAGCATCCACACACTCCCTTTACCCCTTTACCCCAAATAAACTGTTCATTAAGTTACGCTTTTGGGTCCGACTCACTCTGTTTTGTGACACTTATGCTTCTGCCAGGTTTCAGCGTAGTGCCTGATGGTCGTCCTCTGCATGGGTAGGGCAAAAGACTTAAGATGCCATTCCCTGTCAGTGTCGTCAATAATGTGTGCTGTCACACCAAGGTAATTTGTATTTCTTACTGAGGTCCAATGATCCCGTCACAGCAACACATTTGGCTTTCTCCAATAAATCAATTTTTGCTTGTTTTTCAGTGTCATACAGCTGATGAATTTAGTTTAAAATTGTAAAATTTCTGCCCACCGAACCCAGCAAAAACTTCTCTTCAGTGGTTTCCATGGTTGTTCTCGTGTTGTGTCCTGTGCATCAGTATTGTGGCTATATTGGGAACTTGCGTAATGAGAAACATTCTGTGCTGTTTGGAGTGAAAAAATAAACTGCAATTCAATGCTATTTTATTTTAATGCTACTAATTAGAATTATTTTTATTTTTTTGCGTTTATGTAATTCATTAATTATAAATAACCAGCCCGAATGAAAACCTTAATACAATACAAAACCCTTACTTCTGCATTACATGTAGGCCTAACATCAGCACAAATGTTATATAGATGACAAATAATTTTGAATGAAAATTTAATCATTTGCCAAAAGTGATAAACCATCGCTGATTTCTAACTGTCAGACTGATGTTGAATGCACACACACACTCAAAGACACACACCATGTGGGAGCTAAGCATGCAAATGGAATAAACCCCACAATAAGGAAGAGTTTTAGGGAATTAAATGAAACCCTTCACACAGCTACCTACCTCTATGAGCGTTTGACAACTTGACAGCAGGCTGGTTGAACATTAGGTCCGCCAAGAGCTCTTGTACTGCATCCCTGTTTTTCATCCTGTCCTTTCCATCTCCCAGATACTCTTCTAAAATAAAGTCAATCACCTCACTGCCTCCAAACTGCAAAGAGAAATTTGAATTCTTTTAGTTTTGTCATGAATAAAAAATAAATAAATAAAATGTGTCAAAATTGTCAGTGTCGGCAACACTCAATCAATGATGCAGAGTGTCATTTCATTCAGAGGATCATGGCTATGAGTCTTACCCTCATGAGGAAGGGAGCAATGAATTGTCTGACTGCATCAAGATCCATCCCATCTATCCAGTCAGGTCCAGCCATATGCTTAAAAATGAACAAATATGTCAACTGAATTCATCACCCTGTCCCAAGATAACAGTACAGTATCATGCCAATTAGCTTGTGTTTGTTTTAGTCCTCACCTCTGGAAATATTAAAATGCCAGGGCAAATGTTCTGTGTGTACAATGCAAGCATGTCTGACACATATTGGATTGCTAATACTGTACACTGAGTGATCAGAAACCAACCAACTTCAAAATCAATCCTTAAACTAAGTCAACTAACAAACTTGCTTGATGTAGTCTTTTTTACTGGTCCTGGTTTAAAACTCATGCTGGAGCACATGGTCTGTAACCTGAAAAACTTTCTTGGGTGGACTGAGAAAAAGAGTACTGCAATGGTCAAGGCTGTCGGTAATAAAAGCACGGACCAGTTTCTGGGTGTCTGAAATGGTTGTGCTGTAACAATATCTCTAAGATGGTAAAATGCATCTTTGGCATGTGTAATCCACATAATTTTCAGACCATCTGCTGCACTGGGAATTTCCTGATAGCCTCTACAGCATGCAACATAATGTTAAAGGAGCTACATGCAATCTTGATTTCATAGATAGATGGCGTAGGTGAGCACTAAAAGAAATCTAAACATACCTCAGTGTAACTACACCCATCTCTCTTTTCTTCACCCTTCTACCGCGCACATTATGCAGACAATTGTAAAAATATATATGTATATAGAAATGATAAAAGACGACATTCATAAAATACTGCACTACTGCAAAATGTAGTATTTTGGACACAAATATTCCAGTAGGCCTTGAAAAAAAACAGTAAACCATAAAGGGTTTTTTTCCATAAGGGTAGGTCTGCCACCAGACCACACTGAACACGGCAAGCGATTTCTAAGACTCGCGGCTCACAAGCATTTTCTGCTGCTGACTTTTGTTTATAGGCTACAACTCCATGCAGGACAGTAAAAATAAAAATCTGACCTTACCTGACTTCAACTTTGATCAAAGTAGGCTACATTTCTTTCATTTCACAAGTGTCCATTTTAAGATTAGCCTACGTGGATCACCAGCCAGCTTGATTCAATGTATCAAGATGATGGGAAAGAAAATAGCGGTGCGACAGCAGAAGAGCAGGTTTAGTCAAACTATGAATTTGGTAGTGAAGGTTCACGAAAAACCAGGACTATTGCTGACCTGGGAAAGATGATCAATTTTCTGGGGCAGACAGTAAAAAATAACAATCATGGCAAAACCAGGACTTGTGGAGATGTCTTCTTGAGATGTCTGCTTACCTACCAGTGACGTTCTGTGTGGAACGCTTTATCATACAGTTGCGCTTTCCCTATAAGTTTCCCTGTAAAGGAAGGCAATTGTCATGGTTCTGCTTCCTGATACCTTGGCTCCCCCACTGGACTATCTATGAATTGCAACCTCTGTGCTTTGTTTTCATTCCCCATGTGCTCCCCATGTTCTGTTGCCTGCCCTGCCCCTTTCTCCTCCCCTGCTCAGCACCTGCTCCTCATGATTCTGTTTTCCCCGAAATGAGTTTCAGCTGCCCCCTGTTTGTCTTAGTGCTCCTGTCCCCTATATAAACCCCAGTCTTTTCTCTGTCCCTTGTCTGTTCATCTGACATCGTTCCTCGTCTATCGTAAGTCTGTTTCTAGTTTGCTCACCTACCCGTGAGTTCTGTTTCCGTGTTTTTTACCTGCTCTCGTTTCTCGTGTCTGCCTCGTGGAATTTGTTTGAGTTTTTTGTTTCTTCCTGAGCCTTTTGAAGAAGTTTAAAATACTGCCTTGTATCTTTTGGATTTTTTTGAGTTTCCTCTGTTTTCCCCGAACCCCTGCCCTTTTTTGATGCCTGTTTTTGGAAACCCTTTGTTGGATTACTTGTGTGTTTTTGCCTTACCGAGATCTGAGTTTTCTTTCACTGCGTACTGTTTTTGTTTAGTTTTTGCCACCGTGATATTACCAAGATCTCCTGAGCTTTCTTCCACCGCGTACTGCTTTTTGTATAGTTCCTTGCTCTTGTAAAATAAACCGTGCTGATCTGCATTTGGGTTCCTATTTTGAGTATTGGCGAACTTAACAGCAATTAGACCAGTTCACATTGCCTTTCTTCTAGCACTCTCAAGAACACTGTAGCCTATTTGAAACGCCAATATCCTCTCGGAGATGTATGGGTGGCGTGTCGAGTATAGTTTAGCCTACCAAAAGACTTTTTACAGCATATAGCCTGAATTTGTTTATTTGGCAAAAGCGATCATACTCTGCAGCTGACTGCAGCCTTTCTTATAGAGGAGGGAGTGGTTCTTATGACAAGGGAGGGAGGCGTAAGGGACCAATTTGAAACCTTTATCCCATTCATTCCCATGGGTGACGCTTGCAACATTCTGTCTTCTTGAACTTAGAATGACTTCACGTGAACTAACATGAAAGCGAGGCCGTCCCGATATAACAATAACAAATTTTAAAAATTGAATATTCTGGGAACTTTTTTTTTCTGAAACTCTCCTTTTTACTCTCTCGTTTAGACATCATTACACCACTTGGTCTTTACATAGAAAATGATTTCTCTAAGTAAAAACAAAATGCATAATGCCACAAACTCAATTAGACAACTGCTGCATTAAAATTATCAAGTGAATAAAGAGATATAAACTGATCTAGTCTAAGTTGTACATACCAACAATACCTTGTATTAATTTTATCTAATACTGATCACTACTAGCCACACCTACCATGCCCTCCTTTGTTGTGTGCATTACACATGCATGGGCAGACATGTTATTCTGTTTGGGAGTGGGAACTACAGCACGCTTCTGCCTTAATGTTGTTAGTGGGCTTCACACACTTTCAAAAATATATAAATGTATGAATATATGAAAATAGGCATATACAGTATATTGTGTGTTGACATGTATAACTATATAGAGTTTATAACTATAATAGGGGGGAACATGGGAGATTCTAACAGAAGAGTAGGGGTGGAGGTTCATTTGGTTTAGACAGCACATGCTGCAATGTGTGGAGGTTATAGCATGTACCACTATGTGGTGCTTTATAGTTTAATGTTTTCTGTATCACATTTTTATCCACAGCTATGAGCAAGACAGTCTGGGGAGTCTAGACACAGAGGATCATAACATATTGGGCTCTTTCACACTCAGGTGTACCTTGCTTTTGCGACTCATGCAAGCTGTCATTATTATTGTTTCGCCAGAGATATACGTTGTCTAGACAAGAGATGAACATGAGAATATCACACCTCAAAGCTTCCATGCACAGTTCAGAACTCATACTCACCTTGGGTAGTAACCATCCACATTCATCATTTGTAATACCATTAAGTAACGGTACTTTGCTGAACTTGTGAGATTTGAAAAGGTCATCCACAGGTTTTGGCAAAAATTGCCCATCAATGGTCACCATGCACAATTCTTTGCTCTGTGAAATCAGGGTTATTGGAAGCATGGATTAGAAAACCTCATATTTATGACCACACAATTTTATGAGCACGGATGTACGGGTGCGTAAACGCACAAACACAGTTTGCGTACCTCCTAAATTTTGGGAATAGCATTTACACACCTGTAAATATAGTTTACCCACCTCTAACCAGCGTTTACGCACCTAAAGCCTAGTGTTTTTATACAGATCTAAATGTTGATGTTACAGTTGGTTATTGTCAATTTCGTAACGTCAATCTACAATTTGGGATTTATTTATACTGTGCATCATTATCAGCAGTTATGTCTGGGTGACTAATCACCCTCTTGCAAGAGCCAGCAAGTCACAACAGGTCACACAGAATATGGATCACGGTCACTACATTCATCAGTCTGAATAAAAATTGAATAGGCTACTAAAATATGGTAAATTGACTGCATTTATATAGCGCTTTTCTACTCCTATGAGTACTCAAAGCGCTTTACATTGTATGCCTCACATTCACCCATTCACACACATGCATTAACACATACACTGGTGGCGGAGGCTGCCATGCAAGGTGCCAACCTTCCACCGGGAGCAATTTGGGGTTCATTATCTTGCTCAAGGACACTTCGATGGGGTCAGCCAGAGGGGGGCACGAACCTGCAACCCTCTGGTTGCCGAACCATCTGATGTGCATGGTGACCATAGATGGAAGGTGATTTCTAAAGCATTGGCACAGCATTAACATGGGTTAATTCCCCTATGTTTCGGTTCGCGTCATCATGCCACTGACTCGATAAAGAGAGAACATAATTCGCCTACGTTACCATTTTAGACCGTCACAGCTACCTTTCCCATAAATATTACAAGTCAAATTCAGTCGACATATGCAATCTTGAAATCATGACATTCACAATAATTTTGGGGTGATGTCACATTGCTTCTTATAACTAAGAATCCAGAGAGCAAGTTAACTCTAATACGCTACCCTGTAGAGGCTGTGGCCTTTGACAGCAACTGCAGACTGTATGAGCCACTTCATCTGAAATTGATGAATAGCCTATTTCTCTCAGTGTTCACCACCAACAAAAGTCAACCAATGTTTAATGTTCACAGCTAATTTGAGATAGATCAATTATTTAAATGTTTGATTTTAATCAACAATTTTGTATTTTGCTTTAATGAAATATTGTGGGGCCTAATTTTTATGGATAGTTTGGTAAGGGAGTGGTTTAATCAATCAAACTGACTAAGTGGAGACCTAAGGAAACATCTAGCCATGGTATTAATGTCATAGCCATGTGTTTAGAATATAGTAGGATATAGACATTATTAGGCTACACCGTTTTGCTGTGGTCCGCCTTAGTGCATCGCATACCCCCCAAGATCACAGATTTTTTTGTTTACCCATAGTATACCTATGGTTCACCTATTTTTTTTTTTTTACCACTACACAGCTCACTTGACAACATTAGCACCTTAGGATAAAGGCAACCAGATCCTTCAACAACTGATAGCATTTCCCCCCCTGATAGCATGTACAAAGTCTCCAACTTTGTGAACAAGGCACAAATAGCACAACACAGCAAGAGCAAAGAAAGACAGTTGCAGAAGTTCAAAACCCTCCAAGGCAGATCACACTGTGCCACTCCACCTGGGCAAGAGTAGGCAGAGGCCACACTCCCAGTCAGACTAAATGGGTGAAGAACATGATCTGATTAGGACCTCGCCAAACCAGAAATGGCTGTGCTAGCCAAAGGATTCAACTTTGCCATTTTGCCCAGTTAGTTACCCACAGTGAACCTTATTACAGTCACAGAGTCAAATCAGACACCTCATCCAGTAGCAGGACAAGTCAATATAAAAGTATCAGCAGCAGCTTTGCAAGTGCAAATTTACTGTTGTCCAATCTCACCAACCTAGAGAGGAGACAACTTACTCTAAGTAAGGACAAAAACATCACCATACAACCAGCGGATATTGATGATTGATTGATGATTGATCATCTATGATTGATCTGGCAAAGTAGATTTACACTACTGTGCAAAAGTGCACTACACTACGGTGCAAAAGTGATAGCAAACATATTAAACACAATAAAAATAGCGCAAGAACACAGACGGGGGGAACGCACATGAAACAAACCCACCTACTCCTCCCTGACACAAATCCTAATGCTACTTCGAAGGTGAATATTTACATTCTTATATTTACACAGGCTTAGCTTACTATCTGAAAAATTAATAACATTACTTTTTGCCATGTCTAAATGTCACAACATCGTTAATTTTAAAAGAAGGTGATGTTAGTTTCAAGAGACATAACTACAGTGTCTAGTAACATTACAGTGAATAGGCCACAGGTAGGTTACAATGATGTAACTTAAATGAGTTTTGAGTTGAACTTAGCAGTCTATACTGTTTCTGTCCTACTTTACTTACATTTCTTGTCAAATATTTACAGATGGTTAGTGTGATATGAACACTGTCAACACCGTGCTGAAAGTTAGCTTGAATAGCTAGCGTCACCTGTAATACGCCATTAATAATTGCTGGCTAGTGACAATAGTGCCTGAGATACACTAACACTAAGGTTGTTAAATGTCACATATATGTATGCATTAGTTTGGCAAATTGCTTTTTGACACATTGACAACATTTATTGTCAGTAATTCTCTGACATATTGAACAGTGCTAAGTCATGGTAGTTATACCTAGCCTAGCCAGAACTACTCTGATTCATTTAATTATTTTGGTGAGTACACTTTCTGGTAACGGTACATGAATTATCATGAATTCATACATGATTCATACATTACTTCATCTCTGAATATCTCATGAATCATCAGGAATAAACACAAATTCATTGTTTGCATTAATGACCTCATACAACATACAAATAACACATCATCCAAAGAATTAAGTTTAGTTGCTCATGAGTTCATCATGTTTCTGGCCCCTCAACTAAAGTGTTGATACATGGTTCAGAATTTGCACAATTACATGGTCTTATTACTGATGCAGAAATGTGTCTTTCCCTTCTCCAGAATTCAAACAGAATTCCTGATTCATAAATGAAGTAACACATGAATCATGTATGAATTCATGATATTTCATGTACCCTTACCGTAAAGTGTTACTTTTAATTTGTTGGGGTATTACATGTTGTTAGATCCATTACCAGTATGTCGTGTCTTCAGTTTTGTGCTTAAGGAATGTTTAGAGTTATCCATACATCCAAACCACTGATGATGTCAGTCCACTGTTGGGATGTTGGATCAAAAGTCATATTTTCCTAGAAGCCACTCCAAACAGAAGTCCAGTGCCTACAACTTAGCACTTACAACTTTTATGGACGTAATTTTAAGTTACTTACATAAACATACAAATTAAACATAAACAGCAGTATACAGTACAGCAGCAGTGGATTAAAGTAGTTACATTTTCTGCAACACTTTACACAAAGCCATGGTAAGATGTGCTGTGTATGCCTCTATTTAATCAAAGAGCCATGATATCTCACCTGTGCGATTTTTAAAACGTCCTCAGTTGACATCTGCATTACACAGTCCACAATCTCATGAGGCTTAGTCCCTGCACAGCCTGATACATTTGCCAGCATCTAAGGGAACAGTAAAAGGCACCATCCAATGTAACCACCCAACACTTCAGTATCAGTGTTTTTCTCAGAGTATGGCACGTTTGGTAGGAGGTGAGCATATCAAAGATGCCAAAGATTGCAGTGATTTACGGTGGACGGTGGAAATTTCATTTCCCTGACATGGTAAACATTTATTACGGCTGTACATGAAATCTTTAATATTTTTTTGTGATGAAAGATTGAAAGAATTAAAAGAAAGCCACCAAAAGAGACTATCAGTACGCATTGGTATGTAGGTGGTGCAGATGATGGAAGGTGATTACCATTGCTAAGCTCAGTGGCTCTGTGCTGATGAGATTTTCCATGGCTGCGGTGCCACTTTGAGTGATGGCACGATGGAACAGACCAGAACTCATGGGGGACAGAATCTACAAGTATTTCAATAAACATAATTAACTTCAAGGTTATTTATTGGTCCATACCAACATATGTGATTTTACATACATAAAGTAAATTTCCTGTGAAATTTCAACCAATTGCTCTGTTGTTTGAGGTCAATCAAGTCCTGTCAGTAGGAAAAAGAAGAAGAAAATTGAGACCAGCTAGCAAACCAGCTGCTAAAGCTAACAGGGGCAAGAAAACTGAAACTGATTTCCTATGCCCCTACTGGTTAGCTTCTAGTGTGGTTCTCTTCAGTCAAAGTTCAACTTCAATGCCACCTTTGGGATATCGCCTTTGGTGATACCCCTCCTGCTGAAACCACTCTAACTAAGCCTGATGTTATCAGGCAATAAGTGTGCATGCACTGGTCTCAGCCCTCAAGCTATAAATGTAGGTGCATGCACTCCGTCTTCCTCTTTCACCTTTCAGTAACCTCTGACTGCGTGATGCCCTCTATGATTTACTGCTAAAACTTGAAGTGCTCCAGTGTACATATTCAAGGAATATTCTGTGCATATTTGTGTGCATTTTACTACTGTGTGCTTCATATGCTTGGCAGAAGTGCTGAGAGCCCACCCATGAGAAGCGTCTCTGCATCACAGGCTGTATGGAAAAGCATCTTTGTGCAGGACATTTGTCAGTCAGCCAGCTGGCCAGTGGTAACACCTTTGCCCGCTTCTATAGGATGTCACCTAGGATGTTGCCTGCTCCGTCCTCTCTACACCCATGAACTCTGATCCTAAGCTGTTGGGGACATTTCTGTGACGTTGAGGTGCGCATGTGTGCCTGCAGCCCGCTAGCCCCACTCACTGTGTGTCTGAGGTGTTATAGCAGGCCCAGCCTGTCACTCGGCATCTGTTATCGGACATCATACCCACAGTGTGCTGTCTCTCCATCCCCACCCCCCTTTTCTTGCGACTGGTGACTGTGTGGCGATGTTAGTTAGTTCAGTCTGTCATGTGGGATGTATAAGCATGCCATTCAGAAGCTGTGTTGTATACGACATGTTCCTAAAGGTGTTGTCAAAGTGCTTCGACTGAAAGAGAATGTAAGGTTATGACATATGACCTCGGCTCTCAGAAGGAGAACACAAGACAGCGAAATATGGCATGCATGCATGTATGTTTTATGGCCAGGGGGGTATTCCAAGAAGGTGGGTAAGTGATAAACTCGGCTTATTTAACCTAACTTGCTAATAGAGGAGCCTGCTGGCTTTTTTTCATTAAGTGAATGAGTACTCTAGGCTCCTCTATTATCAGGTTTACCACTACCTCCCACTTAACTTACCCAGATTTGCTCCTTAACCACCTTCTTGGAATACCATCCCCCCCAAACTAAGCCTGACGTAATCAGGCAATAAGCATGTGGTTTCAGCACAGTATTGTATACCCTCGTTTAAAGAAATGAAAAAGAAAAAAAAACTGTGCAAGATAGAATGAGCAGTTTTGCATTTTTAGGTTTTAACATTTTAGCACAGATCCTCACCTGCATTGACACACTTATACCCCCTGCCGACTCTCCAAATATGGTGACAGAAGATGGGTCCCCTCCAAAGCTCTGAATGTTCTCCTGGACCCACTGCAGCGCAGCCACCTGGTCCAGGAGGCCTATGTTTCCTGGTGCGTTATCATCCCCAGTGCTGAAGGGAGGCAGAGGAAAAGATGATGCAATGACTCTGACATTCTGTACACAGAGTGAACACAAGAAAAAATTGAAATAAATACTGACTAAAAACAATGACTAACAATGCCACCTGAAAAAGCCAAGGATTCCCAATCTGTACTGAATCAACACCACCACCACATTCTGATAGGCAGCTAACACAGATCCATCATAGAAGGAGGCGGATCCCATAGAAAGACCTCCACCGTGGATCCATACCATGACCTGGATGGCAGAAGAACAAAACCTTAAACAGACTCTGAGGATCATGATCAGACAGAAAGCATGTCATTCAAAAAGGATATGACTACTTTAAACTGTATTTTAAAAATAATCTTTATTGTTTATTTTTATGATTTGATGTCACTTTGGGCTATGGTATCTGCTAAGAACAAGAACAAACTGATGATATACAGCTGCAAATTTGTGAGAAAAAAATCACAAATTTGCTATTTTATAAATTTACTATGGCATCTAATTTGTGGCCTTATGCTAATTACTGGCCTTACTCATATTTTCTTTAACATATGTGGCCGTAATATGCTAGTTTAGTTATCTTCATGTGCACTTTTTTTCTTTTAGCCTTTGTGCTCTGTTGTATTGTATAGCCTTCCGAAATGATACATCTTTATTTTTTTTCTTTCTGGATAAGCCGCTTGAGATTAGATCTCATTGAGATCTCATTATTGAGGGGGTCCTCACAGTTAATGCACACAGACAAAGGAGAAAATACGATGACAAATCAGAAGACAAATCACACATACACTCACACAAACAGAAGCCTTCCTAACACCAAACCACACACAGACCCACAAGTTCAGCATGGACACATTATATGGGCTAATAACAGTACTGTGGACAGCATAGGTTAGCATTGGACATTAACATGCCATTGAAATATGATAACATAACTTTTAGAATTAAAACAAGGGCTTGTGCTCTCAATCTATGGTTCAACTCACTGGTAACTTGGCATCTTCAGCTGGTTTGGCAGGAGTATAAACATTAAGATAGAGACAGTCCTCAGACACTTCAGGAATCTCCATAATCAAACCCAATGATTCTGAGAAATTAAACGACACCTGTCTGTCTTGTATACACCTAAAAGAACAAACAAAAACAGATAGGATATTTGACTGCATTTGCTCATAATGGGTGAATAAGGACACATGATAATCAGTCGGATTTGAGTTCAGACAATACTGCAATACAGCGACAAAAAATAATGTTTAGCTTTATTCTGCTAGAACTGTGACTAATTTTATCATACAAAAATGTCACTACAATGTCATTCTCCATGAGACATAGGCTGTAAACGATCATAAAATCTGTGCTAAAATAATTTCTGCTGGATAAATGGTACAGTTTCTCAAAGTCAAGGAAGAATGGTTAACAGCCACCAAGCAATGGTCCAACTTCTCCAAACTCCTACCAAGAGTGAAGCTGGCCTCCTCATCTAACGTAAGCTATAGCCCATAAATGTAGTGTTCGGGGGGCGCTTTTTTGCTCGCTACTCCGATCAAAGAAAAACAGGACAACAGTAAGTTTAACACAGCAAATTTGGAATCTAAAGTGTGCGTTATTAATCTAAACTCCTGAATATTTCTTTATTGAATATTTATGAGGAGGCCACGCCTCCCTTGGCCTCCAGGAGAAAACGACACTGGTGACCATCTCATATGATTACACTGATGTTAAAGGGTCATGGATTAAAAGTTAAAGGCAGAACACAATTTTTTTTCTCAGGGATCCGGGGTAATACTGTTTATACTATATACTTGTTCTTAAAAGGACATGTGATGTTTTTAGGGAGTCCCAGTGTAGAACCTCCCTGATGCTTATATCCAAAGTCACATACAATACAAATACATTATATGAAACAAAACGTACACGGCTAAAATGTACAGTAAAATAAATGTTTCGGTAAAAAAAAGAAACATAAACAATGTACTTTTTACCTATTTTGATACACATAATCACAACTCAGAAAGACTAGTAGCCTGATAGTTAGAAACATTAATCTAATCCGCTGCAAAATAAATAACTAGAGTACAGAACTTGGAAGTTAATAAGAAAAACAAACTACAGTACTTTGTTGCAGTATGAAGACATGTGACACTGTGACAAGATCTGTAGTTTCAGAGTAAAATTGTATAGAGACGATTGTATGGTTGCACCTGGGATGAATTCCAATTTCTTAATAGCCCTTAAAAGCAATACGCCACTGAAACTGGGTTATTCATCATCTTACCTGGTTACGTATGTGGGCAAAAGCACTTTGGTCTAGGTGCATGCGTTGTCCTAGTATTTCACAATGAGTACAACTGCAATGCAAATTAAGACGAAGCCATTTCGAAGGCAGATACAGACTAGAAAATATGTATTCAGGCAAAGCACTGCTACCTGTACATAGAGATATCACACAGCACCTGCACTGGCAGTGCTTTGCTAGAATATAGTCCCACATCCCAAGTATAAGGTTTACAGAATACATTGTCGGTTTCATCTTTAGAGGATCTACATAACAGCATTTGAATGAGATTTGTATATGAAGTTGAGGCACATATGGTTAAAAGAAGAAACAGGGGACTAGTGGGACTATATTCACTTACATAAATGGCTGCTTGATGGCATCCCTGACCCCCTCCCATCCCTGCACAGGTTGGGGTGGGGCCAATCGGAGGGGTCCCACAGGTGGTTTAGCAAAGGGCACACCCAGATAGGAGTGAATCACTGTTGTCTTTCCCCTCACTCGCAAATACTCCCCTCTGAGGGCTCCCAACTTGGTGTGGATCAGTGGTCCTATAGTTACACAAAGCACATTGCATTAGGACTTTATGTTTTTAATACTGACACAATTAGGGCACAAGAATGTAGGCCTACATGAATGCCATAGGAATTAAAACTATGCCAAATATGCCATCTGCTATGTGCCATAGACCTTGCTGATTTGTTAAGCCTAGGCTAAGCAGGCATCATGCGTCATTAACAGTACTGTTATGTTCCTCAAATGGGTTTCAGACTCTCTCAAATGTGGTAGCCTTATAAATCGTGTATGGATCGGATATGATGTGAGTGCAGACAGATTGGATTTTCCTTGGCAATGTGTTTCCCACATCCTTCATCTGAGAATTTTGCAGGCTTCACTGTTTATTACCTTTGTCAAGGAGGGATTTCACCTTCTGTCTGTTTGTTTGTCTATGTGGAATTAGTACTGCATCAGTGACTATGTAGGCTAATAACAATGGCCTCAAAATTTTGAGGTACCCCTACTGGAGGAAGAACTAAACACAACTATGTTTTTCCTTATCTTTAAGGTCTCCCATATATTAAATAGATAGGACGGACCCTGGGCCCATGCCCATAAACCCATAGGTTAATCCGGCCCTGCTGTAAGCCTGCCTTGACTGATAGCATTCTAGCTCAGCGTTTACAATGCCTCCCTCTGTTCGCTGATTGGATGCAATAAAAATGCTGCCAGCGACAACAACAAGCTCAGTGAGATCAAATCCAAACTAGCACTGTAGGGAGATGATAAATGAGTGGAAGTACGTAGGAAGATGTGGCCAGGCTACTCAAGAGCAGGACACAGACAGAAAAAAAGTTCAACTGAAAAAGATGTTAATTCTTTTGATAATTCTCGTTTTTTTTACCCACCACCACCACTCTTCATAAAACTTTATTTTTAATTGCAAATTTATACCTATTCTCAACAGTATTTACATTCACATTTGTATCACATGTATAAAGGGGGTGGTCATATATAACATACAGAAACAGCACAGACAAGACAAGACAAATGACAGACCTACATGAAACAAGTTAGTGGGGCAAGACCACATTGTGAGGACAGGACAAAGAGACAGACAAGAGACAGGACAAAGTGACAGATATTGCTTGGACAGGGCAGATAAGTATTTACTGTTGGAGATGTTGAAGGTGGTCAAAAGGAATATAGAAAAGTTAATTTATGTAAATAGGCACTCTCCTGTTCTCATGTGTGTGGTATTGCCTATAGGTGGCAATAGGCAACAAACCAGACAGACTTTACATGCAACCCTCTCTTTCTCAGGAAAACATATCTGTCCACTGACCATCATTGTGGTTTCAATGCAATGCAAATACATTACAGAATTTTGCACAGTCCATGGTATGGAGAAAGATGGTAGATGCATGTTAAATCACAACTACAAAGAATGGACTTTTAGAAAATACAGCTTATTATACAGCTTATAGCTTATTCTGTTTAATGTCTTTACTTAAAGGTATGGGCCAAAATGTGTCACATGTCCACCTCATTCATCAGCATTCAGTACAATACTGTGTATTGTGTGTGACATAGAAGAAGATGGGGATTGGTATCAGTTCAAGTTAGGGTTAGGGTCACATCTAGAGGGAATATGCTTTGCAAATGACATGTTGTCTAATTAGCTCCCCCTTAATGTTAGTGTACACTCTTCACAAATCTACAATGTAGGCCTACAGTATGTGTGAGCAGGTGATGCGTTTTGCCCACTGACCTCAAAGGAAACCAGGTCAAACAGCATAAACTATATGTATGGAGGTCGAGGTGAACTCACTCTAAGTTTATCTGGCCCAGAGCCTAATTTCGTTCCATTTCATGTGAACCGCACAGTAAAAGGTGTCCTTTTAAATGTCCTTTTAAAACCTATGTTGTAAAAGCAACCGGCAGGATAAAGATTTATTTCGGTAGAGTCCATTAGGGAAGTCAGCAGTGCCATTCATGCATGCTGGTTGTTTCAGGACTTCCTGCCAATGTAAACATGTGTATCGGATATCGGGTACTCATGAAAATGAACATGCAATCTTAAAAACTGGATAAGCATAAAATCATAAATTGGCATATCCGGGTGTAGGTCATAGCCTACGCAAGTATGTTTGGGCAAATGAAGATACAACTTAGTCTACTTTGGAACATGGACATTATTTCCTTAAAACACATGGCGCTCATGGTACATGAACACATAATATACAAAGGAGAATTCAAGATTGTATGGCAGTTAAGGTAAACTTACCATCATGTGCTGTGGTCAAAGTTACATGTGAAACGCTTATTAGGACAATGAGTTGAATCATGAATCCCATCGCTGCCATTGTCCTTTGCCCGCTGAAGTTCTAAACAAGTTGCACAAACCTCATTTACAATAACCTTATGTTATATAGCAAGTAGGCATTGATTAGAACCCCGCCCAATGAAGCAAGAACATGAACTCTACACACACATAGCAAACACCTTTGGCCTGGATTCATAGGACACTTCCTCGTTTCTGGATCACAGCCAGACAATGAGGTAGCCAATCCAGGGACGCAAGGAAATTTTGTCATCATTACCTTTTATAACAAATCTGTTCAAATAGCCTCATTTAATCCAGAATGCAAGCTCTTTGTTCAGGGCAGGCAAATTGCTGAATAACACCAGACATCCATGTGAACAATGAAGCTTCCAGTAGGTCTAAGGGTGTTCACAAAGTTTTACATGTTTTTGGTATTTAACCTGATAGTTTTAGCTCAAAAACTTGTGATATTGTTGTAAAGTACAAATAAAATTCACACCTGGTAAAAAGCACAACCGTTTTAAATGGATAGAGAACACCTATTGCCCTAATAAATGCTTTAGAACTGGGCCTAATAATAAATATAGCCTATAAAGTATGAAGATTTTTTTCAGTCAGTATGTTAGTTCACAGATTTGAGTTAAATTAAACAAGAACAACAATAATAATAGTATTACAACAAGACTAGCCTTCATCAATACTTTCAAATATTTACCTCTAACACACAAAGGACTGCAAAGTGTTAAGGAAAAAACTTGTACCAGCCAGGGTGATTTCACAAAGATATCAATCCTTCCTCGCTCTCAATTAGGCCCATAGGCGCCAGTAGCCATAATCCTGTAGAGTAGAGTAGAGTAGTGTAGTAGAGTTACTTTATTAATCCCGGAGGAAATCCCGGAGGTGTCCAGCAGCATATAAACATCATAAATATGTTCCATATAACATAACATATCCACCATATACATCATATACACATCTCACATATACATCATATACACATCTCGCATTGTGAAAGAAGGAACACTTCACTCACTGTGGTCCTCTTCATGTGATCAACACTATTGGGATGTGCATGTGTGCTGGTTTGGACAACAACAGACTGCAGCAGGACTGTTAAAATATGCTACTTCAGGTTATTCAGAAATTAGTAAACTAATTGATAAACTGATAACCTGAACTGTTCATAGTCATTGATTATACTGGTACAAATCGAATCAAATATTGATATTGAATAAAAGTTGCCATCAAATTGCAGATTGCACGTGAGATCAGCTCCTTTGGACTATGCCCCGATGTTTGCACAGAGAGTTGCCATAGATAGTAACAACAATTTTGCTGCTCTTCTTTGCATAATAATATTACAAACAGTAAGTATTTGATATAGACAACACACATATATTTGATATAGACAACACACACTACAGCTTGCTGCCCTCAACACTCTGAATTCACTGTGACTAAGCACTTTGTATTATTATGGCACTAATCAGGAGCTAGGCCTATCTTTATTGGCCAAATAACAGACACCTATTGGGCAGGGCTCTGTTTGTATTTCACTTCACTCAAACTTGTCATTCTGTGGCCATTCAAAGTCCTTGCTGCTTTTCACTGTACAGTAAAGGTAAAAGTTTTGTGTACAGTAGGAGTCATGAAACTCCTGGATAATTCCCAGATAGCAAAATGCCACCAGCGGTCCACTGGTGTTTTCAGCGGTCTACGACTGCTTTACCATATATGGCATTTCCTAAACAGCGAAAATACCATATATGGCAAAAGAACGGCAGCCTTCAGACCTCCAGTCTCTTGCTATCTGTGTTGGGATTAGCCAGATAAGATTTTCTATAGAAAAGTACAGATACTCTGCCTAGACCTTTTTCTGAGGTTACAGGGGTTAAATCTCTTTCTGTTTTCTTCAGAGGAAAGTACAGTACAAGACATGGCATAACAAGTTGGGGCAATTAGTCAGTTTTTTTATCAGTGTCATCAGGAAATGTGACACACACCTTTTGATAAATGAGGAAGTATGTCCAGATTGCACGTTATCCTTGCCACAAACCGTACACAATGCACATGACTTCAACACACATACATACAGATAATAATAAACAGATTTTTTTTCTAATATGGATTTTTAGAACTGCAGTCTGCACTCACGACCTCCCAACACACACACACACACAAATACACAAACACGCATACACGTGCGCACACACACACACAAATTTATCAGAAGACATGGACATGACATCATGCAATATGCTGTTTACAACACCATCCTCAAGATAGTAGAAAAGTGTGTGTGCACACTCATGCACTAACATAAAGTAATGTGGATCCAAATAAGGCTGAAAGCAAATCACATTGATATATATATATTGATGAGAAATCTAGAGCTGACAGGAACGTGGTGAAAGGCTTCAGCACTGTGTCAGCCTGGGCTCTGGATGCCAAATGGCAAGTAAGAGGAAGTGACATCACACATCACTCAAACACGTGTGCTTTAATAAACTACATGAAATGATCTTATAGCATCAGATGTAAAATCTCTAACTGACCAAAAATATTGCACTGGGTTGGATTACAAGAGCAGTAAATCTATTCTCTTTTTCCCAGGTGCTGGTGTGTGGGAATGACCCTAGAGCTGAGCAGGCAGTAGTGAACATCGCCCACACTCTAGGGCTGACTGCCCAGGACAGGGGCTCTCTGCGTGCTGCTGAGGAGTTGAAGGACATCCCCCTGCAGCTCTTCCCCAGCTGCAGGCTGCCGTATGATAGTATACTGTTGTCTCCACTGTTGTGACACAAATATGAAGCTGAGGAGAGCTTTTTTTAGAGTAGACATGAACAAATCAATAAGCTTCTGAAGAGAAGGAAACACTGAGACAATTTACAGGGAATATTCATATACATTTGGCAGACGCTTTTATCCATAGCGACTTAGGCTATCAATTACGTCAGGACTAGTCGCCCTTAGAGCAACTTAGGGCTAAGTGCCTTGCTCAAGGGCACAAGCACAATTTTCCAGGCTACTTGCATGTTAGCCAGGTTCCTTAACCACTAGGCCAACACCACTTTTGTTTAGAGGAATATTGGTGCCACCACCAATATTCCTCTAGTGTAGGACTTGAAAGCTGAACAGTAGCATCCTGTTCCTGAAAGACCACACAAACAGTGAAAAGAAAGGAAGAGAGCGATTAATATCATATATCATTTACATTTATGCATTTAGAAGACACTTTTATCCAAAGCAACTTACATTTTACATTGTCAACTATCAATTGTTCAGGGCCAGTCTCCCCTAGAGCAACTTAGAGTTAAGTGCCTTACTCAAGGGCACAACAGTGGCAGCTGGAATTCAAACCCACAACTTTTCAGGGTACTTGCACGCTAGCCAGATTCCTTAACCGCTATGCTACCACTGCCCCTATATAATATCATATATCATCCCAAATATCATGTTCAAACACTACTTTTTAATGCAATTCTTTGAGAAGGAATACAAGACCTTTGACAGATCAGTTTCTCTCCCCCGTCTCAAATGGGTTACCTGTTTTTCCAGTCCATTACATGATTGATTTTTACTATTGGCAAGTGGCACTGGGCCCATATTCATAAAGAATCTTAAAGGAATAGGCCACCATTTGGGGAAATACAACCATTTTCCACCTTCCCTTGAGTTAAACGAGTTTTACCTTTCTCTAGTTCATCCTGCCGTTCTCTGAGTTTGACAGTAGCACTTTAAGCTCCAGCCTAGCATAGATCATTGAATCAGGTTGGACCATTAGCACCTCGCCTGTTAGCATCTTGCTCAAAAGTGACTAAGAATTCTGTTGTTTTTCCTAAAACCTGACTTTTCTGTAGTTGCAAAGTGTACCAAATGTGTCAATTTTATAGGCTGATATGACATATACTCAGAGGTGGGGAAAGTACTGAAACATTGTAATTAAGTAAAAGTATCTTTACTTTGCTTAAATCCTACTCAAGTAAAAGTACCCATCTGAAAATGTATTCGAGTAAAAGTAAAAAAAATACTTAATTTCAAATGTACTTTGAGTAAAAGTTACTTAGTTACTTTCAATTATTTTATGTAAAAAAGGACAAGTCATAAACCAAATCCAGCACAAGTTATCCTATAGCCAACATAAAGTAAGATTATTTATTAAGACACTAATTGCAAACTAAAGTCCTGCATTCTTATTATTTAGAGGGCAGTCAGAAGGTGATTAATTTCGTGAGGTGATTCATTTCCCCTTCGGCTACTTCACTTGAAACTTCAGTGATCAGGATGGAAAATAATTGATATCATGAAGCCAGATTGTGCTTAAGGTGTGTAATAAATAACAATATAATTCGGGTATAACAGGCAAAACATATAGGCCTATATTTGTAGCCTACTTACCACCACATGCTTTCGTAGATTCGATGTTGAGGTCTTTTATGCTAAAAGATCGGTTCGGCCGGGCAGGCACGTTTTACATAGCATGATTACGTTGTTGCCATTTTTGCATCTAAACGTGAATAGGTCATCGAGGGTTACTATGCCTTTCCTTTCCAGAATTTATGTATATAGACTATACCCTCTTTCCGGCATAGTAATGAAGGAAATTTGCAACCACATCTGAAAAAAGTCCGTACATGTGTCCAAGTCAAGTAGTGCAAGCCACTGATATCATGGTAGGTTGCAAAGTTCTTTGATTAGAATGACAGAATAAGAGTATAGTTCCAATAATAAGTCTTCAGGGTGTAAGTAAAATAAGTTTTCAGGGTGTGATTGGCCTTTTTGTCAAAATGATGGTTATGTACTGTAGCATCAGTCGTGAACTCCCGTTGGTTAATACTCTCTAATTACTAACTTAAGTGTCTTCATTTGAGGTCATTTTCCTGTATTTTTATGCCCCAGTCATGGAGCCTCAATGCTGCCAAAAGGTGACCAGAAATATGTTAATTTTTATGTCCAATTCTTTTGACAGTCATATCTCAAGAACACCTTGATGATAATCTTTCATACTATGTTAATAATATTTATTTGGACACAAAAATTACCTGGTTGTTATGTGTGTGTCTGTACATATGTGTCTGTGTGTACATGTGCTTGCATCTTTTCCCTCTCTCTAAACTCTAAGATTAGGGTAGTACACCTTACAGGTGATTAAGATATGGAACATGAATAGTTTATTAGGACTTTGTGTTCTTTGTGCCTTCTCTGTTTGCTGATCTAAATTATATTGCAAGGGTTAGGGTTTGGGTTAGGATTAACCCTTGAGTAAAAAAACAAACAAAAAAAAAAAAACACTAAACTGAAATTGCCTTGCTGTACCTGTGACTTGTCTTGTCTACCAGGCTTAAGGTCAGCTAACCTACAGGAAACTGAGTGAGTTTCTATGCCCCTTTCAGTTAGCAATAGCTGCTATTTAATCTATGTTATCAAATTTTGTCTGTTATCAAATTTTTCTTTTTTCTACCGACGGCACTTGGTGAGCTTGAACAGGGCTATGGGTTGATTCACACCAGATTTCTCCTTTGAGGGCATACATGCACACAGAGAACCATATTTGAGCTTCACCAGAACTTGCACTAAGCTCTATGATAATATTAATAATATTATATATAATATATATTATATTCAAATATGAAATGTGTAATAAAGAACATAATAAAAGATTATAAAAGATGTATTAGTGTTGAAGAAAGAGTAAGATTCGGGTAGTTCAATTATCACTGCCCATCTATGTCTGCAGCAAGCAGACATTCTGAATGAAAAAAAAGTGCTGAGGAGGAGCGGCAAGTCATTAACTAGCTTTTATGTCAGTGTTTCAAATAATTTAATTCCTAGTAATGACATATCTGTATTTTCTTTCTTTAATCATGCGTTTGTCCAATATACATCAATGTATCATAACCTTTAATAATAGTACATGTAACTGCAATTTCAGTACTCTAGATGGCAGTGTGGCATGGATATTGTAAAGAGGCTTGTGTTCTACATTACAATAGGAACAATGGCAGAAACAAGTCACAAATCATTAGATCATTAGTTTTGCATTAACAAAAAAAAAACATTTATAACATATTTTTCTGTCATCATTAAAAAAATCTATTAATGATGGAAATATAGCCTAAGTAACACACCCACAGAAATGGGGCTGTCCTCTATAGCATCAGTCACTAAATGTGGCATTAACTTAAGGAAATTGAAACTGAAAGTAAGTTAGCCTACTGTGCCCTGTTCAGTGTTAGCTGCAGGTTCAGTACAATATATGTTGAATTAAATTTCCTACCAACAGGACTCAATGATCTTAAACAACAGGGCTGATAGAAACTGTTCTGTTGTCTGCAATGATGCTGACTCTGTTATACTGAAGGTTGCCATCCTTTTTCTACTCCGTGGTGATGCTGGGGCCCTGGGCAGCATTGCAAGTTAATGTGACAGAACTTCATCAGAGAGTGTAATGTTACTATCAGAACTCCATCAGAGAGTGTAATGTTACCAGATATTTGCTTACAGCCTTGGGGGGGCCCTGTGCTCAGTGTGATGCTACATGGGGTGTTGTTGCCGACTTGACCTGCTTGTGGCCTCTAACTGAGGAAGTCCAGCAGCCAGTTGCATACTGAGGTGTTGAGCCCCACCTGGTCTACTTTGCAGATGAGTTGTTGTGGGATTATGGTGTTGAATGCTGAACTGAAGTCAATGAACAGCATTCTTACATATAAGTCTTTTGTGTCCAGGTAGGAGAGGACTGGGTTAAAGGCAGAGCAGATTACATCCTCTCTGGACCGTTTGGCTCGGTATGCAAACTGGAACGGATTCAGGGTGGGGGAGGGGGGATGGATTTAATGTGGTGCATTAGCATAACAGTGCTCAGTGGTCAGAGAGACCGATGTGGGGGAGGGGTGAAGCCTTGTATGCCCTTTTGTGTTCAAGTCAAGTCAAGTAGATTTTTATTGTCGTTTTAGCCATATACACAGTACATAGTGAGACGAGACAACGTTTGTGTACAGTGTACAGTGTTTTGTCCAAAATGTTATCTCCTCTTGTTGAGAAATCAAAACAGCGACAAGCAAAATGAAGTAAACTCCTGCACTATATAGAAAGGACGCCATCTCATGATCAAAAACCTGTCTGCTCGGTAGCATGTTAGCTACTCCAGTTGTACAGCAGAGTTGGTTGATGTTGTTTAGCCATGTTTCAGTGAAGAGAAGCACACAGCAGTTACTCAAGTCT
The DNA here is from genome assembly GCA_027481765.1 of Tenualosa thibaudeaui. Taxonomy (NCBI): domain Eukaryota; kingdom Metazoa; phylum Chordata; class Actinopteri; order Clupeiformes; family Clupeidae; genus Tenualosa; species Tenualosa thibaudeaui. The sequence goes on along the minus strand of JAIFZK010000019.1, from coordinate 8,951,135 downwards.
CACTGTGCTGACCTCTGCAGTTGTATGTTATCCATTTTGTTGTCCAATGAACGCACATTAGCCAGGAGGACGGATGGTATGGCTGAGTGAGTTGGATTTGCCACTAGCTTAAAGAAGAAATTGAAATTGAAGCCAGAGTGGGGCAACCATTCACAGACCAGCTTACAAGGCCTATTTCAACATAAGAGGCTACCAACTAGGCAACGAGGCCGAAATTCTGGCAGCCCTCAGTAAATTAATTACTTGGACAGGATTTTATTTTTGTTTTACATTGCGTACTGCTCTTTTTATTTCAAAGATAAATATTTAAAAATTCACTGTATCATTTTTAAACCTCACCTTTAAACCCTACACAGTGCATATGTCGTGGGGATATTGTGTGTGTCATTCCATGTTACTTAAATGTATGTCTGTGATATGCGTAATAGAATGTATGGTATGAGTTATTGGAGTGAGGCGAACACTGGACTGAATAATGTTTATTTGGGGATAAAGACTGATACATGGGACTATGTGTGTGTGGGGGCAGTGATATAAACTGTGCAATGTCAAGACTTTTTAGGTCCCACTAAGAGCTCAGATCGCTGTGCTATGGACTACAGATCATGTGAGCCAGCTTGCCGCACTCATCGTCACTGTAGGCACTGTTGCTCCACTGCTATCTGGAAGAGAGGGAGAGCCATGCCCAGGAGAGCTCCAGGTTGGCTCACCAAAGAAGCGTGGACATAGAGTTGGAAAGATTGTTCTGTGTACCCAAACCGATCTTAAAGAACAGTGACACTTAACATGAAGTGTATTTCTGAACAATGTTGTAAGATTCAGACAGAGACCCAAATGCAGATCAGTGCAGAGAGATTTATGTACAGTGGTCAAAATCATACAAAAAGGGAAAAAAGCTCAGAAGATCATCATCAACAAAAAGGCGCAAGTAACCCAACAAAAGGTTTCCAAAAACTGGGTTCTGGGAAAAACACACAAAAGATCGGCAAGGTACAAAGTCAGTCAGGGATCAAACGGGCAGGAGGGAATCCAAGAATATCCAAAGGGTACAAGAATACAAAAAACTCAAAAGACTCCGATGAGGCAAACACGAGAAACAAGAACAAGGACAAGCACGGGAAACAGAGATCACAGGCAGGCGAACAGACTAGGTAACAGATTTACAACGCAGGGTACATGGTCAGACGATCAGACAAGGAACATAGAACAAACTGGAGTTTATATAGGGAACAAGAGCACTAGGACAAACAGGAGGCAGCTGATACTCACGAGGAGAAAGGGGCAGGGCAGGTGAACAGAACAGAAGCACATGGGTGACATAAACACAGAAGCTGCAGTGCAGCGTTAGTCCAGTGGGAGGCCAAGGTGCCAGGGAACAGGATCATGACAAATTATGTAAAATTATGTAAAAGCATGCAGAGCAATTGTTATTTGTAGGCTTCCTATTATTTTTCCAACAAATTTGTACGATTAATGCAGCTTCAACCGTTTAACATACAAACTACATTCAACTATTGTTGCATAGGTCTACAAATGGTGACTTGCGACTTAACTTGTTTGTAGGTCTACAAATGGTGGCTTAGTGTTTTTCATTTTTGTAACACTTACACGTTTTTAAGATATCAGCGATAAACAAGTGAAAAATTCTGTTGTCAACACCTGTCACAGACGGGGCTAAAAGGCAAAAGTCGCGTCCGCTACTATAGCGGGAAAACAGAATACTAACACACAGAAGAACTAGGAAACAAACACAAAAATACTAACTAGGAAAACCAGGAGAAAACAGTACCAAAAGGGAAGTCTGGTTATGCGGGATGAACAGCACGAGGTAACACGGGAGATCGCGGGGAACAAGACTGACACAGGAATAGTCCTAGGAATCAGTGACGGTAACATCGATGATAGTATAGATGAGGCCAGACACCAGGGAAACCGGGGAGGGGGCTTAAATAGAGTGGAGACCAGGTGACACCAATTGATACACAGGTGAAGGTGATCGTGACCTAGGAATTGAGTGCGAACGGGGAGAGGGATTGAGAGTCTGTGAGGCAGAGTGAGGGGGCGTGGTTGTGGCCAGGTCTGATGCAGACCTGACATTACCCCCCCCCCTTCAGGGGAAAACAGGAGCTGGTGCCCTCGGTGTGACCTGCCTGGGGAGAGAAGCCTGGGGGAAGTTCGGAAGACCAGGCTGCCGTTGCTGGGGGATGTACTGCTGCTGGTACAGTCCATGCAGTTGCAGCGACACCTGGGGCCTTGGTCATGATCGAGACACTGGCTGTAGGGCGGGAACAGACACAGGGGTAGGAGCCGGGGGAAAGTGCTGCTGCTGTGCGGGGTTTTCGGGTGGGGACCCAGGAATAGGAAGACGGGACAGACACCAGGTGCAACATTCATCGCCCCACTTCAGAATTTCCCCGGTGGCCCAGTCCACCACCGGGGCATGTTAAACCAGCCAGGGACGGCCCAGTATCACGTCAACCGTGGCCTCCTCGAGGACCAAAAGGTCGATACTCTCCTGATGGTAGGGTCCAACTTGGAGTGTGAGGGGGCCCACGGTGTGTTGGATGTTCCGGCGGGTCATGGGTTGGCCCACCACGGAATGTACGGTGTAGGGGCGAGGGGAGTCCCGGTGTTGGAGTTGCAGGCGTTGGCAGATGGACCCCGCTATGAAGTTCCCATCTGAGCCAGAGTCGAGTAGGGCCCGAGCTGTAAAGGAGACGCCTGCAACTGTGAGGGTTATGGGTAACAGTAACGACGGTGAAACAGATGGTTGGAAAAAGACAGAACTCACCTGGACGCGAGGCGGACGAACAGGGCAAGTGCGGAGGAGGTGACCCGTAGCGCCACAGTACAGACACAAGCCCTGCTGCATCCGCCTGCGTCGCTCAGTGGGACATAGCCTGACGGAGTCTATCTCCATGCGGGTCTCCGGACGGTGGATCTCAGGGGGGTCTATCACCATGGGGGTCTCCGGACTGTAGATCTCCGGGGGCGGGTCCAGGGTAACTGGCCGGGAAGTTCGTGGGGGTTTGCTGGGGAGTGGTTGGAGGCATCCTTCTCTGCGCCTGGCCACCTGGATGGCGAGTTGGATGAACTTCTCCAACCCCTTGGAGTCGTTGTAGGCAGCCAGGTGTAGGCGTAGAGCGGGTTCCAAGCCAATGCGGAAGGTGGTAATGAGCGCCGGCTCATTCGCGGAGGGCGTACATCGATATAGAGCTCTTACCCTGCTTGAGATGGTGTAATTGTTCTTGAACTGACGAGTCACCCGCCGGGGCTTGGAACGCTTCTCGGAAGTGTTTAACGAATGCGTCCACAGACTGAACGGTAGGTCCCGCCTGCTGCCATACACTCTCAGCCCACTGGAGGGGGCGGCCGTTCAGGCGTGAGATGATAAACGCCACCTTCCCACGCTTGGTGGGAAAACGGTGCGGGTCCATCTCTAAGGCGAGAGTGCATTGCAGCAGGAAACCAGCGCATGCTTCTGGGTCTCCGGAGTAGGTGGGAGGGTCAGGAGTGGGCGCTGCCACGCTGACCTGAGATGCCAGGAGAGGCAACAGGCTTTGACAAATCTCTCAAAGATCCGGAAAGATTCGGGGACTTCAGCCTCCATTGTAATGTTTAAGGTCTGGCCTTCTGTCAGGCACAGACGGGGCTGAGGCAGGATTTTAACAACAAGGTATTTATTAAACAGAAAACAACAGGGAATTAACAAAAGTCACGTCCGCTACTATAGCGGAGGGAAAACAGAATACTAACACACAGAAGAACTAGGAAACAAACACAAAAGTACTAACTAGGAAAACCAGGAGAAAACAATACCAAAAGGGAAGTCTGGGAGATCGCGGGGAACAAGACTGACACAGGAATAGGAATCAGTGAAGGTAATATCGACGATAGTATAGACGAGGCCAGACACCAGGGAAACCTGGTGGGGGGGCTTAAATAGAGTGGAGACCAATATTAAAGTCATCATTGAATCTCAGTTGAGGGGGCGGAGATGTTGTCCCGAGGGGGCAACGCCCCCTTTCGCCCACCCGTCGCGCCTGGCCTGCTTTGTACACTAATGAGTGTTCAGGCAAGGGAACTATGATGACTTTGATGACTCTGCAATTCTTGCTTACTTCAACACTTTTTAATGACTTTTATCATTCAGAAGTGAGTTTGTTGAGTGGTGTGACTCCACCACCTTATCTTAAATGTAAAAAAGACAAAAGAAGTCATTTTTGATCCAAAGACAGTTGGTAATCACAATACAGTAATTATACACCAGCAACCAATCGCATGGAATATTCATGGAATACAACACTGTATTTCCGTCTAAGGCTGCGCTTGCACGGAGCAGACCAAAAAATTATGCTGATGTTTTATCATGCTGTCCTGAAGAGCATAATTAGATACAGTATAACTACTTGTTTTGGGAACCTTTCTGTGTCCCTACGAAACTAAACCACCTGGTTAACACAGCAATGAAAATTATTGGTCTGAAACAGTACAGTAACTCCAGTTCATGTTTGACCAGTGTGTTCTGAAACAGGAATCCTCTCTGACCCCTCTCATGCCCTGTAAACACAGAATGAGCTGCTACCATCAGGCAGTGAGTCCCTCATTGTAGTTTAAATAGATTTAAAAATTAGCCCTTAATATACACTTTTAATAAACATCCTAAATAATCAGGTTCAGTAGGAGGATTGTATGCGTGTATTTTTATTCTTATTTATCGTCATTGGGTTTTATTGTTATTTTGCACTTGCTTATCCTATTTATGTTTCATCTTGTTTCTGTATTATACTTCTCTGTAATGTGTCATATACTTTGAAAAGTCAAAGACAAAGTATATATCTATATTTATCATGGGTAGCTTATTAGCGTGCAGAGGCAGTTTGAATAACAATCGCTGATTCCGCCCCTTAAATTGAGCCCGGTCTATCGGTCATGGCCAGACATTTTGATGTTATAGTCTGGCTTGCCAGGCTAACCCAACCCCTGTCTTTGTCTTATTAATGACGATTCACATCTATCCCTCCCTCTCATTCAGTGCAGACTGCTCCAAGTAGGGGTCCTAGCAGCAAAAAAGCTATAATAGGACTTTAGGTTCCATCCTAATCAAACAAAACAATACTGGCTAACAATACTGACTATCAGTATATCTCTCTTGAGTGCACAACTACATGCTTGAACAAAGCCAAATCTGAAACTATCCAGGGCTAGGTCAGAGATTACTTTGTCCATTTCTTAAGAACCAACCCTGGGTTAAATTCTGATATCTGATATTATTATTATTATTATTATTATTATTATTATTATTATTATTATTATTATTATTATTATTATTATTATTATGGAGTATCATGTTTTGTATGTTTACATTATTGTAACTGCTCTGTGTTATCTGTCATGGTCATTATCTGATTTTTTTTTTTTTTGTTGCATGAGCTATATACTGTGTCGTACTATAGTAGTCTGTGGTTTGTTTTCATAAATGTAAAATTATGAGCATTCTCTAATAAAAACAAAATCACACAGTTGATGCCCATTCTTCTCAAGACGTTCCACACTGAAGCATTCCCACACCATTTTAATGAAGTGAATGGGTTTGGTGAAACTAAGCTATGTCAACTCCTGACCTTGCTGGATCAAAACACATGCACTCAAACCTTTTAAAGTAATTGTAGACTTGCAGAAAGTGACAGTTATGGCGCTGTTGGTCTCAGAGGGCATTGTAAACACACTTTATTTCTTGCAATGTGAAAGTTGCAGTAAAAATAAAAGCTATATGCATTGGCTGCTCTGCTGTCTGAAATTCTGATGCACAAGTGTGTAGTTCATTTGCAAATAATTGTACAACCTCTATTTATTGTATGCTTAAAGAGCACTTACCAAGCACTGTGAGTGATGTCCTCCCTTCTTCATGAGTAAGTGAAAAGCTCAAAATGTACTCTCCAGTGTCACTAAGAGCCAGATTCCTGAGCTCAAGTGAAGCTGTGCTTTTATCCACAGACACTCTGTCCCTATAATCTGGATTTATCTGAGCTCCAGCAATGATTTTAATAATTTCACCGACACGTTTAAAATCCCAGTTGATATTTTCAGGTGGTGTAGATGGTGGGGTGGTGAGTTTGAAGGTTGCATTTTCTCCGACTGCTTTAATCACAGGCCCCTCCAGCACATTGCTGCTCTGCCTCGAGCACAAACCTGGGGGACCAGAAGAATTATGCAGTTAATATCCAGCCTTCTAAGCTTTCAGGCAGACTTTTTTAAACAAAGCAAGACACTTTCTGAAGCAGCTGTAATTGGAAAAGGTAACACTTTAGTGTGCTTAACACAATTACTGTTATTGACACCAGGCCAATAACACACATGTAACCCCAAAGCCACACATATAGCTTACAAACAGTCATTTATGCTCAGCTATGTATACCTCCCACTGACTTGAACCATGACTTACAACACACATGGATTTCAAACTCTGTATGTGAAGTCTAAAAACATAACTATTCCCACTTTGCCTTGGCTCAGCCACTGTTGCTCATCAATCTATCATGTAAGATCCAACCAAGTGATGGCCTGAACACATCTTAACGTGGCATGGACTGCTCAGTGGAAACTAGGGATGTATGTTTAAGTTGATTAGGTAGGGATGTATGTTTAAGTTGTTGATTAGGTTAAGTTGATCTGTATTGTCTCTTTTCAGAGAAATTTGTCTTGACCAAACAAGAGACTGGAGTCACACATAGCATACACATAAAGAGAAACTAACAGTTACATTGAGCTTAGTAGCAGTGCTTCTCTAGTTATAAATGAAGAGTTCAGATGCAAAACCTAACTCCATCTTCAGAAATATGCAAAAAAATAAGTTGTTTATTTCCAAGTATATCCATCAAACTGCAATTTGAATGTTATTATCAAGTAAAAACAAATCAAACCAAATGATCCAATTGGATTTGGACTGATAGTAAAGTTTATCAAAATTATATGAATATTTTTGTACATTCATTTCAAATGGACTTAAACGGTTTTGCATCTGAACTCATCATCATCATTGAACTCATCAACTCATCAACATCAACATCATTGTGTTGTTTTCTGTAAGGTTTTGAAAGCAATCTTAAGTAATCAAAAAGTAAAATATTCAGATTCTTACCAAGGAATGAAAGCAGCCACACAGTGAGTAAAGTGTGAGAATCCATTTAGCCAAACGGGAATAGACAGACTGACTTGTTCAGTCATACAACAGTTAAATACTGCTGTACTTTAACCCTAAAGACCTGTCAGAAATGTAACCATTTCAAAGACATTCAAAGGGTAAAATGCATATTGAACATGTAAATTTAGGTTTTCAATAATAAACATTAAATGTATGGCTAACTACATGACATGAGTAGGATTTTGGCATTTTACTCAGTATAAGGAAATATGGTAATGAATGTCCTTTTACTGTTTGACACTTTTACTGACATCTAGTGGGAACAAATCTCTATTAGAGGGAGAGGCCAGTAAAAATTATTTTTTTCATACAAGCAAACTAACTAATTACATTTGATTTGATTTGATCTCAGGCTCATTTTATGTCCTAATCCTGTCAATCAGAACTGGAGCTAAACTGTCCTGTTAGAGCCTTGTATGCATATACATTTCGGTGCCCAGGCTCATGGGATAACTTTGTCGAAGCAGCGTCTGACGCACTGGCTGATCGAGGCCAGAGCAGTAAAGAAAATAGAGAGGCGACACGTTCATAGCCTCCCGTTTTAAAAAATGTTAGACGAAATATGGTCTGACTTTTGGATTATGGTGATGCTTCATTGTTTTCCCAATAACTTGTAGTAAACATGATTTCTAAGTTAGGTAAGGTAAAGATGCTAATTGTATGTTCTATTTAGTGTCTTAATAGGCTTCAGATAAGTGTTAGATAACTATCAGACTCCTTACACCTTGCAGTAGGCGTGAGCATGGCACTTCTCAGACATCTACAGCACCCACTGTCTGCGGAAAGCCAAGAATATTACCAAAGACACTACCCATCCCTCCTATGGACTATTCACCTTACTACCATCTGGCAGAAGGTTCCGCAGTATGACTGCCTGCACCTCCAGAATGGGGAAGAGCTTCTTCCCGCACTGCTGAACAACCTATAGTGCAACTGGACTGGACTGAGTTTCTTAGGAACTCAGGATGCAAACCAGCGCGTCACAGCGTACTGCACCTTTATGCCCCCCGCACTTTCTTGCTGCTATCACTTATATTTATGTAGAATAGTCTCTTGTTTACAAATCATAACCCCTAGCCTTGCTGCTATTATTTATATTTATATAGAACAGTCTTCTGTTTACAAATCACACCACTAGCCACAGTGCTCTGCTAAAAGCCATGCCCTGTCTAGCATGTTTGTTTTAGGTCACCTGTATCTTGACCTGCCAATTGTTTACAACTGTGTTGTAACGTATGTACATATGTGTACAAGAGTGTCCATGCGTGCGTGTGTAGTTGTGTGTGTGGAGTGCATGTGTGAGTGGGTGAGTGAATCTGTGTAGTCCCGTATGTAGGCACTATTACTTATCTGTCTTGTCCATACTGTGTTTTAACAGTTACGTGTCACCAATTGTTCCCGGTGAAACGTTGTCTCGTCTCACTATGTACTATGTATATGGCTGAAACGACAATAAAATCCTACTTGACTTGACTTGACTTGATATCAGAATCAGCTTTAAAAATGGTACATGTAACTGCACTTTCAGCACACTAGAGGGCAGTACGGTGTAGATGTTGCAAAGAGGCCAATCATACATTACAAAAGGAACAGTAGAAATAAGCAAAAGTCATTTATCATTACATTTATTCATTATTGACTAAACAAAATAAAAAATTAAAATAATCAGTGCAATCAGTTGTAGGCTATATATAGGACTACAGTGTATTTTGAAAATGTATTTTCACTGTAAACACAAAAGACTTGAATGTGTTAAAATATATGGCATATGTTTAAAAAAAGGGTTTTGATTCTTAATGTCACACTCTTCTTATCATTATTTTTTCAAATTTACTCTACATTTACCTTTTTATTTATTTCAAATATTTATGTTTTTATATGAACATAATATATTATGTTTACATCTGAATATTTCCTTGGGAATGAGAATTACGTTTGATGCAATTGACATTTAAGACACAAGAGAAAACATTGTCTCTCTCATAAATAAACCACTCACAGACCTGATTTAATAGCTAAACCATTTACAGTAATTCACTTCCTTATTCTGTCTATGCTTCTCCATGTGATAATGATAGACCATACAAAACACACTTCCTGAACAGAGCAAGCAAGAAACTCTCAATTTCTCATACATGCTCCCTAGAGACTTGTCAGCATAGGAAATAATAATTTCAGCATATTTTAGTTGTTTTAGACAGTTGTTATTAAAAACAAATTCTCAAAAAATTTCACACAAATAGACACGTTGCAGTGAATAACTGCACCAATGATGACAACTCATTTAAATCTAAAATTGAATTGAATCATGAATTCATTGATTTCAAGTATGTGGCTTTTTTGACTGAATGCATGACTGCTGAGTTGATAGGCTTATAGGGGCTTCTGTTCTGTGATTGGATGGCCCTAGCTGCTAGAATCACGAACAGCCTCTTGGGGTTTATTTAGTTACCACACCAACGTGGTGACACAAAAATCATTGCAATATGTGACTTTCATCATTACTTGTATTGCTTCAAAGTCTTAGGCAGAAGGAGACAGGTGTGAGGGGTTTGAAAAAATAGGACTGAGAATGAATGGTCAAAAACCTGTTGGAACCTACAGCAACAACCAAAAATTCTTGGAAAAGAGGCATTCATTAAACTTTTAATCTTAACCACTGTTTTATCATACATGACCAGAAAACAATGACCATCACTGGTTCCTATTCTTTGGTTTGCAATGAAATTCACATAAAAAAAAAAAAACGGCGACTGTAGGGGGAGGTCCGGAGTTTAAAAATATCATAGGCTTGCCTGGTATGCCTTTAACACAAATAAATTAAAGTGTATGTCATTCTTGCATTTATAAGGTTTGATATTCAATGACTGATCTTATCAAAGACTTATTCCTGATTTATCTAAACCTTATCCTTGTCAATCAATTTATTACAGTCTTTGTGTGTTTTCATACACATTGCTGCATCTTGAATCAGCTGCTGTGGTCCGTGAATTAGGGTTTTCTATGATTGTTGAATAGGGCTGGGCATGAACACCTGGAATCTATTGGATGAAGTTAAAAATAGTGATAGAAGTCATCAAAGAAAACAGAACACACCAGTAGAAGAAACATTACGTATTATGAGGGAGATATGATAAATGGGTTATTTTATCACAAATATTTTATAAAAGTGTTTCAAATTGTTTTCAAAAATATGCCTATGAATTTATGGTGGTGTGAGGCATTGCCATACTCACTGGAGGAAGAGAAGTCTCATAAAAAATGTCACTTGAGCCTGAAAGAAGTGTCCATTACTAAAACTTAAATGTATCATATCTTTAAATCACTGTTAGATTTGTAGTTGTTGATAAATGTAAGTGTTAAAAATGAATGTTAAATGTAAACGTATGTATTGTAATGTAAATGTAAATGTATGATTACTTGTAAAGCATGGAAGTTGAGCTCACCTGTTTTTCCTCATTGCACATAAAGAACCTCCAACCCCAACTGCTACCCCAAACACCACACATGCCACTCCTATCCCAGCCATGGCACCAACAGACAAACTGTTTGCTTCTTTATCTGTGGGACAAAATATATCAAAGCCAAAAATATTTTTATTAGACACAACAAACTTCTGAATACAAGCAGAATCACACAGTGAACATACATTGGCCTATGGCCTATCTATTTATTTATTCTCTTATATCTTCTGAATTTTTTGGGAGATTTTTGGTTTCATGTCTTTTGTGAGGCACTAGAAAATGTGAGTGGATGGTTTGAACCTGTGTGAACCCACTGTGAAGCATGGAGGGGAAGGTGTCATGTGGGTGATTTGTTAGTAACACTGTTGATGGTGATTTATTCAAAATCCAAGGCACACTTAACCCGCATGGCTACCACAGTATTGAGCAGTAACATGCCATCCCATTAGGTTTGTGATTATTGGGATCATTATTTGTTTTTCGGTAACAGGAATATGATCCCACACATCAAGGCTCAGGCTATTTTCCCAAGAAAAAGAAAGATGGAGTGGGTCATGAGATGACCTAATCTACACCATGATCTACAATCATCTGACCCAAACTCATTTGAGATGGTTTGGGATGAATGGACTTCAGAGTGAAGGTAAAGCAGCCAACAAGTGCTCAGCACATCTGGGAACTCCTCTTGGAAAACCACTACTACTGTATACCCCCCCCAACACACACACATATACATACATACAGCACAATGCTCCCTCCCCCGCACACACCATTGCCATCACCAGCAAGTGACCCCCCCCCCTCCACACCACATCACCACCACTGTATCACCAGTTAGCCCACTCCCCACATACACACAGCACGCTGCCAATCCCCCTTCACCCCACTGCATCACCAGTAGCCCTTTCCCCACATGTACAGCACACTACTCCCTCCCACTCATGCATATGATAATACAATTTCTTTGTATCCTTGTATGTCTTTCAGTATTAAAGAAGAAATCTGGTGTGAATAATTAATTACCCTTTCGACTGGTACTTTTGATTGTATCACATCATGGTGGAGCCAAAAGAAACAAATAAAGGAGAATTCTGTAACTTTAAATGTGTGATTAATTGTGATGATTAACTTAATTTTTCTATCTTGATTAATCTTTTTTTTTTCATCAATTGAAAGCACTAATTATAAGAGAAGGTATTATCTTGTTTTTACATCTAGCCAATATTTTAAATGGTAACTGCACATGGATGTTTTGATAGGGCTACAATGTCATGCCTCCCACTGTTAAATGAAGTAGGGGAAAGGTTAGCATAACAGCTAACTTTTGTGTTAGCAGTCTTATGTAGATTTTTGAAAAGACCGGTCAGTAATAAGTTATTCGCTGACTTCAAAAGAAACCGTGAAGTTAGTTTCTTCCCGTGTTATGGTTGTTGGTAGGACGGTATAATAAGTTAGGATGTTGCTATTTATCAATGCTGATATGTAAGCTAGCTAGCTAACTCGCAGGTCAAATTTCACTACTAGCTTCTGGTAGTTTTGATGCCAGAGGGGGCTACAATAAATTAATGATAGGTGTTGATCTCACCTAACTTTAGTTGATGATCAAATTGGTGTCACAAAAGCTTATGCAGCAAAACAGCTGAATTCCCCACATCCTGGGGAAGGCCAGCTATCAATCCACAGTAAAAGACCTCCGTCTTTTTAATGTGAATATTTTTACTTAAAAGAAAATTAAAAAAGAAACTTAAAAAGAAAATTTGTGTAATTAAACTTAAAAACTAGACCTACTGTACAGGAAGCTGATGTGAATACCGAATGAACGGCAAGGGATAGCGGAATCATTTGAACAAGCATGGCATTCCAGATTGGGCCTGACCTATCAAGGTTTGAACGGTGTGTCTATCTCAAACTTCCAAGAAGCAGTAGTGGATCCAAAAACGTGTTGGAATAATATTAGTGAAACCCTTCTGGCCAGAGAAAGATTGAGAGCGTTTGATGAAAGTCATTTAAAGAAGGATTGAATCCTCCTCTTAAACCATGACAGTCTTTTACAGTGTGTGTAGGACGGGGTAGTGATTGGGTGAGATGTTACTGAGATAAGCATTTAAAAGTTGAGACGTTGTTTTAAAGGCTGATAAAGGGGGTCAAGTTTATTGTTGTGTATTGTCTTTTAAAATCTTTTAAACTACTAATAATTGATAAAAAATTGTTTCAGTAGTTGAATTGGTGGAGATGGCGTATTGCTCCTGCAGTGACATAATACTGACAGTTGCTTAACAATTTGTATGTTGTTTTATCAAGTTGTTTATTGTTGTTTATTGTATTTAAAGGGTACTTTACTGATAATTGATATGAAAATGTTTTAGTAGTTGAATGGCGGAGATGGTTGGACGCAGCCTGTGGCAACCAAACATTTTTCGTTTTTCGACATGCCAACACCTGTTTCTGTTGCAAAGAAAGGTTGAAAATCAGCCCGAGCTCAGGAATTCCCTCTCTGAAACTCTTTGAGACAGCTCTTTCATTCCCCCTTTCTATTTAAACTTTTCAACACTTCTCATCCACCATCACTGTAAAACTGTACTTGGTTTAGCTTCATCTTTTGTCCTCTTTAAATGACCTTAAGTTGGAGAAAGGTGGTATACCAGTGTAACTACCAATATGAATGAACATTTTGAGGGCAAACGCATAATCAAAAATAGCATACTGATTAATATTTCAGGTCACCTTTAACAGACAGTTCAAAAACTGCTGTAATTGTGTTCCCAGTAATGCTGTTTACAGCAGTGCAGGTGTAGTTTCCATTGTCTTCATATTCATTCTGAGTTTTACTGTATGATGCTCCACTTATTTCTTTCCCTTTAAATGTCCAACTTTCACCAGCTATAAGATGTTCACCAGTGTGTGTAATGACAGCACCAGCTATTCTATCTGTGTGAAATTGAAAAGTTGGGAAAACAAGGAAGACATTGATATTTAATGTCAAGGATGCCTTAAGACACTAAAAGACTTGTTCTTGTTCTAGAACCCTAACCAGGCTAGCGCCGCCTTGTACTCCCACTCAATATCGCATTCCACTGCAGAACTTCCACTGCAGGGATCTCTCCAAAGTCTTAGGTTTCTGTTTTTACATTGAATTTGTTGGTCATCTTGGTGGCTTTCAATTTTTGATTCTTGGTTTTTTGATTTTGGGGAAAGCCTATGTTTAGTATATGTGGAGAAATTGACAATAAAGCTGACTGACTTGACTTGACTTGGTTTATAAAATGGTATTAATGGGGAAGGGCCGGGGAACGACCTCAGGTCAGAATCGAACCGGCGTCTATGGTATGGACACCTTGAAAAGTCTGCAACATTCAATAAGACTTTTTGTTGGGGGCTGGAGGGGGGTCATACAGTCAGTATTCAGGGTTTATCTTGACGTTTGGTTGGCTCTGACATTTATGAAGTATGATTGGGTCTCTAGGATGCCATACTTCACTGCCTTCTGAAGCCGCCAAGTCAGTGACACAAAGGAAGGTGTCCACTTCACCACTCACCATCTCCATCATTCACATCCACTATCTCCATTACCCATACCCATTAAGGCATCCTTAGTATTGCTGTCTACATTGTTGGATATAAATACTATGTTTTCCACTGTGAGAAACACCAACCAACAAAAGCACTAGGGATTTAACATATTTTTATAGTGTAAGGCAAGGCAAGGCAATGTAGTTTATTAGCACATTTCATACACAGTGGCAGCTCAATGTGCTTCACAGATTAAAACAAAAACAAATCGAAGAAAAAAACAAACTGAAGAGCCCAGCTGCCCCTAAGCCCTCAACTCTCACAGCTACCTTGGGGAAGCTTGCTGTCTCAAAGACTTTACCCTCCAGTCCAATACAGTCTAAGAGAGGACCAAGCTCCACATAGCAATGCATAGGGTCTACACCCAAACCACTGCAGGCAGGGTCTAGCACTACGCAGCTGCAGGCAGGGACTAGCACTACACAGCAGTCAGCTCAAATCCCCAAGGTGTTTGAACAACTTTGTTTTTCAACAAAAAGAGAAGAACTTGTCCAAACAGAAAACAGTAAAGAAAATAAGACAGAAAAAACAGAGATCACAAAACCGCTGTCACCACCCTGTTCTGTCTACCTCTGTTTCCTCACGTTCTCTCCCTGTCTGCTTCGCTAACTGGCTTCATTGGTTTCAATCATTCTATCTCACTTCCTCATTCCCCCGTTAATCACTGGATCACTTTCACCTGTCCTCACTGATTGCCCCCACCTGTGTGTTGTCTTCCCCGATTGCCCTGGCTATTTATTCCCTCTGTTTCCTTCGTTTCCCGTCTGTGAATTAGCAAACCTGCACGCATTTATTGCTGAAGGCAAGCATACAAATTCTGACTCTCTCTGTCTCGTTGTTTCCCCGATTGTTTACCCGTGTTTGTTTTCCCACAAGGGTCCTGTTTTCCGGTCTGTTTTCCATTCTGTCCCTGTTTGTTTTCTGTCCTTAAAGATCATCTGCCTGTTGCCGAACTCAGACTAACCCTTAAATAAAGACTGTTTGCAACTCGCTGCAATCGTGGTCCACCATGTCTGTTTTCCTGACAATCGCAGAGGGTGTATGTGCTCTTGACTGACCCACAATCTAGGTTGTATACTTGTTTTTTAAAAAGAGTTATTTGTCTGAAACAAGCAAAGTTTCAGAAAGAACCACATGTGACCACAATGCTGCAGTTACAAAAATTGTTGGCCTTGAGCAAACCTAAGAGTTGTAGAAATGATGGAGGAAGTAGGGAGAGGGTGCCAACCCACTATGTACAAATCCAGTGAAAACCTGGTTGGCCTGATGAGGAGGTATCTATTGGATATGACTCAGACATTTATCAAGAGTCAGGCTTATCTCTCCGGGCTTTCTTTAGGGATGTAAGGAAATATTTCACAGCAGCCGTTGATTACATGCTCTCTAAATTCCCCTATGGGGATGAACTGTTCCCTTGCTTGTTGGGAAATGTTGTACAGTACAGTGAGCAGAAATAGACTATCTGAAATGTATTCTAAACTAACTTTAAAAAGATCTGTGAAGTATACTTTGATCTTTGATCTGACAGCTCTGGAACAGAACGTGTGGCAGCCGAGAGAACGGAGTAGGCAACAGGTGTGCTTGTGACGTCCAAGCTATAGAAGCAGGCAAAGATGTTACCACTAGCTCAGTTGACTGACTGACAAACGTCCTGCACAGAGACTCCTTTCTTCACGGTCCATTACACAGAGATGCTTCTCGTAGTGGGGGCTCTTAGCCCTTCAGGTGGACGTACTCCAGCCGCTTCATGCCTATCGCCTCGACGGTGCATGAGGTGCATGCATGCCTGGGTTCACTGTGTGTCTGATGTGTTATGATGGGCCCAGTGTGTCACCTGGTCCCTGCTTGGTCCCTACATTGAATGTCATGCGCGTGCTTACAGCTCGCTGTGTTTTCACTCACAATGTCTGGTCTGATGTGGAGTGGCCAAGTACCCACTTGGTCCCTATGGTTGGACATCAAGCGAGGGGCATGGCATCTTCATTTTCTGGGTTACATTGGGTTCGGTGTGGACACCTACCCTGAATTTGTGACTGGTGACTGTGTGGCAACATTTACTCAGTTCAGTCTATTATAAGAAGTATAAGAACCATGTTCAGTGGCTGTGTTGTATAAGTGCTAGGTGGTGAACTGAAAAAGAATGTTAGGTTATAGCAAATAACCTTGGTTCTCTGAAGGAAAACACGAGAAGGCACCTGTCCCACCTCTGCACACTTCACGCTATCATGCTTTAAGTGTGAAAGAGGAAGATTGCGCATGTGCACCTGTGTTTTATAGGTATTTTATGAAATAATTGTGATGTGTTTACTATCAAATGAATTAGAAAACATTCATTATACAAGCCTAACATATAGACACAATTTTTGCCAGTGTGGTATCAAATAATACAAAAATCAAAACAATATTCTTCCATTTAGGTTAAATGTGTTTCTGTAATGTTTTGTGTTGGCTAAAAATGAGCAGTGTGTAACAACCGGTACCTAACTAGTCACATTGCAGAATGTATCAGAATATACAGGGAAGCACCCTTTTCCACCTCAATCACAGTATACTGTACAGGTATTTCCTGGTACCACAGTATTCCTCAAAGAAGAGACTAAAAGTAGCAGAATTCTGATGATATTGGAGGGGTATTTTGGGTTTGCTTTGTTTGAGTTATCTTGAGACTGCAAAGACCATTAGCAAAGGTTAAGTTCAAATTGGCAAATGTGATTAGTTAGCTGAGCCACAGTACACTGGTCAGGGACTGAACTAGGAAATCCTTCAGTGACAAGCCCAAAACCCTAACCAGTAGGCCACGGCTGCCTCAAACGGATTAATGCATACACACCCTACATGATTTTAACACTGTACTGTATATTCTGAATATCTTTCAAGAGCACATACCAAATACTGTGAGTGATGTTGTTGCTTGGCCTGCTCCACTCCCGATGATGCTCAGTCAGATGCTGAGTGGTGGTTTTGTTCACAGAGATTCAGTCTCAGAGGTACCAACAATGTCTACGATGGCAGTTGTTTCATAAGCCCAGCTGAATGCTCTAGGTGGTGCAGATGGTGGAGTGGTGGGTCTGAACACCACACTCTCTTCTACTGCTCCACTCAGAGGCCCATCTAGCAGTAACATATTTTGGCATGAACACAATCCACAAAAGTCAAACACTGAATATCTTGCGATGAAAATACTTCAGACCATCCTTACAATAGGACTTAATCACTAACTTAAACTGGTACATGGCAAAATGCAAAGGAGGAGGGAGGGAAAATAAGGACAAAAGAAAGACAGGCACAATTACAGCAACTGTGGAGTAATGACGTGTTCCGGTCAAGCCAAAATTTCACCCATAAAGACGTAACGACCAATTTATTGGTAAAACTCCACATGTGTCCCATTCACTTCAGAGCTCAGGACATAAACAAATGTTGGGTAGCAATTATGTTGGCTAACTAAGTTAGCAACTCTATTGGTTGCAACAAAGACGGTAGATATGCAGAGCAAAATAGTTCATGCCGATGATGTGTCGTTCCACACACTAAAATAAGTCAGTGCACACCTGAATTAAAGTTAATTTTCTCTGAAGTGGAGTCATACAATGACGACAGTTTACTTAAAAGGGCAGGAGGAGATCATGATACCCTGTCCAAAATGTATATCCATAGCTCAGACGAACAAATATTCTGTGAAATTCTGGGGTTCTGCCATAGACCTCAATGTTACAGAATGTGCCTCTGCACTGCATAATGTGACCCGACTTGTGCGTTCATGAAATATTTTGCTCTGCCATCTTTGGTTGCAATGTTTGTTTTTTTTTAAACAGGTTTATGAGATGTAACTAATACTTTCTTTAAAAAATGTGATTACTAGATTACTAGAGGTGTCATCAATCACCATTAATTTATTTCTGTATTTACGATTTCTTGTGTTCTGTTGGGATGATTGAAATTACAAGACTGGCAGTGCAGAGAATAACACATATTTTATTAAATCTAAGCAGTCTAGCTTGTTTCACTAACAAAAACATGGAATGAGATGCAAGATCATAGAATAGCACACACACCAACAATCAATCAATACTACATTTTCACAGTTAAGGTATAAAGCTCTTAAGTGTATGTTAAAAAAATAATAGAATTCATACATATTATTTAGAATTACTTTAATAATGTGTTTTCACTGACTTGCTATCAGAACAACTGACTAAACAAGACAGTAACTGTAATTTAATATGCATCTGGGACTCTTGTCAACCAGTGAATTTGCCTTTATCAATGTTTCTTGAGGTACTTATGCACAGTCAACAAGACGACAGCCAAGGCCACTACAGCCAGCAGTGAACATATCACAATAGCAGCAATGGCACCTTCACTCAATCCATGATGGCCACTTATGTCCTCTGTAAAAAAAAAAAAAAACAGGAGTTGAGCTACATCAAGGTAAAAATCTTCACAGTATCACTATCAGCAAAAATCCTATTGTTATGCGCAGATCACAGATCACAGTGTTTATACATATTGTGTGCCATTATCTAGTCATACTGTAGGTCTATATATTGCAATGACTCTTACCCAGCACGGTGAGATATAGTCTACTTGACTCGACAGATTTCCCAGTTTTACTATTATAGGCCCAGCAGCTGTAGGCACCACTCTGACTGGCCTGAACGTTCTCCAGTCTGAGTTCTGGTTCCTCTCCACCCAGCAAGGTTCCATTCATAGCCCACTGGAACTGGGCAGCAGGGCTGGACTCAGAGGAGCAGGACAGGGTGATGGTAGAGCCTGTGTGATAGGATGGGCCCTTTGGAATCACTACCATTACTGCCTCATCTGGTCCATCTGTGAAAACATCTCAGCTTAATCGTGGCAGGTGTTTCACACCCTGACTTTGAGCCATTACTTAATATAGACCAACACAATACCTAACTTACTGAATCGTTTTTGGTCCTATGCTTCTAATCAGTTGAAACGCAATGTGCAGTGTACAGTCAGTTAAGGTACAAAGTGATACAGAGAGGCCAGTCCCAGGCCCGAAGCACAGAAAAATATATTAGCTTATTATTATTTTTCACTCAACATAACTCAAATTTGCCTTTCCTGAATCTTTCACTCACAAAGAATATTCAGAGTCAGCGTGCGAACGACAACCCCACTCACAGCGTTGGAGGCCTCACACACATAGGGCCCTCGGTCCTGTCTTGTCACGTTGTAGATGGTTTGGCCAATCATTGACAAACCAGTGCCAGAGACATTGGTGTTTCTACTATAGAGCTTTAGGGTGACGTTGGAGCCACCTGCTGTACAGCTGATATGAACAGCACTGTGAAACTCAATCAGCTCAGTTGCATTAGCCACCAGTGAGACATCTGAGACAGGAGCTGTGGCAAAAAAGGGGGGAGGACAATTAGCCATCATAGATTTACTGTATCACTTAAATTTTGTACTCTGGTGAACCTTGTGTGTTTGTTTTGTTATGGATAGAGCCTTATTATTACATAGCCAGTAGATGACACTGTGCTATTCTTTCTTTATAGTTCAGAATAGGTAGGGAAAGCAATTTCATCGCACCCTGCTGGCAATGTTCCAACCTCTATGGCAGCGTTTCTCAAATTGTGGAGCGAGGACACCTGTGGCCACCAGTGGGGCATGGACACATGACAGATGGGGTGCAATACTAAACTTAAGCCTGATGGCTGGGCCCTGCCCCCCAAATTCACACCCATTATTCTCTGTCAGATTACTTACAGAAAACTCTCCTCCTACCAAAGTGGAGAATGACAGAAAAAGTTTCAGAACCACTGCTCTATGGCAAAATGAATGGACATCTTGCCGTCTTAAAAAGATTATATTTTGGTTCAAACTCCGAAGTTAAGGCGCTAGATTCCATATGATATGTATGTTTGGCAACTGCATTGATTCTGGTTATTATACTTAATTTTTCTCCCCAATTTTAATCATTTTGAATATTTTGAATATAACATGGTCTGGGGAACAACACTGGCAGCAGGTAATGCATGTCAAGTTGCAGTTTGAGTGCCTCCTTCACTTGTGAATCAAAACACATTTGCCAGACTCACATAACTTTTTTTGTAAAGAACGGTAATGATCAATGGTTTATCATAGGATTATAACCTCTATGTTACAGCAATTGGTGTTGAGGTACATTTCAAAGAAGGAATTGATAGTGTGTGCCCAATATATACAATGAAAAATACTTTTGGTGTACAAGTTCGATGTTTCATGTCAATTTTGTAATAAATCGTGTCTATGGGATTTTCAATAGGGTGGCTCTCAGGTTAGCAGGTGGCTGTTTTTCACTTTCTCTCCCTATAATTGTGTTCTTTCATTTTCTGAGTATGATGGCCACTTTAACAACTCACCCAGAACTTTTAGGAGTCTTCCTCCACTGAGGTCAGTACCTTCTTCAGGCCTGATGGTGACAGTGTACTCCCCAGAGTCTTGCAGAGTTAGATTCTGTAGCTCCAGAGAACCGGTCATTGTGTCCAGGTAGACACGGCCAGAGTAGCTAGGCCCAAAGGTGATATTCTCACCTGAGCTGGTGATGATGGTGATGTTTTTAAAGCTCCAACTGATTTCTTCAAAGGGTGGTGATGGACGGTTGACTGTAATGAATTTTATGTCAGCACCCACAGCGCCTCTGATGGATTCTGAGGGTAATAATGACTGCTGTTGTCCTAAACAGAAAACTGTGAAAAGCCAAAAAACTTTCAGAAATGTACATTGTACTGGACCATGCTGTACAATATTTTATACATTAGGCTCTACATATCAATAAATTATTATATTAGGTAGAAAAATGTATGAATAAAAAATATATGCAGTGGTGTCAAGAAAAATAAACTGAAAGATATATCACCAGTTTTACCTGTTAGCAAGGTAACCGTCAAAATCATTGGAAATGCCATATCCATAACCTGATTTTTGGTTCACATCACTGGGAGTGTGTAGCTTTGCCTTCTTTCAGAATGTTCTTAATGAACACTCCAGTCCACTCGGTCATTGCACAACACAGATGTTACAATTTCCTTCTGGTATGTTTAGTGATGCAATGAAGAATGTGTTGACTCATTTCCTGTAATTGGGCTTAGATAGAGTGTTGTACTGTGCTGTGCAAACAAAGTATTAGTAGAGTGGTATGAGTAATATTCATGTGATGGCAGAGGTGAGGTAAAAAAACGTGATAACAAAGCTATAACGTAAAAGAGAAATCAGAAACTCAAGAGTCAATTTAGGCGTCACACATGTCAACCTTAGAAGACTATCAGCGAACACATGGTGCATTTTGGACACAGCTTGGCTCAAGAACTCTTAAGCAAACACAACAAGAATTGCTGTGGTTGGCTTAGAGCTTGTTCCTAGCAGGGCAATCACTAGCACCATGTACATCATGTTAGGACAACCCAAATTTTACAAACTTCTATTATTTTCTAAATTAAAGCAAATAGGCCTAATGGGAGCGCTATTAGGGAGCGGATATTACATGCATTTTACACAAAAATTGATTTTTGCTTGGCCGAATTTGTGTTTTATCAATCCATTTTTTCAACTGAACACTCAATAATTCTCACTTCTGACTCCTTTTCAATCCTGCCTCTGTTTGCTGATGGCCAGTGGTTACTAAAGAGATTTCTTGCCTGTGCTGTAGCAAAATTTAATACTGAGCGGAAGCGCTAGGCGGCGGTAGCCTCGCTACGATCCATTAGGCAATGACATGAGGTGCCTCAAAGTGTCAAAATGGGGCCAAATCTGATTTGACATGGACTTAGGAGATGTAAAGCTGTCATGCATTACCCTCAGTGCCTGTGGTGGGTTTCAGTGGTAATAATGACTGCTGTCGTCCCAAACAGAAAACCGTGACAGGCAAAAAAGCAAGATATATACATTCCCAAGCTGGACCAGTTTTACCTTTTAGCAAAGCTCTCACAGTGTGCACCCTTGCCTTCTTTCAGAATGTTTATGTACATAAATGAACATTCCAGTTCATGCAATCATTGCACAACACAGATGTCCTTAATGTTGCCGTAAACCTAGCTGTCGAATGGTTTGCAGTGATGTCATGAAGGGAATGTTGACCAACAGATTTACAGTAACTGGGGTTAGATTTGGTGGAATTGGTTTCACTTCCTTGTCTCAACCTTTTCAGGTGGCGTTTTCTGTTACACTGAACATACTGACTGTAACTATAACTATATTATGTAACTAGATGAATTGTGAATTATGTAAATTTACATGGCAGTACAGACATTGATTGTGCCATTAAATATAAAATATTTACAAAGTTCTCTATTTAGTACACTACAACAGTACAGAAGACCATCACACAGAAAAATCTGATACTTGATTTACTGGGACTTCTAAGCTTTAAAGGTTTGCCAGGAACTTCAACAGACATGGGTTGGAGCATTACTAAGGGAGGAAAGCAGTGCTCAGAGAATCATGTTCTTTGATTTTCAGTGTCTTTAACACCACTCTAACATGGGAAATGTAAAGGTTATGTCAAGTGATCAAGTGATAAGTGAATGCTGTGAGTAAAACCTGCATTTAACTGATAGTGAATGCTGTAAAACTGGGTTAGGCTACTGAATTAGAGTTTAGAGAACTGTAGTACACATAGTAAAAACGTTGGTGATATATTATTGACAACTTCTGTTTTTGGTGTGATTGAATTGGCTGTTCCTCTATTGCACTGAATCTTCAGTTGACATTGGCAACATATTGTGCCTGTATGAAAACATGATACATACTTTCAGAACAGAAACAAACAAACAAACAAACAAACCAACAATACTTGGAATCACCAGTATTCAGGCACAAAGTAATTATACTGTAGTATACTTCTTTCATTAAAATTCACTTACTCTGGTTGTTTCCGTCAGGGTTGACACAGTTTATAACGAACTATCAGGAATGTGATGAGGAGAAATATCGCTTTAAAAAATGCTACAATTTTCAGTGTTTTAGAAGATATCTCTCACATCTGACTTGCCATGAGATTGCAATAGGCTGTAGGTAGGGAATAGTGAGGATTTGCTTTTTGTGCATGTGTGTTTTAGATGTTGTGTTTTGGATTTGTCCAGTGTTTTTTATATAGTCTGTTTCTACCTCTTTGTACTGTACGTCTTGCCAGGCTAGTGCTGCCACAGCACTTTTGCTCAACATTGCACTTCGGTACAATCTTGTGTCAGGTTAAAGGCTTTGATTTCCCCAACTAAATTCCCCTACCAATGAGTGACAGTAACTGGAGGCAGAACCAGTAGGTTTAAAGTTTAGCATAAAGTTATATGATATGCCTATTGTACCAGGCTACTTTCAGAGTGCATTTATATGTGCGTACAGCTGGGTATGAATCATCAGTTAAACTTCATGGAAGAAGTTACAATATCAAAAACAGAAATCAGTTAGCCAGTTTTGTCCAAATAAAGACAAATATTTATTCATGAACTTAGGCATTCCTCAGGTGCACACTCACACAGCTACATTAGAGATTAGAGATTTGCTGGATGAAAAAGCATTTGTTTATGTTTGTGTTTTTGTTTGCATTTCCCATTGTGTTTCCAATTCTTGGAGCCAGGGCCAAGTTTATAGAGAGAGGAGATACCAATACAATTAATTTATATTGTTGTGTATTGCTGACTGCACCTTTAATTTTGACATTAAACACTGGGTGATATTGTAATAACTTTTTGCCAATAATGTACTACGTTATTACATTATTGGCATTTATTACATTAATCGATCGCTGAATGAAAAAAAAATGCAAAAATGTAATAATTAAAATGAATCATCACTTAACCAAAGTGACACTAGTTACACTAACAATGAGGCAGTGACAATGAGGATTACAGATTTGATCAATTATATATTGTACAAATTTTGTTTGCAGCATAGTCATTTTCTCAGATATGCCAAATAACAGCAATATACTGTATATATACTGGTTCAAATCCTGGGTAATTTATACCCACTCTGGGTGTTCTCAACTTCCACATCCCCAACTCCCCACTCTGTCCTTTATATTTCTCAAGATCCTCATCTTCCTTCTATCTGTCACTACAGCCTTCTACCATGAGTTATACTCAGCACAGATGTGCCAATACCATCCCACCTGGTTATGGCACTAAAGTTATTACATTATTGGCTTAATTACTTAAAAAACAGCCTGCTACATACCTTAACCAAAGTCCTTCTAAGGCAAGTCCTTTCACTTGGCGGCCATCTTGGTGACACCTTCAGTCAGTTATTTTGGGAAACAAGTGTAGGGCCTATCTTTATGATTGGTAAGATATCCATATCTACAAATTGGCAGGTCATATTTCCTTAAAAAGTGTGTTGTGTGAGTCCTTGGTTAAATCTGAATAGAACAATGTTAATGTCTTTGCAAAAATTGACCAAATACTGACAATATTATAAGACACTATTACTAAACATTCATTTGCTCACTGCATCTGCGCCAACATTCACCACATGGCTATGATGGAGAGAATAAACAAAAGGCTATCCGTCAATCATGCTGCTTCAAACGTGATTGGATTCTTCACTGCGGGACAAGACTTCCTGGTTCTCAATTCTGCCATCTTTACTTTACAAACTGCTATAATGCATTTCTATTGAAGTTTTTTTTTTTTTTTTTAATTACGTGTCTTGTCCTATAAAACTGTCTCTGCCTTAACCTGTACCTAAAGGTTATGACATGATTCCCAACACCTTCATATCTAAGAATACCTTCTATAAGTTGTCTGTCTGGACCATTCTTAAGCTTCAAGTTTTTAGCTTAAACGCATGTTTTACATGCTCAGAAATGTGAAAATGTCAACAGTTGATGCCAAACATGTAGATTTGGCCTCCTAAAGGCAAAATAGGCAACATTTTATTTTTGTCAGCACTGCCCATTGCTTTTCAAATGTTTTTCGCCCCTAGAAATTATCACATGAAGATGCATCATACATCCGAATCATTTAAAAAAAAAAAACAGAGATCAGTCCCATGATGTGCAGCTCCAACTGAACCAATTAGTTTTGATAGGCAACATTAAAGAAAGGAAAGCAGGAAATTGATGAATATAAAACTTTTAACTTGTTCTGAACAGAATGTATAAATTGCTGATATAGCTAAAAAGTGCAAAATGATTTAGTCACAGTCATTTGCCCTTGCAAAAAAAAAAAAAAAAAAATATATATATATATGTATATATATATATATGTATTATAATGTTATCAATAGGAAGAGGCTACGTTCAGGAAAGGCAGTGCTGTACTGCGCTGTGCTGGGAACCCCTTAACTTAAAATGGCTCATATAGCATGTCCTGACATTGACATGGATTTGAGTGTAAATACCACTCAATTTAGCGCATGTTCAAATTGATAAATATCGTTTTTGTGTGGTAATAGGCATATGAACAGTTTGCTGTCATATGCCTACAATAATTTTGTAATTGAAGGCCATTATCTCTTCAGAAAGTTATGTTGGCCTATTTGTTATCTTACAGTGTAATCCAGCGAAACAGCAGCTAACACTGAAGGGAGCAGAGTAAACTTTGTTTCAGTTTTGTTTTTCCTGTGCTCCAGTCAGTTAGCGTTAGCAAGGTACTTTAATGAAACCTTAAGAGGCTAAAACCTGACTAGGCAACTTTCATACATAGTTTTGAGCATGCGTTAGATTTGCCTCTTGGGCATAACAGAAGAAATGAAAGTCAGTAGCCTATGTGAAAATTATGCTCCTTTTTATCTGCGCTTCTGGTTAGGAGGTGTGTTTTCATAGATGTTTCCTCCTCTTGGTGTGACTTGTGACCTATGATTTTCAATAACCGTTTCATAGGTCTGGTTAGGATCATCTGCAGGCTATTGGGAAGAGTTGAAAAAAAATAGGAAGACAGTCATTTAAGGAAACTCAACACACTTTAAAATCTTTAGATAAATAGGTTATTTTAGAGAAGATACTTTTGAATTTGCAATAGTTTTAGATGTTACCCAACGTCTCTCTGGAAGAGGTGGGGGTCTTGGAGAAAGACGGGTCTCATCTTGATTACCAAGCAGATCTGAAACAAACAAACCAGAGGAAGATATTAATTCTTGCAACAGTCTTGCCCTGCTGTCACAGAGGAAGTGAAATCTGATATGCCTCTCCTAAACCCCCACTGAATGTTCAGTCCAAAAGATAAAGGCACACCAGCCAACATTCTAGTTTCGTAGTCACTTCAGTGATAAAATGGCTCACTCTATGCCACCTCTAGTGTGGATTCTGCGGTTATTACACTTGCAGGATCTAAATCTGCGAGGCAGTGAAAACGAAACTGACACTGACTGAATTTATTAACAACTTGTCAGTCAATGTAACACTATATGAAAATGATCATCGCTGTTTCCTATTCTTTGGTTTGCAAACAAATT
Source organism: Tenualosa thibaudeaui (assembly GCA_027481765.1). Taxonomy (NCBI): domain Eukaryota; kingdom Metazoa; phylum Chordata; class Actinopteri; order Clupeiformes; family Clupeidae; genus Tenualosa; species Tenualosa thibaudeaui. The sequence continues at coordinate 8,924,498 of JAIFZK010000019.1, read as the reverse complement.
CACATGGATTGGTGAGAATGTATATTTTTTCTATTTTTTTTTTTTAATCAGTGATTGTAGGAGGTAAAAAAAATCATACCTCTTGCCTGGTTTCCCTTAAAATGCACATTTGTTAGATGCAAACTGTGTTACTTATGGTTTGTGACTGGCAGATGCAAATACTACAACTGAGACATATGGGAAAAAGTAAAATAAAAACAAACCATTTCTTCTTTCTCCACCTTCAGTGGAAATCCTGCACACATAAATGCGGGAGAGAGATTTAGACATAATGTCTGATATAATATGGAGTTAATCAGTTACACGTGCAAGTTTACCTCACCTTCTTGTCACTACAAGGTAAGAGCCTCCTGCACCAACAGCCACACCCAAAATCAAACATGCCACTGCTATTCCGGCTATAGCTCCACCAGACAAGTGATTCACTTCTTTCTGATCTGTGGGGCATAACAGCAAAGGCAAATTCCTTTTTATCAGGTGCCAAATAATATTATTATTACTTAAGCTTTCTGGTAAAGGTTCAGAGATTTATTTTCAGAGTGATTTTGAAACCGCATCACCATACATTCACTGGTGTCGGAAGTGGGGGTGGGGAGGTGACGGGGGTTAGAGGGCCAGTGGCCCCCCCCAATTAGGACAATTTTTTTCTTCTCCGTGTGTGCAGTAATAGGATATTATTACAATTATAAAACAATGAGACATTTTGCTTTGCATAGATTGGTGGTGTTTTGCAATATAATAGCCTACTGTTATGTATAGGCTGGGGCTACTGTTTTCTGTGTCCACAACACAAGTTCACAATGAACAGCAAACTTAGCCATTTTTACATTGAGGAGTTATGACATTCAATAGTTCTGGAATAAGCCCCAAAGCATATGCCTTAGATCTTACCTGTGACTGAGACATCAACATCTACTTTTTGACTGAGGTTTGTGATGCTGTTCCAGGCAGTGCAGGTGTAGATTCCACTGTCTTCATGCTCACTCTGCTCTTTAATGTATGAAGCTCCAGGTATCTCTTTCCCATTGACTGTCCATGAGTAAGTGCTCCCAGGAATGGACTCAGTTGTACAGGTTAAATGAATCAGGTTGCCAGTATCTACTGCGTTTGATCCAAAAACGGTAATATTCTCTGGCCCATCTGAAACCAAGATAATCAATGATACAAGGTACAATTAAAATTGTTTGCTTTTATATACGTTTGTAAACATTAGTCAGTACTAAAGTATGATGTGGCACATGTAGAATATGCCATCACACTATGAAATATTTTCAAACAATAGCTTGCTTCAAATCTGTTAGCAGCTAAATAATAGTTATTCAAAAATACTCACAATTGACCACAAGGCTGAAGTTGTCACTGGCAGAGCTGACAGGGTTGCTGACTATGCATGTGTACAGCCCATTGTCTTCTCTCTCCACTGTACTGATGGACAGTATTCTGTTCTCCTCATAGAAGGTGACTCCATCATTAGGAGACAGGGGTTTGCCATCCTTTGCCCACACCCTTGTGATGATTGTGCCCTGAGCATCACAGGTTAGGTTGACAGAGCTGTTGCCTGCTATGAGGATGCCCCCAGTGCTTATAATGGGGAACATAAGTATTTTTGCTGCGGGAAAAAAATACTACATTCAGTATCATAAAATGGTCTAGATTCTAGATTCCATGGGATAATAAAAGTATTTATCTATCTAAATGCCAAATCTGTTTCATCACTTTCAGTAATGCTGATGTAGGATTCTTACCGAACACGTTCAGTGAGGTGGTCTCTTGTTGCTCCATACCATCACTGGTGAAGTTGACAGTGTACTCCCCTGTGTCATTGAAAATCAGGCCCCTGAGCTCCAGTGAAGCTGTGGCGTTGTCTAAATTGATTCTGCTAGCATAGTCAGCATGTGTAACAGTTATGCCCTTGTTTAAAGTGATGATTACAATCTCTCTGTAACCTTTAAATTTCCAGACAATATGTTCAGGTGGTACAGATGGTGGGTTGATGAGGTTGAACACAGTACTCTCTCCTACTGTTCCATTCAGAGGCCCATCCAACTGAGTGACGTTTTGGCACAAACACAATCCTGATAGAACAAACTTGCATATGAATTTCTCATGTTGGATACAGTGGGAGCTTCAAGACAATAATTAGTTGATACTTAGTTGATAATTAGTTGATAGTTGGGAAGTTTATAGTAATAACTGCAAACATAAAATAAGCGTGGTTAGTGCGTAGATCGCTTGATCTATCCATAAGTTTTAAAATCTACAGCTTATCTATCTTCTTTCTTGTTCTATAAACGATCATGTCAGAGAATGACTAAATTCATGCTCAATGTAATTTTCTTCTCTGTAAATTATTAACTCTTACCAGTTGTTGAAAGGAACACCAAAGTGAATGAGATATGCAGATCCATTCAGAAAGCTGAGTAAAAGGGAAACAATCCTCAGTCTTCCCTGATTTTCATATAAGTCATATAGTTACCCAGCTCGGGCTTCTAAGTACAAATAGACAACACCAGGCTAAAGTTTCTCAACATGGAAGACAAGAAGCGGAAACTGCTAGGGAAATGTGATCAGGCACAATTTACAGTAACACTTAGATTGATATCATGGTGGCAAAGGTCTTCATATAAAACATGCCATAAATTCCAGCGCCAGAGCGCATGAGGGCAAGAAGGGGTAAAACAGAGCTTAGTAGCAACATCTAAAACAAATGAGTTTGATTCATATTAAAATTGCATTTTTCTCAAGAGGGATATATTTACTGCAGCAAAAGGCCTACTGACATTAATTTACTTATTCCAAGATGGCTTTTAAAGGATAAAGTCTAGCTTTCTGATGGATAGCATGATGACATTGCCTGTTCGAATGGTGATGCATGTGATACAGATTGATGGGGGCACAGTACTCCAAAAGCCATATCTTATGCACTCATAATAAACCTTCCTCATGCAAGCTCCAATGAATTTTATTTCAGAAATACAAGAGAATCAAAGAATATGATCAAGGTTTTTGGTCTACTTTTACACAATTAAACCTTATTCAATCACACTGGTGTCATGCAAAATCAAGTGGAGTTAAATACATCATTTAATGCTATAGCCTAGCCATTGTGAAAAATTATTCACAAACTCTCATTCATGGAAATATGCAAACCAAAGCCAGGGGAAGTACATCAACATATATTTCTGAGTTAAACTAAAGTGGTTATATCCATTTGTGAATGAAAAAAACTAATCCTTAAATCCTCATCACCTTTTCTTTATCTCAAAGATCTCTGCTGTAATACCAATACTCTATGTAACAGCTCTTTGATACCCTGTTTTTTCATTACTTTTTTCTTCTTGGTGTGTATAATAATGGATGTAATAGAGAAGTATAAAGTCACCAGACACAAACCAGCATAAATTAAGAATAGTATAAAATGAAACTTTTGTCTTTGTTCAAAGGTGGCTATCAATCTAGCCTGTTTTTGTCCAGGGGCTCTGGTTCTAGTTGACTTGAGCTTGAAGCATGAACTCACTTGTATATATTTTCAGGCTCACCTCCAGGTAATTTGTATGAGATATACCTGAGATATACCTGTATACATGCGATATACCTGAGATATATCTGTATATTTCTGGTTCTTGCACTCGCTCTTAGCAAATGACCAGCATTCTTGGAAGTGATATATGTTGTATTATATTCTATTATCTGGATGTTGATTGTGTTTATGCTATATTTATGCTAAATAACAATAAAAAGCATGTAGCATATTTACACAACCCACTCCCTCCTAATCAGGTCACATTCTCTCTCTCTCTCACTCACTCTCTCTCTCTCACACACACAGAGAGGGAGAGAACTTTTGTCCTTAATTTTGCATAGTCTAGGGTAATTTAGTTGTCCATTTCAGGGAATTACACACACATATATCTCTGTAAAACAGTCTCATCACTGTAACAAAAATGTTACAATAGGCTGCTGCACTAACTAAAATATAAGATAAAGAGTAGTGAACATCCACAATGTGACTCCTGAGAGAATTCCTTGTATGGCAAAGCTGGATCCACCTGGAATAGGAAAGAAACACAAAGTCTTACTTTCCATTTGGTGAAATGTACTATCTATAACGAAATGAAATGAGCTATCTATAACGACAGTAAAAAAGTCATTCACATCATTCAGTAATTTTGCCCCTACTTCATCTTAAATAAATATTTTTTATAAACCCAAACTCACCATTCACAATTAGTGTATGTGTGACAGAGACTTTACTTCCAGTGATGTTATTGCTTGCTATGCAGGTGTAGTTGCCAGAGTCTTCTGCTTTACTGTTGAAAATTTTGTACAGTGGACCAGTCACATCTATCTCTTTATCATTAAAGGCCCAAGAGAACTTAGCAGGAGGATATGAATCAGCTGAGCAGTTTAAAGTTGCGTTATCTGGGGAATTAATCGTCCCTGGTCCATGTAGATTAACGTTCAGAGGTCCATCTGCTCAGTGCAACAAAAGGAGATATGCATAGTATGTTTAAACAAAATCTAAGAAAAAAAAAACATATTGTAATTGTATTTATGCAGTATGCTAGTTGCTACTGCAAATGTAAATGATGTTGCATCCATGTAAATGATGTCACAATCTTAGTCTCTGGTGAAAGCTGTGTGCAGTCAGTGGGCTCTGTGCACGGAGAACGGAAAGTCCCAGAAGGACATTCGTTTCAGGATGGTCATTCTTCTCTAGTGAATGTCTATTTTTGTGAAGCATGGTAGACTAAATTGATATTAGACATAAGTATTAGTTGTATAGTGTGGTTATAGCAGTTTACTATCCAAAGTCAGCTTAACTAATACGCTCTCCATGATCCTCACTAGTTCAAGGTTCATTTCATAGCTTGTAGTAATGGCCTCATTACAATTGTTTACCAACGTAAAAGCAAATTACCAGAAATGGTAAACCATCCTGACACTCCCCTCATGCACAAAAGGGAACTGCAGAGTCTTGGAGATTGTAGACAAAGTCAAATTTGAAGCGGATCAGCTCTTAATCTGCAACAATGAGCCAGTATGTGTGAACTACTCTAGGACACAATCAATGCCAATTGCAGCCTTGTCGGCAACTGGGATGCTAGATATCTGCAATCATGCATGACTGACTAGCATGCTTGACTATGAGGCAGAGAAGGAAGAAGATTTCTTAAAGTGAAGAAAAAGATATTCCTCAGTTTTACATGTTGATAAACTATATGAATATAAACTCATTTACAACTGTAATACAACAGTTCAGTGTCACACTAGGTCGCTAAGTCAGATTCTGAAACACTAAGATGCAAAATTTACTCACAGTTGACAACCAGTGAATGTATGACAGAGACTGTTATCCCAGTAATGCCATTGTTTGCTATGCAGGTGTAGTTGCCAGTGTCTCTTGCTTCACTGTTCAGTACTTTGTACACAGGACCAGTCACATTTGTCTCTTTGCCATTGAACATCCAAGAGAAATTAGCAGGAGGATAGGAATCAGCTGAGCAGGTGAAAGTTGTGTTTTGGGGGGAATTAATTGTCCCTGGTCCATCTACAGTAACGTTCCGAGGTCCAACTATTCAATGCAACAATGGGGAAGAGCATAGCATGTTTACATTAGCATGTTATTTATTTATTTTGTTTTTTGCTGCTGGTAGGAATAAGAATGAAAACATTGTACAAAACAAAGCATGAATTCGTGAAATCATGGCATAAGTAAGGGATAAATGAGGTGACCAGTTTGATGGAAATAGTGGCAAGATGCAGGTGGAGGCGAAGGCGTGACGTGGGGTTGCCTCCGCCGAGTCATTCCATTGAACTGGTCACCTCACCTATCCTGCTTAGGATTTAGTTTTACCTATAACTTTCTTTAAATTTCATGTGCATGAACTACACAAAATAATGTATTTGCTACTTGTATATGCTATTTGTATCTATACCACTGCTTGATCAAATTTCCTGTTGTGGTGCACTATTTAGAACGTGCATTATTTTCATATAACGCACACCTGTGAAGTAGTTCCACTTTCCTGGACTTATTACACTTGATATCAACTCACCCCAATCACTGTGAAGTCTAAGCGAAATGTCACGTTAACACAGGGTTACAAGTTAGCAGACTGACCAACATTCACAGCAGAGCAACATGTTAACTTGTGACCAAGATGGATTTAAACATGTTACAATGCATTAGGATTCTACAAATGCCAAGACGGGATAGAATGCTTGGGTACGATGCTTGGCAATGACAGGTCGACCCATTTTTGATCAACGACCCATTTTTGATCAAAGCAACTATCCATTTAGAACTAGTGACGGAAGTTTATTCCCGTAAGTTCTAAATGAATCGATGTGCGATGGAAAGATGTAGTTCTGCAAACGAGCCTGAGTTAGCTATCTAAACGTGTAAATTCTTAGCAAAACAACATAGCGCAGACGCGACAATAGTATAAGCGGGAGCACGAACTCTATGGCGTGCGTATATCATTGAATATTACGAACATGCAATATTAACCGATATACGCACGCCATGTCGTTCATTATCCCTTACATAGCTATTGTTACGGGGGGAAAGTACAGCGTGAAACACTACTATGGCTATTATGGTTACCGTTTATAAGCATGTTGATATAGAACGGCGATTCAGATTTTTCAGATCAACTTCAAAGGTAGCCAGTTATACAAAGTTAATTCCCAACTTATCAGCCAATCAAAAAATAGAATCCCATTGTTAAGGGAGACAACACTAACTGATCGGGCCACAGGAAAATTAAACCGAAACAGTTACCTTGCCCTAATCAGTTAGTGTTGGCTGCCGTTTCGCTACTCGATCTAACACACCAACCAATTTTCCTTCCAACCAAAAGCACTTGGCAATATTGAACAACAAGGCTATGGGGTTGATTGACCCCAGACTATTGTTTTATCCGTTTTAATTGCTTTAACATCCAGGGTCCGGTTTCCCGACAACATTCACTTTTAGTGCGCTTCTTAATGTGTTCCACAGTTCCAGAGTTTTCTTCACTAATTTATTCTTACTTATCTCTTAAGAGGCTAAATCCATGTTTTTGCAAGTAGTGCATCAAAATTATGTATAGGTTTTACTTTTTTTCAGTTTTTACTTTTTATAAAATAAAGCGCAAAATGCAGCGCAACCATTTTAGATTTTCCATGTCAGTAAGTGCACAAGTCTGGAGACTAACATGACATTTAAAGCTGTAAAATGTGTTTACGCTAAAAACTGTGTTAAGGTAAAGCTTAAGTATGTCTTATGATACACTTAAGCTACAAACATGTCTGGAATCATGCCATAACCTTGAGGTAGAGGTTAAGGTGTAACTTAGGAACTATTTAGCATTAAGAAGGCTTTGGGAAATCGGCCCCAGTTTTGATGGTTACAAATTACTAATATTATTACCAAAGTACTTCAAGCGTGTATCACCTCCAACTGTGTGACAGTGTTTTTGGTGGTGAGTGATTTTGTAAGAGAATAACAGCTCATCATCAAAGTCAGATTCTGAAACATTAAGTGGCATTTATTTTACTCACAATTGACAGTCAGTGAATGTGTGACAGAGACTGTTCTCCCAGTGATGCCATTGTTCGCTATGCAGGTGTAGTTGCCGGTGTCTCCTGATTTACTCCTCATAACTTTGTACACAGGATCTGTCACATTTGTCTCTTTGCCATTGAACATCCAAGAGAAATTAGCAGGAGGATAGGAATCAGCTGAGCAGGTAAAAATTGTGTTATTGGGGGAATTGATTTCCCCATTTCCTCTCACAGTAACATTAAGAGGTCCATCTGTTCAGTGAAACATAGAAGAAGTGCATAGCATGTTCAGGAATAGGCCATGATAACATTAAGTCACTGACACAATTTAAGTGTGCATGAATGGCTTAATAATTATGGGGGTTGGTTTGAAATTAATTTGGTGTGAAATAAAAGTTTAAATAAATTATTAATACAATAAGTTAAACACAGGCTATTGTTAGAAGTTAGAATGTTAGAAGCTTTTGGTTCCTGCTGAGTTGTGCATGCTGTTTCAGATCTTAAGTGAATGCAGACCTATAGTACATTGCTGACATGTAAGACAAACAAGTAACATGGCCATTTCCATTAGGACCTAGTTGACCTAACTTAAGCTTATGTAACTGATGTCAGGCTGTGCGGTCCAACCCAGGGCTCAAACCCGCAACCTCAACAGTCAACAGTCAACTGAAAAGCGTGTTGAGTTGTCTGCTATTTAATAAACAAAACATCACAAAAAATATTGCATCGGAAAGAATGGCATGATACGCGTGGCATCACTTGCTTTTGAGCTCCGACGACTGCAAATAGAATGCACCATTAGACTAATTTTCAGAAAAACAACTCAAAATGTGTGGCAATGTATGTGTGGCAAGAACTTTGAGTCCAGCAAAATATACTCCTCAGTTTTACATGTTGATAAACTATGTGAATATAAACTAATATACAACTGTAATACAACAGTTCACTAAGATCACACTAAGTCGCTAAGTCAGATTCCGAAACACTAAGATGCAAAATTTACTCACAGTTGACAGTCAGTGAATGTATGACAGAGACTGTTATCCCAGTAATGCCATTGTTTGCTATGCAGGTGTAGTTGCCAGTGTCCCCTGCTGCACTGTTCATAACTTTGTACACAGGATCAGTCACATCTGTCTGTTTGCCATTGAACATCCAGGAGAACTTAGCAGGAGGATAGGAATCAGCTGAGCAGGTGAAAGTTGTGTTATTGGGGGAATTGATTTTCCCATTTCCTCTTACAGTAACATTAAGAGGCCCATCTGTTCAGTGAAACAAAGGAAAATAGCATAGCATGTTTAGGAACTAGGTACAAATGCAAACTTAATTCACGTTGCACTGGTCATCAGTGTTGTTACCATACTGTTATCCCAATGGGCTGACAGCATTCTGTCGTTCAGACTAATTTAGTAACCAAGACTTAGTTGAAGGTACAAGACATCATAATTCTGAAGTCTGAATGGCTGATTTGGGTTATCATAAACTAGTACTTTGTCTTATTGAACGTCATCTTGTTTAAAGAGAACTTTTTTCTTCTGTGTTCAGGCACACCTAGTAGCCTACTCTGACCCACCCATGTTTATGCTCAGGAAAACAAAGTGTTGTTATCTACACTTAATGGCATGCAACTTGAGATCTCAACAAAAACGTATTTCTTTCTCATGTCTTCCAGTTCTTTCAATCTATTTTTATACTGTGGACTAATCCATCAACACTTATCACATTTCAATGTATGAAATTAATAGATAATTTTATCAGATTAATAGGTAATAGAAAGTATAGTCATCCTGTATATTATGCCGGTGGGCCATGTGATAGTTAATACATTTGTTCTGACAGAAATGGTGAGTTAAGAAGAGGCTTAAAATTCTGTATCAAACTGTCTTTTGAAATATTAATTAGCCTATTCTAGAGTATAAAAGGAACTCACAACTGACAGTCATGGTGTAGTTGGCTGTCATGGCACTGACAGGGTTGCTAAGACGACATTTATACTCTCCCGTATTGATTTTCTGTACTGGGCTTATCATCAGTGTTCTGTTCTTTCCATGGAGGGTGGTTGTGTTGCTAAGACACAGGGGTTTTCCATCCTTGGTCCACTCAATGTCAATAATGTTGCCAAGAGACTCACAGGTTAAGTTGACAGAACTCTTATTTGCAATCACAATGGCTTGAGAAGGTTTGATGGAAGGATTTGATATTTTCTCTGTTAAGTTGTAAACACACACATAATTAATTGATTGATTAATTGATTAGACATTCATCACAATGGAGGATCATGCATTTGAATTAAAGATACTGCTTATGTACACTTAATACTTATGTACATACTTAATTCCAATAGTGCATCTTGCACAGTACATTTGCACTATTACTTTGCACTATACATCCCACCCATGCGTACTTTGTCTTGAATAATGTGTTATTTGTATTTTGTATAAATGTGCCTATATGTATATTGTTGTCTCCACAGTATGTGTCTATATATGTATATTTTACTATTTATCTATTGAATGTATATTACTACATGTATGTTGAATGTATAGAGAGTCAACATCTACCAAAGTCAAATTCCTTGTGTATGTAAGTATACTTGGCCAATAAAACTGATTGTGATTCTGTTAAATAAGTTAAATGCTAAGAAAACAAAAATTTTGGTGAATATACCTCCTTGAAAAATCTCATGGGTCCATGCATGTAGTCAACAACACGTCAACTCATTCTGGAAACTTACTCATTCTGGGTAGCGGATACAAAGGCTTTATCTGAAGGAAATACATTTTCTAATTCAAGACCAACTACTTCATTTGGTCTTCCCTACACTCACCATAAACTTGCAGCTTGATTTCCCCATGTCTTCCTGCTGATCCATTGGGGACAATTACCAGGGAGTAAACGCCTGAATCGTTCAGGGTTAGGTCCTTAAGTTCCAAGGAGCCGGTGCTGGTGTCCAGGAGGAGGCGATCATGATATGCAGGTGTGGTATAGTTGATGGTAGAGTTACCCTCTCTATAGAAGGTGATGATATTCTCCAGGTTTAAACTCCAGAGCAGGGCAATGAATGGTTTGGCTGGAGGGCTGAGAGTGGTTTTAAGCCTTATACTCTCTCCAACAGCACCATTGGCCGGGCTGGGTTCTAGCACGTTCTGACAAGTACAGAACCCTGAAAACACAGTTATACCAAGATGTCTCTGTAGATTCTGATTCATCCAGGTCATAGTAGTCAAATTGTTCGGTTATATGCAACTGGACTTCTTTTTGGAGCTTGAAGACGTTTTACATTTCATCCAAAAGGCTTCTTCAGTTCTGGCCTGGTGATGGGAAGACCAGGAGAGGTGAAACGTCTTCAAGCTCAAAAGGGAAGTCCAGTTGCATATTATTGAACACTTTGACAGTTATACCAAGTTTACTCCCCATTTATAATTAAATATGTTTTTATTTAGGCTACGTTCATACAACATCAGAGTAAGTAGTAATCAATGAGATTAAAAGTGCATGTCATCCCGATCAAATAAAACCTGCCACTCCCTGTATTATTCAAGGTCCCATCATGATAGATCATAGCACATTAATCATGATGACATGTGAAGGTTATGAATGATAGAAATAGAAATTCAGAAATAGAAATTGAAGTTTTAACTGAAACAATTAAACTAGAAAATATAACTATCAAAATATGAGTTACATTCCGTTTTGCAACCATAGTAACCATAATGTTTAGTTTTACCAAATGTGTTGAACTCACAGACAACTTATTAGCTTGTAAACATAAATGATTGGTTTTAAGGAAGAGAACAGTCAGGAGTGACTAGATTGAACACCTGTCCCATTTTATGTTATATTGTACACACTACAGCAATTGTCTTTGTTTTTGAGCCTTTGTCCTACAGCTCACATTTTGTTATAAATATCCTACTTTTATATTTGGGCAAGATGAAAACACTAAGAGCCGTTTAGTCTAACCATCAGGAAACATACAGATAGAACCTGGCATAATTAAGAAACAGCAAAACTGATGTTGGCCTCCATCCAAGATAAAGTTCACAGCAGAACAATGAAGTCAGCTGTGAATGATGGATTATGGTAGTAAGTATAATTTCAGAGAAAAGTTATGAAAAAATTTGGACATGCAAGGTCTTTTGCCAAACTAAAGTCAGTGCTAGTCAGTCAGAACAAACATACACACATTGTTTGGGTTAGACAGAATAGAGCATTTGTCTTTGTGTTAGACAGGATTAAATTTAGCACATTGTCTGTCCCACAAAAACATGCTTATGGCCCCACTTTTTGCTTATGAGGTGGTCACCCTAGCAGTGACTGACTGACTCCCAAACAGCACTCACTTGTTTTGTCTTTGACACAAACTGTGTGTGATTATGGCTTTTTTTGAATACAGTTAGTCCACTCAAGCCAGGTCAAGCCATGTGAATTAATGCAAAAGTAAATAAACACATAAATAAGAAATGTTACCTGTGAACAGGGTGAGGATTGTTAGGCAGGATAATGTCTCCATCGTCTTTGGCCTTGTGATTTCCAATTTCTCACTGAAACTACACCTAACACCTGCCGGCCTATGTAGAAGGGTGGTGCCCCGATATTGGTGTAACGTCTGAGTTTACTCATATTATTTATTGAGAAATAATAGAGAGCTACTCCATATAAGGACTCAAGCCGTCTGAAAAGGTTGGAGATAGTTGTGTTGTTTTTCCTGATCCCCATGCATGAGTTTAAATTCTGAATATATATGTATATACACACACAGTGGGCTTTGGTGTAGGCAAAAAAAACTGATGTCATGAAAGGAATAGGTGGGGTGAGACTATAAGAAGTATTCAAGGCTAACTGAACTACAGTACACTATTGACTATTTGTTCATAACCAGTAATCTATCGTTTGGTGTGGCTAATATTTACTCAGCAGGACTGGTGATTATGTGATGATGCAATGAGGCATTTCACCCAAACTTTTTGTAGATTCTTTTATTATTCTCTTTCTTTTTTCTTACCTGAAACTAATCAAACAATTTTCCCCATCTGTGTTTTCACATTTCTCGCACCCTTCTGTATGTTCATGCAATATTCTTTGCTGTTCTTTTTTTCCTCTCTTTGTTTTTATTTTATTTGTAAAATACATTGAATAGCTCCTGTGAAACACAGTATATACTATAACATGCTTTCTTTGTCTTGTCTACACATCCGCATGCCAGCTGATTCTCTCTGTGTCCAAACAGAAAACTTTAATAATGCACTATTCCTGACAATCCAGTAGGGTGTGCTGTAATGGAGTCTTTTATCCTGTTGAGGAAACTGAAGGCCCAATTTTGAGAACAAAAGCTCCTCACAGAGTAAACAGCTGTGTTAAGACAACGTGATTGAGTAAACCAATCATCACATGAAACAAGAGAGGTAAAAAAAATAGCTAATCAATAATCAATCAATAATTAGGTAATCAGTGTTAGGAAAAAGGGACATTCTGCTGTATGTCAATGAAAAGATGTGCCTATCTGTAAATTTTATTTTTATTTTCATGAGTACTATTTCTAAATGTAACAGCAAACGTTAGCTGTTCTGTTTAGTCACACAACCCTGTTTAAACCAGACCAAGCATTCTTCATGCTGCTGATAAGGCTGTTTCCTCTTTCTTATTTACATGCAGCTTCTACATTCTCAGCTTCTGTTAAGGAATCCAACACACTCAACTTCAGTCAGAACTGTCCTTAGTTCATAGCACCGTCATGTGAAAGGGAGGCATTGAGACTTCACCACCACAACCACCACAAAACAGAAACGGATTTGCATCATGACTTTAGTGCAGTTAATGTTTTCCCACAGGTGAAGTTCCAGTTTCACAAATAGCAATTTGAACAAACCACGCAAACACATAAAATGATCTGTGTGTCAGTTAAAGTTTCTCACATGGAGGCTACTTCAGGGGACAATCAACCAGTACATGAGGTGAGATTAGTATGGGACTCTGTGTTTTTGCAACAGAAGGCACTATCACAACCATTGCAGAATAGCAGGCGATGCAAAAAGCAATAACAAATGTTGTTACCAGGCCTACAGTTGATCCTTTACTTTCTTGGTTATTTTATAAGCTTCCAGGTTACCAGTTAAGTGTCATTTTCCTGAGCAACATAGAGCAGAGTTTGTTAGATTTAGTGTGATCTAGGATCATTGACAGTGATTATGGCCTGTGTAAATGATTAAATGTATGTGCTTACTTAATGTAGCCTAATCACACTAAATGTAGCCTGTCTCAAATGTCTTTCTATATATTTTTAATGTGGCACCATTTGAATCCATGGTGAAACATTTCATCCCACTATATACAGTGTATATGCTGAAAATAAAATAAAACCCACTTGACTTGACATGACTTGCTGTTTATGAAAGATACAATCATCCAACAACTCTTCCATTACTCATCAAAAACCCATTCAAACCACACTGGGTCCATGACATGAAGTAAACAAAGGGTCAAAGTACAATGTCATATAGTCTGTGGAACATTTACGAATAAATACAAATATGAGTTTTCTCATATTTGTCTGGATAAACATCTTATCGTTTTAAAAAGACAAGTTTTGTGCTTTATGGGAGCTTTGCTACACTGCCCTGACACGAAGATGTTTCAAGAGCATGTATGATTGGTTTCAATTAGAATTAGCTTTAAGTAGATTTATGGCTAACTGTTACCCGTTTTACATCAGCAAAAGCAAGTCAGTATTGGCATTTGCATGGGCTTTGTAGCCAGCAGATTTTAATTGCACTGAAGCATTTACTGAACAAGGTCGATCAATTCAGCTTCACAAATGACTGTCTCACTTAAATGATTTTGAATCATATTTTTAAAAATGTACATCTATTTTTAATGCATTTAGAATTATTGTGTTTGAAAGCTGTGTCACATGTAGGTGCCTGTATTAAGTAATCATACAATGCATAAATCACTACCATTTACCGGCCTTCTTTAGACCAAATCCTATTAAGCCTGTTACCAGACATCCGACAAAAAATAAGCCAACTCCAATCCCCGCGATTTCTGCATTAGTCAGAGAACTGCTTGGATCTGGAAAAAATAAAAGACAAGAATCATCTCTTTTGCCTGCTTATGTTATTATACACAAGGTTCTAGAATGCAAGGTGGTTCTCTGAGCATCCCAACATCACTTAAGGCTACAGTTGTTTTTTACTGTTTTCACTGAAAAATAAAGCCAAAGTATAGATTTCTGGAGATTTCTGAAAACTCAGATTTCAGTTACTACATGTGAACAAGGGGTTTTTGCATTGCAACATTTTTTTCAGGTTTTCAGATCTCTGGCTGGCTGCTTATTTGTTAGACATGCTTTTGACAGCATTCCCTCCTTTTTAATACAGAGGAGGAAGACATGTTCATTTTCACAAATACCCTGTTGCATGTGTGCAAGGCCCAAGATAAACCTTTACATTAACAGAATGGTAAAAGCAAACATGTTCACTTATTACCATACCTATTATTAATAATAAGCGTGCTGCATTCAGAGAGGTATGAGCAATCAAAAGGCTGGCAGTGTATTTCCTCCATATTATAAACAGACATACCCACTTCCAGACTGTGGCTTGCTGAGGCTTTGAGACCAGTGATACTATTCCATGCTGTGCAGGTGTAATCCCCAGCATGACTGGAGTCAAACTTTTGAATAATATGCACCAGCTTGTCTCCTATTTCAGATCCTTTGAACATCCATGTAATGTGGGCAGTAGGAACAGAGTCAGTTTGGCAGTAAAGAGCTACATTACTTCCTGTCTTCATCCTCGGGAGTGGACTAACAATGACATCAAGTGGCCCATCTATAATGAAATAAGTCATACTGTAATTAGCCTTATACCCTTGTAGAAACAAGGAAATACAATCCATCAAATGTATTATTAACATACATCATTCTTATACATAACATTCATCATCATTATTGTGAACATATAGTTTAAGAATACTCACAAATGACAAGAATCGTGCCGTTAACGGTATGAGAGCTTACAGGATTGCTGACTGTGCATGTATACAATCCGCTGTCTTCTTTCTCTACTGTACTGATGGATAGTGTTCTATTCTCCTCATGGAGGGTGATTCTCTCCGTAAGAGGCAGCGGTTTGCCATTTATTGTCCAGTCCCTAGTGATGATGGTGCCCTTAACATCACAAGTTAAATTGACAAAAGTCTCACCTGCCATAACGGTGTTCGGGATTGTAATGGCAGCATTAGATATTTTCTCTGTCAGTGAGAAAAAAATAAATGACTGTCAAAGATGCACATTGTTTGTAATTCTGTTACCAATTAAATAGTTCCAGTGACATGGTTTTGATTTACTTCCCTCTCATGCAAACTTACTGACACCTACTGTTCCCCTTGACACATCCCATGATAATGGAAAAATGACCTGGTACTCCCTCCAACATGAGATTTCTGGACAAATATCAGCAAGACTATATTCTCAATGACCTCTTACACTATCCTACAACTCATTCAATATAAAACTATTTACAGGACTCACATCACTGAATCAGAGCTGTAAAATACATTATTGCCTGCTTCAATTAAATTGCAGTGGAAAAGCTACTCTCAATGATAATGCACCAAATAATATTGGATCTTGAATTGGATCAATTTATTGTGATGAAAATGTGACAAGGCATTGACAATCCAACCACAAATCATGTCAATTCAACAGAAATGAGGACACAATCATAGAATTGTAGATCATACAATGGCGCTGGGCTAATTTGCCCATGCATGACAATTTAGTTTAACTCCCTGCTAAAACACCCTACTAAACTCCACTAAAACATAAAGAGAACACGTACAAGTTGACCTACACTAAATCATCAGTAAAACAAAGTTTGTGCACATTTTGCTGTGCACTTCCACAATCAACAATGGTATGATTGAACAAGACACGAGGCATAGTATGAAGTTAGTTTGAAATAGGAGTGGATGTCAAAATAAAAGATCCACCAACATAGTCTACTACTAATGATGATGGCGATGATAATAGCAATGAAAAACTTAAGGTTCTTTAGACTGTGAAGATTGTTTACTGTGCTAAATCATCTTTTGTTTCAAAAAGTAAAAACTAGACCTATCACACCTGTTTTGACAACCCTCCTCTTTCCAGCTCCACTTCCTCTGTCCTGCCTGCACACAACAGATAATGGCTAGACTGGAACAAAAGTTGCTGTGGGATGCAGACATGACATAAGTCAGAGATTTAATGATTTAATGGCTGTTAAACTGCCCAAAATGGTAGAAGAATTCTAAAAAATGAAGGTTTTAGGGTAGAGTTTTATTTCTATTTTCCAGTTTGCTTACAAGTTGTGCGGATTTAAGAAAAGCATTATCTTGGCATCATCTTGTGAACTATAGATTTTTATACTTTTATCTATTATATTTCGTAATATATTTTTGACACATATATTTGTTGATTTCACAGGTATAAAAAGTACAATTGACATTGAGAAGTAAATTTTCAATTTTTTGTCCAAAAACACACATTCATTCCCCCACTCTCCGCAATCATCCACACCACATGGTCTGTACAGCTTCTACAATAAACACAAAACTACAAATAATAAAGTCCAAAGTGGATAAAACAGCATATATTAGACATATCAATGTAGCAGAAAAAGCTGCCACCAGAGATGAATGTAAATAGGTAATTTGCACCATCCATGTACATGTAATTGGGAAAAACAAATAACAAATACATAAACAAATACATAAATTCATTACTTAAAAAGGGAGAGGGGTGAATTATAAGAGAGAGTCTGTTAGGGCAGGGTCAAATTTTACCCTGATGAGCTTATTTATCTTCAAGTGTTTTTAATTCTCTTATGTACTCCAATGTTGGGTTCCAGACTAACTCAAATTTAGACCCTCTTAGATTGTATTTAATTTTCTCTAGATTGACATCACAAGGTCATGAAGCTATGTAGATGCTGTGGGGGCAAGCGGTGATTTCCATCCTAGTAGTATTCTTCTCCGCGCTAGTAAGGATAGTAAGCAAAAGCAATGACGTCCTTTGCCTGTTTTCTGAACTTCTCATAATTTGGTATTATCCCAAAAACACAAATTTCCACACTTGGTAACAATGTGAAATTAAGAAATTTGGACATGAGTGAAGATATAATCATGGAGACCAAAACATATGTCTCATGTTAGCTGGAGATAAATTACATCAGTGACAGGTATCTGACGTCAGGATATATCTTGGAAAGTTTAGAATTGGTAAAGTAAATGCAGTGGATCACTCTAAATTGTATTAATCTCAGCCTTGCACAAGATGCACTTCCATTCACTCTGGTTAGTGCCTCCTCCCAGTCAGTATCAGCCATAGATTCTCAGTTCGGACTCGCGGTAGGTAATCTGATGTTTCCTGCCCATCTCAGGACTTTCTCTTTCTCTTGAAAGCGGAGGAACTTGATGATAAAGGCTCTAGGATTTTTTGTATTACTGTCTCGTGATCTGCGGAGGGAGCGATGAGCTCTTTCTAGCTCTGGTGGGCTGCCAAAGACTTCAGAGCCTGTCACCGCCATCAGCAGGTCCGACACAAACTTAGCTGGGTTTTGGCCCCTTTCAGTGCCTTCAGGCACGTTGATTATCCTCAAATTCGAACACCTAGATCTATTTACGAGATTGTTGACTTTATCCAGTAGTCTTCCACACTGGGCTTGAAGAGTTTTAACGGCAGTCTCCATCTCAGCGAGTTTTCCAAATTTCTCCCCAGCCAAAACTTCTGTTCGAGTGAGACGGCTATTAAATAATGCCAACTGTTGTCCCAATAAATCAACCTGTTCATTCATTCATTCACCATTCTGTTGATTCGTTGATCAATGCAGCCACATCGGTCTTGAAACTTTTTCACTGAACATTAAGTAGAGCTTCAAGGTCGCTTTTGGTAATCGGGCTGTTGTCATTTTTGACAGTCCATTTAGTTTCTTTGGCCATATTAGCTAACTTAGCCGCTGAAACATTAGCTTGAGTTCCTTGCATGCTGTTTCTGTTTGTTTATTAAGCCTATTTAGTAAACTCCTATTCAACTTAGGTAGGCTAGAAGTGTACACTGTTACCAAGTGTAAAACAAAGAAAAAGACGAATATTTAGGTCATTCAGCTTAGTAGTATGAAATGTTGGAAAACTGGAGCCCCCTTTCACACGTCTGCTCACTAACTCATCATGCCGGAAGTCTCCATATTTAGTAATATTAATGTAAAAATGCTATATTTGTCTTTGGTTCATCATTGTCTAATTGTGTTTCCATCACAATAAATGGATCAAAATGCAATTTCTATAAAAAGTGCATAGGTAATTACTGGGTGATTATTACTAAATTTTACCATTAATGGATGACACCCATATTTATCTGCCTTTAAAACAGCATGATACTTCTGCATTTCAGTCACTGATTGTCTAGAGGACATCAGAGCTTGGATGGCCTTAGACTTTCTAAATCTTAATTAAAAAATTAAATAGAAGACCTGAACATCGACACTTTACATTGAAGGTTCAGTAGTCGAGGTGGCAGTTCAGTAGTCAACAGGCATAGCACTGTTAAATGTTGGTTTAAAAAAAAAACAAAAAAACTTTGTGCTGCCACAGGACACTTCGAAAATTGATGTCTAGTGACAAAAAAAGAGAGGAGCGGGCTACAGTTAGCCATGCTAACACCATTCAGTTTGTCATTTCTCCACCACTATGTCAGGAAGCAAGGCGATTTGCTGCATTCAGGCATGTCGGAAATTCAGAAAGACTGACCAAACAATTTCAGGTTTCCAGACACAGTGCATTAAAGAGATTACCTCAAAACAACAACAATCCCACAAAACCTTTTTGTGCTGAGAACAGATAAATATAAATAAGTTAGGCTACATGAAATGATGTGTGCTTATGTGTATCTCTGAAATTTAACTAAATTGACATAAAATGTAAATACATAATATACAACAGTAAATGGCTGTGACGTAAACTCTAGTGCCTCAGGTTACTCTACTTCTTCATGAGTCTCCGAGCAAAAATCCCGACCCAGCATTGAGTTCCAAGGCAATTTTCCCCAAGCTATAAGTCAAGGCTTCTGAATTTCCAATGTACTTGAACGCAGTATAAGCTTCTGTTCGCATTGGCTCTGAGCAGGGACAGGAAAATCAGTGAAAGGAGGAAGGTCTGAAAGCATTAATGTTGAATTCAAAAAGTGCATTCCAGCGAATAACATATGTCATGACCAAACAGTAGTGATTGGTTGAAGCAGAAAGTATCTGCCCACCATGGAGCGAATACATGCCAATTGATAGGTTTCAGACACTTTGCACGAATTGAAACAATGTGAAAGCGTCTGATGCATCAGGCTAGGCTAATGCCTGCCCAGCGAGAAAACACAGGTCAATAAAAAAAACAAAGAACAAAGCTTTCCCTGATATTTTCTCTTGCTATGTCTGTCTGCTCCCTCTGTCTCACTTGTAACTTTCCTGACAGACACCCTTTTACCTTTTTAAAATGTTAAAAAAACATTGTTTGGGACATACATGGTTCCCACCCAACAGTGACAATCTGAAAATTCAATACAGAACTAAAGTAATACTTGGGCATTACTTGTTTATTGTATTTGTAAAGAACACTTACCAGACACTGTGAGTGATGTCCTCCCTTCTTCATGAGTAAGTGAAAAGCTCAAAATGTACTCTCCAGTGTCACTAAGAGTCAGATTCCTGAGCTCAAGTGAAGCTGTGCTTTTATCCACAGACACTCTGTCACTATAATCTGGATTTATTTGAGCTCCAGCAATGATTTTAATAGTTTCACCGTCTCGTTTAAAATCCCAGTTGATATGTTCAGGTGGTGTAGATGGTGGGGTGGTGAGTTTGAATGTTACATTTTCTCCGACTGCTTTATTCAGAGGCCCCTCCAGCGCATTGTTGCTCTGGCTCGAGCACAAACCTGGGGGACCAGAAGAATGAGCCAAGAAAGTCATTGGCTGAATATCTCATAGTGACAAATACACACAGCCTATGAAAGAAGGAGACACGACGAAGTGCTAACCAGGTCATGTAAGTCTCAGTATCTAAGCTGATGGAAACATTTGACATTATATTTGAAATAAACAAAACATAGTGTTAGTACAGTGCTATAAACATTACCAAATAAAATAGATAAAATAGTACTATAAACTTTACCAAATAAAAGAAATGCAGTGGTTTTGTAGAGTAGATCCTCCATGTAGACCTTTAATCAACTTTTTGCAAATGAAATAGATTGAAACTGAGAAGCTTTTTTTTTTTATCACAATAACTTCCTGGTTATTGTGGTTAAAATAGCTCCGCCTACTTTGGGTTGTAAATGAAGTCACATTGTCACAATTGCAGTATTTCACACAATTGCAGTATCGCACAATTTAATATTTCATTAAAACTTAAACATTTTTAGCATATGTTGTATGCAACTATGGATTTATAACAAAGAGCAACATAACCTCCACATTAGGGGTAGCACGGTTCACAAAATCCACGGTTCGGTTCGTATCACTACCGACACACAGGGGTGATGTCTTCTTAGATGAACTGACAAATTGGGTGTTTCCATTAGCGTACTGGATGCGTGTTGCACAATACTTAATGATATAGTCGCAGTTCTATCTACTGTTTTATTACCACTGTCATCATAGGTAACAGGAAATCCAAAATGTTCCCACACACCAAAATTGTGCGAAAGGAAAACACAATGTCTGAGTTCAGATACGAGCAAGAGGTTACATTGTGCATGCCATGAACGTCAAACCGTGAACGGCACACACACTCCGCGAGTCTTTATTGATATATTTACAGACACTCCTGAAATGAGCTGTCATAACAACCAACTGACACAGAGCCAGATATGCCAAAGAATATTTACATCATGTTTTGTAGGGCTATTGCCTACCCTTACCTGGGTACCTAGGTTCGGGTTTTTTTTACACTTAAAGTAAAGCTTTTTTGATCGATTATGATGAAATACGCACACACCTACAGAATGGTTCCACAGGTGTAGACCTGCAATCTAGGCAAACGTGGACACCCACGTGAGATTCTGAAAATTCTGTCTGAAAATGAACAAAATACAGTAATGTGTTTTTCTAACCCTAGCCCAGCTTTTACGTTGGCTTTTACACTATCAAGCCATACTTTCACTGAACCTTTGACAATGTGCTGTTGTCCTTCCTCCTAGAACAACCTAAGGATAGGTTATGGTAGCTAAACTTGCAGATGTGTTGCAACCTTGTCACTAAGTTAACCCATGATTTCACCATGATTTGAAGCAGAGTAACTGACACAAATAGCTGTAATAGCTGTAGTAAGCATGCACGCGCATGCACAATCCCACATGAATAGACAGCAGCTTATTCAGTGATGTTTCAGTGATCAAATGCTGTTGAATGTCAAATGTTTTTGTGTCACTTCAGCATGATCTCACAGTAAAGAGGTTTGTCTGTCTGACACTGCTATCAGTATCACAGTAGTCAGTGTTGAATTTTGCTATAAGGTTAACACTGGCAGGTTTCGAAATTTGAAAATGGTTGACAGTTAGGAACATCCATTCAAAATGTAGAAAGGAAATAAAAATGTAATCAAATGTAATTAGCTACATTACTTTGCTTGTATTTAAAAAAACTCTCTCTCTGATGCTCTCAACTGCAATTCAGATTTGTTCCCACTAGAGGTCAGTAAAAGTGTTCAAATGTCAAACAGTAACGTCACATTCATTACCATATTTCCTCATATTGATGAAGAAGCGAAATTAGGACTCATGTCATGTAATAAGCAATGCATTTAATATAATCTTTAAACATTTCCTGTTATTGCAAACTCAAATATATACATGGAATATGCATTTTACCCTTTAAAAGCCTTTGAAATGGTTACATTTCTGACAGGTCTTTAGGGTTAAAGTACAGCAGTATTTAACTGCTGTATGACTGAACAGGTCAGTCTGTCTATTCCCGTTTTACTAAATGGATTCTCACACTTTACTCACCGTGTGGCTGCTTTCATTCCTTGGTAAGAAGCTGAATATTTTACTTTTTGATTGTTTAAGATTGCTTACAAAACCTTACAGAAAACAAAAAAAACCTTTCTAGCTAGATCTGGCTTTCTGGATTTCATCATTGATTTTTCTTGTCCTTGTCTCCACTTCTTCACCTCATTCTTTTTCTTACTTCTTCAGTTTCCCAGTCTCCTTTAATTCTCTGGCTGCTCTCGGTCCAATACAGTTTTATGTTGTAATCCAACATGTTTTATAGTGCTAAAGCACTGAATTCTGAGTGAAATATCTAGGGCTGCCGCTGGCCATTTGGGTGCCCTAAGCAGGGAATAAAAGTTTGAGTAGCCTAAAGTATAATATTTGAAGAGTTCAAATACCAAAACCTGTAAGTCCATTTGCAATGAATTTACGGAAATATATTTATATAATTTTGATAAACATTACTATCAGTCCAACTCTAATTGGATTGTTTTGGCTTGATATGTTTTTACTTTATAATAACATTCAAATTAGATTACTTGGAAACTATTTTTCTCCACTGTCCATGCCACGTTAAGATGTGTTCAGGCCATTCAAATCACTTATTTGGATCTTACATGATGGATTGATGAGCAGCAGTGGCTGAGCCAAGGCAAAGTGGGAATAGTTATGTTTTTAGACTACCTCACATACTGAGTTTGAGATCCATGTGTGCTGTTAGTCATAGTTCCAGTCAGTGGGAGATATACATAGCTGAGTATAAACGGCTGTTTGTAAGCTATATTCGTGGCTTTTCAGTGACGTGTTATTGGCCTGGTGTCAATAACTGTAATTGTATTAAAGATACGGCCTTAAGCACATTAAAGTGTCAACTTTTCCAATTACAGCTGCTTTGGACCTAAGAATACACTTCATTTCTTGCTTAAAAAGGTCTACCTTAAAGTTCAGAAGGCTGGATATTAACTGCATCATTCTTCTGGTCCCCCAGGTTTGTGCTCGAGCCAGAGCAACAATGTGCTGGAGGGGCCTCTGAATAAAGCAGTCGGAGAAAATGCAACATTCAAACTCACCACCCCACCATCTACACCACCTGAACATATCAACTGGGATTTTAAACGAGACGGTGAAACTATTAAAATCATTGCTGGAGCTCAGATAAATCCAGATTATAGTGACAGAGTGTCTGTGGATAAAAGCACAGCTTCACTTGAGCTCAGGAATCTGTCTTTTAATGACACTGGAGAGTACATTTTGAGCTTTTCACTTAATTTTGAGAAAGGGAGGACATCACTCACAGTGCATGGTAAGTGCTCTTTAAGCATACAATAAACAGAGGTTGTACAATTATTTGCAAATGAACTACACACTTGTGCATCAGAATTTCAGACAGCAGAGCAGCCAATGCATATAGCTTTTATTTTTACTGCAACTTTCACATTGCAAGAAATAAAGTGTGTTTACAATGCTCTCTGAGACCAACAGCAAAAGGGCCCATCATCATGATCTGTTATTTTCTCCATGCCTACAATTCTTTTAAAAGATTTGAGCGCATGTGTTTGGATACATCAAGGTCAGGAGTTGACATAGCTTAGTTTCACCAAACCCATTCACTTCATGAACAGGGTGTGGGAATACTCCAATGGGGAACGTTTTGTGTGTGTCTGTGTGTGTGTGTGTGTGTGGTTAACATTTTTACAGAATACACATAATTTTAAATTTACGGTTTAACATGAACACAAACCACATACTACTACAGTGCAACACAGTATACAGCTCATGCAAAAAAGACTCAATGTCATTCAATGACATCCCATAATAACAACAACAACAACAATAATAATAATAACTACATCAACAACAACAATATCAGACATCAGAATTTAGCCCAGGGTGTTGGTTATTAAGAGAGTCTAGGATGAACAAAGTAATCTCTGACCAAGCCCTGGGCAGTTTCAAGTTTGGTGTTGTTTAAGCATACAGTTGTGCACTCAAGAGAGCCAGTATTGTTATGTTTGATTAGGATGGAACCTAAAGTCTTAATATGGCTTTTTTGCTGCTGTGAGCCCTACTTGGAGCAGTCTGCGCTGAATGAGAGGAAGGGACAGATGTGAATCGTCACTCTGTAGAAGGTTGTCAGGATAGGGTGGGGAGGTGGGCCTTTCGCAGCTTCTGGAGAAAATAGAGGTATTGCTGGGCTTTCTTTGTGGTGTATGTGGTGTTCTTGGTCCACGTGAGGTTGTCTGTGATGTGTACACCCAGAAACTTTGTGTCCTGAACAGTCTCAACTGGAAGGTTGTTTATGGACAATGGGTTTGCCTGGAGATCTTCTGAAATTGCTGATCAGTTTTTTGTTTTGTCCACTTTGAGGAACAGGTTGTTGCAAGTGCACCAGTTGCTGAGCTGAGTAACCTCTTCTCTGTACAGGTCCTCATTGTCTCTGCTTATCAACCCACCACAGTTGTGTCATCAGCAAATTTGATGATTGATGATTGTGCTGTGTGTTGCTGTATAGTCATGGGTTAGAAGTGTGAACTGCAGGGGGCTTCAGGGCTCCTGTATTCAGCAAAGTGGTGTTGGAGGTCCTGTTTCCTATTCTGTCTGCCTGCGATCTCCCCACTAGGAAGTCCTGGATCCAGTTGCAGAAGGCTGTTCAGTTGATCCAGTTTCTTTACCAGCTGCTGTGGAATGATGTTGAACGCTGAACTGAGGTCAATGAACAGCATTCTGACATAAGTGTCCTTTGTGTCCAGATGTGGGAGAGCCAGGTGAATGGCAGTGCTGATGGCATCATCCCTGGAGCAGTTGGGGCCATACAGAAAATGCATTGGATCCAGAGTGGCAGGTGGCTGGGACTTCATGACTAGCCTCTCAAAGCACTTCATGATAGTCGATGTAAGTGCAACCGGGCGGTAGTCATTGAGACAGGTCACTGTGGATTTCTTCGGTATGGGAATGATGGTGGTGGTCTTGAAACAGATAGGGACAACAGTGGTGCACAGAGAGATGTTGAAGACATTGGTCAGGACATCAGCTAGCTGGTCCACACATTCTCTCAGCACACGTCCTGGTATTTAGTCTGGCCCAGCAGCTTTCAAAACTTGACAGTTTTCCTCACCTCAGAAGTAGACAGATGTAGCACCTGGTTATTGGGGGGAGGGCTGGATTTCCTCACTACTGTGTCATTCTGTTTCTCAAATCTTGAGTAGAACTGTCAGTGCTTCTAGGAAGGAGCTATCACCGTCACAGGAGAGCCGATCTGCAGTTGGTGATGGCTTCTATTTCTTGCCATAGGCGGCATGTGTCTGGTATCTGTGAAGTGGTTTGAATTCTCTGAGTGTAAGTGCGCTTTGCTGTTTTGATGTCTCAGGACAGCTTGGCTCTTGCTTTTCTCAGAGTTGCCTCTTCCCCAGACCTATAGGCAACGCCCCTGGCTTTCAGTAGTGTTCTCACCTCTTCAGTCATTCATGGTGATGGATGGTTACATTGTCAATGCATCTGCCAATGTAGCCCGTGATGACTGAAAAGTATTCCTCTAGATGACTTATCTTCAAGATGTTTTAGAGTAAGGTGCATGATGATAGTGATGGCATTGTCAGTACATTACCCCCATCTGTAAGGGAATTGAAATCGGTTGGTTGGAAGTGGGCCTGAAATTGTTGTTTTAAGTGGGGTTTACCTTCTTGAGCACTAGAATAATCACGAAGTGCACAGGGCAGGGATTGTATGTCTGCTAGGAACTTAGGACAGAAGCATGTATTGATGGTAAATATTGCAAGAAACTACAATTAATCTGACTCCATAAAATGAACAGGTTGACTAGAATAATTGATGATTTATTTCACAGTAAGCCATAAACACAAATGTATCAATAGCAGTTAAACTGAATGCAAGTCATGATCACATAAAACTTAAACAATGAGATGACTTATGTACAAATGCTTACAGAGTGCCAGAAAAGGAAATCTAATGTACAAAACCTTAAATACAGTACAAAACCCTTGGTTGAGCTATAGCAGCAGCACAATGGTTATATAGATAATAATACTTGGGATGAGAATGTCCCATGTAATTTTTTGTTCATTCATTATTCAGTATTTTGAAGTAAGATCCAATTTCAGAGAGGGTGTCAGTTTGATTGAAAGAAAGTTTGAAAGAAAACTAACAGAAATTGTGTTATTGAATCTTCAACCTATTATTGTTTAAATATTTGGATTGTTTTTTTCTATTTTTATTAGCCTCATAAGCTACTGTCACTTGAGCGCCGTTCATCCTGATTCGACCTTACTAATTTCCACAGCAGCTAATCCACAAGATGACTGACCAGGTGACGAAGAAAATGTAACTAGGCATATGATAAGACCTATTCCAGCTCATCGCATTGATGGCACAATTGCTGTTACTACCGTCACTGTGCGATGTAAATTTGGTTAGACAAATCTGTGTCTTAAGATGGATGACGTTCACAGGACATGTAAACTGTGTAACACACTGTATAAATGTTTGTGTATTTCTGGTCAGCCATGCTGTGTTCAAGCAACGTTCCTGATTAGTGCAGTAAACAAGTCAAAGGAGGCAGTTTTCTATGGGTCCCTGTTTTCACTACCGGTAGACCTACATGGGCAGAATTTGTGCATTTACTCATTTGTGCTCTCGTGCAATGTTCACTGAACAAAAACTGTAGCTTAATGGGCTCAATGTTTTATTTTGGGGGGTGAGGGCAAAAATGTCATCTGATCTGGCCTGGGGCAAAAAAGTGAGAAAATTGTTTCTCAGATTACAACTGCTCAATTCTATGCTAAAGAGCAAAGTAAACATTTTACTGTGCATCACTCAAGCCATACAGCCATGCTCGCGAGGTTGGGGTTCGTCCCGGTTGGGCTTCTCAAAGCTCCCGAACATCCTAACATCTCTGCTTAGGTCGAAAAAGCAGGAAAGATTTTGTAAAGTCCGCAAACCACTTCTTTTTCATTTCCCACTTCACTTCCGAAATCACATAATGAATGAACAAAAAAAGTATACGGCCCTTCAATGAACATTGAACAGATAATTGATAATTGTTGCATCTGCAACAATTCTCGAAGATTTATTGCACATGTAGCAGGCCCCAATGAAAATGTAGGATGTCGACTACGCCACCTGGAAGAGTTATGCTCCCCTGTGAAAGGGACGGAAGTCCCTTGTAACAACTATACAAAGATATCCCAAATCTACACAAGGAAGACAGGTTGGTGCAAAAGTGAACAGAGACAGGATTCGTTAGTAACAATAAATCATTTTCTTTATTTAGTTACCAGTCATCAAAAAGTAGCAGCACTGGGACAAAAAAATGCCGCAGTCGTTCTCTTATGCTGTGGCCTACAGAGTCTGACACACACACATATAAGAGAGAGAGACTTACCAGCACACATGAGATGCATTCACACACTGCACAGCACACACAGGTGGCACTACACTGCCAAGGAGGTGAAACACACACACCCACACGCACACAAATATCCGCCACCGGGTGCCAAGCCTCCCTGATGGTAGCTCCAGCTCGACCGCACACACGCAAACACACACATCACCGCTGGGATGATCCAGCCATAGCTACAAGCCTCGTGGAACGAGAGGAAAAGCTCAATGCAACAGGCCAGACATTAACTGGAAACAAAGCAGCAGTCGTCACCAGCAGACAGCCCTTGAAGCCCTGGACGTCAGCAGGCCACTCACTAAACAGGGGACACTGAAGGCACATATAAGCACATCGGTGGGGATTGGAATGTTGGACTGCATTGGCTCGGAGAACAGTGTGCATCACAGGACTCCACTGGTCGTGAATTTTATGACGACCACGTACCCCCAAATCACGCACATATACCAACTGCCCTTCTTTTAGAGGGATATCTCTGACCCGTTTGTCATGCCTATCCTTACAGTAGGCGGCGCTCCCATGCCGCGTCAAATGCTGTCTGGAGCTGGGCTTGGTGTTCGCGTAACCAATCACATACTCTGCCCTCAACTGGTTCACAGACCCTCCCCAAAAGAAAATCCACCGGTAATTGTGGATCTTGCCCAAACATCAGCAGGTGAGGCGATTCCCCAGTAGTCTGGTGGGGGATGGTATTATAGCAAAACACCACCTGGGGTAAACAGGCAGCCCAGTCTCTTTTCTGGGATGCGGGCAGGGTCCGTAAGAGGTTGTGCAAGGTACGGTTAAACCGTTCACATTGACCATTGCCCGCAGGATAATAGGGTGTAGTGCGAGACTTTTGAATGTCGTACATATTACAGAGCTGCTGCATCAACAAACCGTCAAAACAACGCCCTTGGTCAGAATGGATACGATTGGGTATTCCAAACCTGTAAAACCATTTGGTTGTCAAAACTTGGGCAACCGTAGGGGCTCGTTGGTCAAGTGTAAGGACAGCAGTAGAATATTTGCTGAATACATCAGTTATAACCAAAATGTTTTGTACCCCTTTGTGGTTGGCTCCAGTACTGCAAAATCCACCGCAATAATCTCATTGGGCTGTGATGCCAAAAGATGGCCCATGAAAGTGGAAGCAGGGGGACGTGAGGCTTTCGCCACCTGACACCTAGGGCATTCCTCATCTCCCTCCACTGGCTGATACTGCCGTGACAAGGCATCGGCATTACGATTAGACCTTCCAGAGTGATATTTTAGTTCAAAGTCAAAAGAGGCTAGCTGTGCAGCCCACCGATGTTCAACTGCACCCAGCTTAGCCGTAGAAAGGTGGCTAAGGGGGTTATTATCAGTGTACACAACACATTTAGCCCCTAGCAAGTATTCCCTAAACTTTTCTGTTATTGCCCACTTGAGAGCCACAAAGTCAAGTTTTCTTGGAGCAGTAATTACTCATGTTCCTCTCAGTAGGCTTAAGGGCTCTACTTGCATATGCCACTGGCCGCACCTTTCCATCCTGTTCCTGAGAAGGACTGCCCCTAGACTGCTGTAGCTTGCATCTACCTCAAGTATAACGGGAAGTCGGAAATCAGCATAGGCCAGAACTAGTGCGGACACCAATTTACTTTTCAGTTGTTGAAAACTGCCCTCACATTCCTCAGACCAGGCCTCCACCAGACTAGGCCCAGAGGCCTGCCTAGCCCTATTTCCCCCAAGTTCCGCTACTAGCCGATGCAGAGGGGATGCCAACTTGGCAAACCCCGCTATGAAGCGCCGGTAATAACTAGCGAAGCCCAGGAAGGAGCGAACCTCTGCAACATTAGTAGGGCGTCGGCAATTGGCCACAGCTTCAATTTACTGGGATCTGTCGCCACCCCATGCTGTGAAATGATGTGACCCAAATACTGTACCTCCTGCTTAAAGAATGCACATTTCTGGAGTTTGGCCTTAAGGCCCTCCATCTGCAATCAAGCTAAGACCATTTCCAGCCTCTGCAAATGCTGTCCTACTGTGGATGCAAAGATGACAATGTCATCCAAATACAACAGGACAGATTTTCATTGTTGGTCGCCAAACATGCATTGCATTAATCTCTGAAAGGTACTGGGGGTGTCACAGAGACCAAAAGGCATTCCATTCCATTCAAAGAATCCAAATGGGGTACAAAACGCCGTTTTGGCACCTGATTGTACCCGCTGGCCAAGTCCATAGTGGAAAACCAGTGGGCACCACACAACATGTCCAATGATTCCTCAATGCGTGGTAAAGGGAATGCGTCCTTTTACGTCTTGGCATTGAGCTGCCGATAATCAACACACATTCGTAAACTCCCGTCCTTTTTCTTTACAAGGACAATAGGTGAAGCAAACAGGCTGCTACTTTCCCTTATGAGTTGTGTCTGTAGGAGCTGGTTAATGTGAGCCTTAACAGCCTCGTAGTCAGAGGGTGGAATGCGCCTGTAGCGCTGCTTCACTGGGACCTGGTCCAGCAGGGGGATATCATGTGATATCAATGTGGTGCACCCTAAATCACCCTTATGGGTTGAAAAGACTGAGGAACAGCGACCGAACCTGCTCCTGCTCCAAATCATTAAGTTGGCACAGGTCAAGGCCTCGTATCTGATCCTCAATAGCCACCACTGCCGGAAATGTACTAGCAGGGCAAGCAGCGATGGAACGAACCTCGACTACATCTTTAGGCAAGCTAACAACTGAAGCTGTATCTATTCTACCCAAGCGGGTACGTGGGTACAGAACTACATCCCGAGTGCCTACATTAACCACCGGGATGTACACTGTACCCCTGCACAAGGGCAGGCAACACCAACAACCCCCCTGGTAGCCCGGAGTCGAATGGCTCGAATAGAGTACCATAACCAGAAAATCGTTCTGAACAGGTAGCCGCCACCATCTTCACAGTTCCCCCCAGAATACGGCATGGTCTACGTCCACGGACCTTCACAGGGCTTTCCCCTTCTGGAGTGGACCGGATGACCGCCTGATGGCACTGCTGGAGTGCTTGCAAAACAGGATTTGGGGCAGTGGAAACAGATGGCAGATCGAACAGGTTAAGGCCATGCTGGCCAAACAACTCCTGGTAACATTTACGGATGACATTCATGCCAAGTACACCAGGGACACGGGAGTGCATGTCCCCAGGTGGATCCCTAACCACCAACACATTACCCATTACCTTACCACATAGCTCCACTTCAAGCTCTAAGTAACCCAAGTAGGGGATCTCCAGACCATTTGCTGCACCAAGTTGCAACCACTGGCGTGACAGCAGCCGTTCCTGACCACACGGCTCAAAATGTGTAGCAAAGAGGGTCTCTGTTATGGTGGTCACCATGGACCCGGTATCAACAAGACATGGAACCTGAACTCCTCCAATACACACAAGCAAATGCGGACAACTGGACATCAAGCCCTCCACGCCAGCAGCAGCTAATGTACTAGAGCCTGGGACAATCCCAGCCGGACTGTGGCTCTTCAGTCCGGCGGGTATTAGTTTCCCGACGGCTGGATTGGTTGGGATGGCCTCCTGTCTGGGGGCCGTGCTGCATTCCTCAAACCAGTCTGGGAAGAAGCAGCGACCCTCTCCCCATCACAATCTCTGGCATGATGACCTGGTTGCTGACACCACATACAAATGAGGGGTCCATCACGGGATTACGCCGGGGAGGATCCTGCATAGCAACCACACTACAGGTAAGCTGTTCTAACTGAAGCTGCTGCTGTCTTAACATTTCTTTTAACTCTGCCAACTCCGACTTTGGCGCCTGAGCGCCATGGGTGTTACTACTCACTGCACAAGATGTGCCTGCGAGCCCAAAGGGCCTGTCCACACTGGGGAGAGAAAAGAGCACCCTCCCTGACATGCTCCACAAACCGGTCACGAAGCAAAATGTCAGCATTAATAATGCTTTCCGGTGCACACCTCTTCAGTTTATCCATTAGAGTCATTAAAGCAATAGAAAATTCTCACATGACTCTCCCTCCTGTTGCTTCCTGGAGAAAAAGGCCTCCTGCAAGGCAACATAGGATCGAGGGCAACCATACAACTCTTGCAATATCTTAAAGATTTTATCTGGATCCTCCCTCTCTTCTTTCGAACGGTAACAAATCTCCTCTCCCGCTTCTCCCTCCAAATGATCGAACAAGAAATATGCCTTATCAGTTGAGGACAAATGGCGGGCCCGCATGCAAGCTATGGCTTCCTCTATCCACTCGTCTATACTTATACCTATGCCATCTCGGAATATGGGACACTTTTTCTCCCTTGGAATAAACACCAGCTAGTGGAGTTAGAGGGGCCTGCCAAATTAGCACTTTTAAGTTGTTTCAGATATAAGCTGGGCGATCAAGTTCCTAAGCTCCTGCATTTCCTCTGACATCTTAGTCAATAAGGCACCCAACCCAAAATCAATAATTAAATGTCTCACAAAAGAAAGCAGACTAGGGGCTCCAGAAGACAATTCAAACTCTCGGCTGATGCTGACACCGGCTGCTGCTTTGCTTTCTGCAATGCACCCTCACTCACACATACACATGTTCACATACACACACACAAGCATACCAAAAAAAAAAAAAAATCAATTAACTGAAATACAGACACACCCCAAACAACATAGAATACCCGTCTCTGTTCTTGTATGCAACTCCTGCCGACTACGCCAAAAATGTAGCAGGCCCAGGGCACCAATGAAAATGTAGGATGTCGACTACGCCACCTGGAGGAGTTATGCATGGAAGTCCCTTGTAACAACTATACAAAGATATAATCTCTATGTAATAACCACCTTAAAGTTCATCACTAACATGTGCTGCAATGTACCAAAAGAGTATGGGTCTTTAAGTTCTATGTTATAATTTGTAAGAAAGGTTAACAACAATTTGCAAAGTCGTCATATGGTTGACAGTCTGTATTGGCTCAGAAGGGGCTTTTACTAAATTCTGAGCAAAGGGTTTGAATACTATATTTCCATTTTTCTTTTTTAATTAATCTGCAAAAATGTCAACAATTGTGTGTTTTTCTGTCAATATGGGGTGCTGTGTGTACATTAATGAGAAAAAAGGAACTTAAATGATTTTAGCAAATGGCTGCAATATAACAAAGAGTAAAAAATTTAAGGGGTCTGAATACTTTCCGTACCCACTGTAAACCTTTTTAAGTCCATATATATTAATAGGGCACAATGAATCTTATGTTAGCTCGTAATTCCTATTCATACTCTATTGACTATGCTAGCGTATCTGCCTACCAGCTGCTTACCAAGCCTACCAGTGAGCATTATGAAGTAGGCAGGTGAAAAACTGTCTGCAGAAAGGACTGTGGAATGTTTACAGTGGAGAGTCTGTAATTAGGGAGACAACAATGGGAAACAGAATTTTCCACCATTCAGTTCCACCATTCATTTTCAATGGGAATTTTTTTTACCTGTTCATTGCTGATATCTTAAAGTATAAATGTTTTAAAAATGACAAATACTAATACTACTCACCATTTGTAGACCTATGCACCAATAGTTGAATCTAGTTTGTATGTTAAACAATTGAAGCTGTATTAATCACACAAATTTGTTGGAAGAATAATAAGAAGCCTACGAATAATAACATAGTGCATTGTCCAGCATGCACTGAAATGACAGCAAAAAAATATGGAATACAGAGAATTGAAGAGCAAAAAGCAAATGCGAGTGCATTCATTATTAGTCCATTAATAGTTCAGTCAGATAAAAAAAAGATAATAAGCTAAAGTACTTCATTAGTTTAACAGAAATTAGTTGGACTCCAATGCACCTCATACACCTTCATATCATATCTCAGTCTTAGATAGAGGAAGTATGGGATTGGGTTAGGGTTAGGGTTAGGGAGAGGGGGGTTAGGGAGCTGCCGAGTTTTAGACTTAGAGAGATTTAGACCAGTTTATTTTGTATCCTGCCATATTGTGATAATTGTTGAGTCCTAGAGTCAGGAGGTGTGGTAGGGATTCCTGAATATTAGAGAGAAAGAGAAGGCAGTCATTGATATATACCAAAAGGTAGTGTCTAAAATGCTAAACAGTGATAGGGAAAGTGATGGCTTGTGCCAGAGGTTTGAAAAATAAAGCAAATAACATAGGTGAACATGGGCAGCCTTGTCTTGTGCATCTGTTACTTAAAGGCTGGTGATTGGAATGTACCTGTAAGGACTAAGGCTGTGACACCAGCATGTACAATTTTCAGCATAAACATACATTTCAGCCCAAAGCCAAATCTCTCTAGGACTATCCACAGGTATCCCCATTTGAACCCCAAACAGCACAATCTTCTTTGAGAGCATCAGCAATATCAATAATAGTTAAGAGCCTTCTGAGATTATCAGACACCACTAGTTAATGGTAAGCATATGTATGTAATTTCTGAAACAGCTAGTTCCATACCTTGATTGAGATTGGTTGAATCAGCAATACAGAGTCAAGTTAAATTAAAACACACACCCACACCAACCTCTCACCTGACACACATGCACACACACTCAAACACAATGACATACAGATCAAGTACAAGGTCTGTACCTGGAGCTGGGTTGCATGTTGGGTTAAGTGCGGTCTGATCTTCCTTTTACTGAATAGAGAAAAGCGGCAAGACCGAGCTACAGAGGTGACGTGATCAGCAAATGTCAGCTGGTCGTCAATCATAACACCCAGGTTACTTGCAACCTTGGTGGGAGCAACAGATAGGGAGTCTATCATAATGCTGATGTTGTGATGTATGGTCTGCTTGGCTGAGAGGACCAGCAGTTCAGTTTTAGAGAGGTTTAATTGGAGGAGGTGATCTTTCAACCATGCAGATATGTTGGGTATCATCTGCATAGCAGTGTTAGAAGAAACCATGCGAGTGGATAATTGGACTCAGTGAGGTGGTATACATGGCAAAGAAAAGGGGGGCCAGTACTGAGCCTTGGGGCACGCCAGTGGTGAGATGGAGTAGTGAAAAGAAATGTGTGTACCAATAATTTTCACCAATTTTAATATTAGCCTATACAATAATTTCTCAATAGGCCTATAAACAGCAGTTACTATTTCAGAGGAGAAGAATGTTCTCAAAGCATGGTAGAAAAAAAAACAGTAGCTTGCTGTTTAAAGTGAACTGTGCTGGTGCTGGTGCTAAGGATAGGTAAAGTACTATAATTAATTGGATGCATTTGGCCAGGTGCCTACAAATGCTCATTGAAAGCAATTTGACTGTAAACCCAAACTAAAAACTCAGCAACTGATGTAATTTTGCTTAGAGATGCAAGTTTGATTGTGCTAATACAGGAAAACACCCTACATTGCTTTTGCACCTGTTTCACTTTAAAAGAGCAATCCAGCCATTTTCAACACATATCTTATTTGATGAAAAATAGAAAAATGGTAGAAAAAAAAAGCTTTGTTTTCCTGTGCCCCCATCAGTTAGTGTTGTTATGTTTTTGGGACATTCCTGGCCTCTAGTGGCCATTATGACCTTGTTTTCATGTTTTGTGGGTGTGTTGCCACGTGTCTTGTGTTTTGGTGGTGCCATGTGCTTTAGTCTCTTTGCCTCATGTGATCTGTGTTCAGCCATCTTGGTTTTTCCACCTGGAGTTCATCTCTGTCAATCATGTGATTAATTAGTGAACATATTTAAACCTGGTTGTCTGTTAGTGCTGTGCTGAGTCTTTCTTGAACTGCTTGGGTGAGTTACTGCCAAGAACCTTTTTGACCTTTTGTGCCTGTTGTTTATTTGGTTTTCCCGACCATTGGGTCACCCTTTTTGGATTTTTTGGATTTCAGTCTCTTGCTCTGCTTTTGTTGGATTATAACTTGTTTGACCTTCTGTCTGGATCTACTGAGCTTTTTGAATGACTTGTTTGACATTCTGTCTGGATCTTCTGAGCTTTTTGAATGACTTCATTAAAACTTTTGAGCATAGTGGTTAGCTAACTGCCCAGGTATTCCAGCGTCCTGGGTTTGATCCCCAACCCCGGCGTAAAAAGTCTTAGCTGACATTTCACTGTTTGGTCTACCTTGTACCAAATTCTTTGCAATCATCAATGACAACGGGCCACTGACAGCCTTGGCCGGCTCTGAATGCACACACACACACAATCCTTGAGATTATTTATGTAAAGCTTGTCTTTCTTTCATAAACTACACATTAATATGTAGATTCCGATCACCATTTGTTGACCATGGGAATCATTAGTAGGTTACATCTAACCAGTCTAGGCTATAACTTGTGTTGGTTTGTAACAGGCTAAGCCTCAAAACGCTACCTATAGAGCCTATTGGTTACATCTGAATTTACCCAGATTGCAATTTTCACACTCTTAACATGTCCAAACAAGCTTATTTTCAACAAATAAGGTTAGGAAATGATTGAATGCCCAGTCCGTTTAGTATAAGGTGTTCAGTGACTTCTACCCCTTCATTTGTATTAACATGAATTTATACTTACTTGATGCCTATTTTGAGCCCAGCTGGATCTGATTACTTTACGGGGCCGGAAAACGTTGGCTGCGGTGTGTCTTACCTTGCTCTGCCCTGCCTTTGCTAGTAGCATTCTGTGTAAACAATTTCTGTGTTGGGGATCCCTATTTCAAGGCAATAAAGGTAAAAATGACAGTCATTTCTGTAAGGAAAATATTATACAATTCTTCCACAAACTCGTATCAAAGCTGATTGGCTTGTGAGGACTGGCTTGTCCCCACCCTATGTATAGTTATCTCTCACTTAAGACCCTAAATTCTCTCCTTTTTCTGCCTGGTTTCACTGTTCTCTCCTTCTAACTCTCCCACCAGCATGTACATTTCTCTCTCTAGCCTTACCTGTTGATTTAAATGTTATTCAATGATTTTCAGTAATTATCCTAATGAATTTCTACCCCCACCAAGTCTTGGATTAAATTTTTTACCCAAATTTATATTGGGTCAGTGACCTTATATTGCCTTGGCAGGGGTTTGTGCACTCCAAGTGCTTTTCTAGTTTGATATTTATTTGTGCAGGCAGCAACAACTAGCTTTAAAAGACTGGGGAAATTTAATTCAACACATATTGTACTGAACCTGCAAACACCAAATGGGGCACAATAGGCTAACTTACTTTCAGTTTCAATTTCCTTAAGTTAAAACCCCATTTAGTTACTGATGCGATAGATAACAGACCCTTTTCCGTGGGTGTGTTGCTTAGGCTTTATTTCTGTCATTAACAGATTTTTTTAAGCAAAGCTTACATTAGTCATAGGTATTATTGACAATCTACATGTATCTGAACCGGGAATGCGATGGTATGTAATCTGTTGTCTTATTCATTTCTGATGGGCTGATGGGGCTAGGCTAGGCCTACCTGTTTGTAGCCAATGTCTA
The DNA here is from genome assembly GCA_027481765.1 of Tenualosa thibaudeaui. Taxonomy (NCBI): domain Eukaryota; kingdom Metazoa; phylum Chordata; class Actinopteri; order Clupeiformes; family Clupeidae; genus Tenualosa; species Tenualosa thibaudeaui. The sequence continues at coordinate 8,887,151 of JAIFZK010000019.1, read as the reverse complement.
CCAATAAAAAGTAGGTTACATAGCAACACAAATGTCAGATGAACAGTTTAGAGCAGAACTACATTTTAATTGTCCTGCAGTCTGTGAGGTACCCAAACGTTAACAGTATAGACTTTCACATCCCAATAGCTGTATGGAGAGGAGCCATCGCAAAGATAGCCATATTTAAATCTGTTAATAGTGGCTTAATCAAAAGTCAGTGTAATGGTGGACGAAAATATTAATGTCACTGTTACAAAGGGTACACTCGTTGATGTTTGTTTTACACAATGAATTTCTTTAAAAATCTGAACTGATGAATATAGATTGGCATTATAACTTATTTGGACATCATGCCCAAAGGATCATGCAATATTCCAATAGCTCTTTAAAGAGAGTTATGGAGTGGAGGCCTTGGAAGACGTCTGATTGTGTCATCACGTCCACTTTGCAAGTCACTTATTAATAGTCACTTGGTAATTTTAAGTTAATTTTACATTTGCATTTAGGAGACACTTTTATCCAAAGCAACTTATAAAAGACGATAACATTCAAGCTACAACACAATGAAAGAACTAACAAGGAGTGCATATTGCTAACATAGAAACTGCACTATTTTAAGATGAAAGTGCAATAGTGTAATAGTGTACAGTGCAGAGAAATTCAATTGTTAAGTGCATTCTCAAAATTTACGCCAGGAGATATTCTTGGAAGAGCTGGGTTTTCACGAGTTTCTTGAAGGTGGAGAGGGTATCAGTTGATCTGGTAGCACTTGGAAGGTCATTCCACCAGCGCGAAACCAGATATGAGAACAGTCTGGATTGACCTGCACAAGGTGTTGGCTGTGCTAGAAAACGTTCCTTAGAGGAGCGAAGCAGTCGTCAGGTTAATAGTCACTTGGCAATTTGGGCAGGATTTCATTTGCGTTGCAAAACACATTTTCTTGCTTTTGTCAAGATGTTATATATAGGAAGAAATATTGTAAAATTAATTTTTAAAACTGAATGCACAGTATGTTAAGGATTCAACTTGCTGGCGCCTATGTATGGAGATACATGCTCTAATGATCAGTCAATGTCATTTATATATATGTCAATGTCATCTCTATTTATGTCTTCTCAACCTTTCTCACTGTACACAGAGCGAATATCTGGTGCTAACATTACAACACTCCCTGATAATCTGATAGCCGGCAGAAGTTCTGTCAGCTTAACCTGCAATGCTACTCAGGGCACCAGCATCACCAGGGAGTGGACAAAGGATGGAAACCCTCTGTCAACTAGCAACACAGTCACCATCAGTGCAGACAATAGAACAGTTTCTATCAGCCCAGTGGAGAAACATGACAATGGGGAATATATGTGCAAACTCAGTAACCTCATCAGTAATATGGAGGTCAAACGAACACTGATTGTGAACTGTGAGTGTATTATGTTTTGTGTCTGATCAAATGTATTTTGTTACTGGCAAATATCAGTGTCATTGTTAGTATCAGTAGGCCTACCATTAATTACTTGTTATATGTGATTGCAGATGGTCCAGAGAAACCACACATTGAGGGAAAAGGAGTCGTAGAGTTTGGTCATAAGATTACTTTAACTTGTAGTGCTGAGTCCATTCCTGAGAGTTCCTACACATGGGCAATTAATGGAACAAACACAAGTGTTACTGGAGCATCATATATTAAAGAGCAGAGTGAACATAAAGACAGTGGAATCTACACCTGCACTGCTTTGAACCACATTACAGGCAAAACAACTACAACAGATTTTGAAATGTCTATTACAGGTAATTTACTTTTGAAGACAGTATGCTATTTTTAATCAGTATGCTATTTTTGATTATGTGTTTGCCCTCGAAATGTTCATTCATATTGGTAGTTACACTGGTATAACACCTTTCTCAAACTTAAGGTCATTTAAGATGAAGCGAAACCAAGTACAGTTTTACAGTGATGGTGGATGAGAAGTGTTGAAAAGTTTAAATAGAAAGGAGGAAGGAAAGAGCCGTCTCAAAGAGTTTAAGAGAGGGAATTCCTGAGCTTGGGCTCCATGACACAGAAAGACCTGTTACTCAAGGCAGAGAGTCTGGTGTTTGGGACAGCAAGGAGATTAAGGAATGAGAATCTGAGAGAGCAGGATGGAGGATTGTCCCGAATATAAGACGATTCTGAATATAAGAGGACCCCCCTTTACCATGCTCATTTTTGGGAAGAAAGAACTTTTTTGTAGACAAATTGTGCTTTATATAGTAAATTATTTCATTTGAAAATGCTGGTGAAAACAAAGCAAGGGGGCGTCTAGATGTATAGGCTACTGTAGGCTATGTACCAGGCAGAAAACCATATGCATTACCCATAGGTCTGCATAGAGATTACAGCCTTGCGTGTCAAAAGGGGGAGTTAGCCTGAATGTGAGACATTCAAATGGTGATTCGCTTCTCTCGTTTCCACCGCACAGTGACTGATATTCAACCTCTCTTTGCAACAGTAACAGGTGTTGGCATGTCGAAAAACACATTTGACATTTGCTAACATTCCCTGTCAGTATGAGTGAGTTTTACTTGGTTTGATCTTGTGTAGTTGAAAAGACAGCTTCTCCTCGAAGACTCATTCAGTCATGCAGTCACAGTTCATTGTGCCATATCAGAGACTTCTGTATCCCAAATAGCGCCCCCTAGCTGGTCTGGCTATGGTTGGAGTGCGCTCCCCGAATCCATGTATGGCGAGAGATCTCTCTCTCTCTATAGTTAACTAATGCTAATTTAGGCAATCAGGAATCTCTTTAAATGTTACAGTTTAAACTTATCAATGACACTTTTTACCCTTTAAACTTAGTGTCCTACATTACCTCTGTATAGATTAACTAAATGAATATTCACATATGCATAACAACATAAATTTCAACTATTTAGTGAAAATTAGTGGAAATGTGTGTGTGTGTGTATATATATATATATATATATATATATATATATATATATATATATATATATATATATATATGCAAAACTCTAAACATAACATATGCTCTTTTGGTTTCATTTCAGTTCTCAAACAGTTCAGTTCAGGGTCAATTGCAATCCAACTCAAAAGTATTCACTTCGGTGGCAATATCAAAATCAAACCCCAATGGCTAAACCTTATTCTAATGCCAGCAGTTTAAACTAAAACTGAATGCATACAGTCAAATGGAATGAAACAGGTACCCAACCAAAGCAAGGTGAAAGTCAGAGATGCAGGCCTGTAGCGTGGCTTGTGAGCGGAGAGACCTAAAACAACATGGCCGCTTCACGCCGTGGCGCATGAGATAAAAAACTCACTGCTCCAGCTGTCATCGTCATCAGGCTCTCGGTAGCCTTGCAGCACTGGCAGTGCTTAGGGAACAAGATGTCGTCCCAGCCGAAGATATGCCTCAGAGGATCGGAGTCTGATGGTCTGGTCACTAAAGTAGAGCCGAGCAGGCCACTCGCTTGCGCAGTCCAAGTCAAACTCCAACAAGCGAAGTGTAGTTGACTAGCACTCACGGTATCCTCGCGGGAAACTTTTAGCCAAAGTCTTCCCTTTAAATCATGTGTAGCACTACTATGCTTAGGCAGAATGTCCATACGCGACTCACTGTCCGTTTGTCACTAAACATTTACCGTGCACAGACATAAAATTAGCGTTTTGCCATCACTTGTGTCACTCTTAACTGCTTACTCATCTCTCGTTCCCTCCCACATGTTCTTCTCCTTTTCTCACCACCACTTCCTGTTTCCCCTTCACCCCCAACCTCAACTCTGATTGGCTAACATAACAGGTAAGTGCATTTTATTACAAACTTAATTCTTTTTACATGTACACATTGTTTTCAGTTTTAACATATTAAGATGGGTCATGGGGGTAACAGTAGGAGTTGTACGGCGTGACACATGAAGCTTTTGTGGCGGCATTAGGCTATAGCAGCATAACTAAGGTATGATGTGTGGCAACCCAGCACCACTGCAGGGATGGTCAGTGGCTGCCATACCTCGCAACTGGGGGCAACAGCAGAGGCAGTCCCTCCCAAAAGACCCATGAGAAGTGATGATTTGCCACGCACCATCCCTAACTATGGGAAACAGTAAAGAGGAAGGTTTTAAGTCTAGACTTAAAGGTATTGAGAGTGTCCGCTTGTCGAATGTGTGTGTGTGTGTGGGGGGGGGATTATTCCACAGGAGGGGTGCACGGTAACGAAAGGCTCTTCCTCCTATTGAAGATTTTGATATTCTTGGGATTACAAGGAGACCAGCATTTTGAGATCTTAGGGTTCTTGGAGGGTGGTAAGGGACAAGTCTTTAATATATGTTGGTGCATCGCCCTTGATAGCTTTGTAGGTTAGGAGGAGTATTTTAAAATCAATTCGGTTTTAATAGGGAGCCAATGTAATGAAGCAAGGATAGGAGAGATATGTTCATATTTTTTAGTCCTGGTGAGTGTTCGGGCTGCAGCATTTTGTATTAGTTGTAGGTTTTTGATACAGGTATTACTACACCCAGAGAACAGAGCATTGCAGTCAAGCCTGGAAGTAATAAATGCGTGTATTAATTTTTCAGCATCCTCAAAGGATAGGAACTTTCTAACCTTAGCAATATTTCGTAGGTGGAAAAAAGATGTTTTTGAAATGTGTTTTACATGACTATTTAGAGAGAGGTCCTGGTCAATAATTACCCCAAGATCTTTAACTTTTGCAGTGCATGACGGTGACAGGCCACTGAGTAAGTTTTGGTGAAGGGGTAGAGTGTTGGTCAGCTGTTTAGGGCCAATCATCATAACTTCAGTTTTATCAGAATTTAAACATAGAAAATTATTAGTCATCCAGGTTTTTATGTCTAGGAGACAGGCGTCTAGTTTAGTCATTGGCATATAGTCATTAGGCTTCATAGAAAGGTAAAGCTGGGTATCATCAGCATAGGAGTGGAAGGTAATGCCATGTTTCCTAAAGATCCTAAAGGTAACTTGTACAGGGAGAACAGCAGGGGACCTAGCACTGAGCCTTGGGGTACACCAAACTTTACCTTGGTATGGGTTGATGACTCATTATGAGCATGTACAAACTGGTAGCGACCAGAGAGGTATGATTTGAACTAGGCTAATGCAGAGTCTTTGATGCCTATCATGTGTTCAAGCCTGTGTAGTAGGATACCATGGTCAATAGTGTCAAAGGCAGCACTAAGGTCCAATAGGATTAATATTGATATATATCCATTATCAGATGCGATAAGGAGGTCATTGAAGACTTTAACTAGGGCTGATTCTGTACTATGATTAGTTCTAAAGCCTGACTGGAAGGTTTCCTGGATATTATTTTCATTTAAGAAGCTACAGATTTGCTTAGACACTATTTTTTCAAGTATTTGTGATACAAATGGGAGGTTAGATATGGGTCGGTAATTAGCAAGGACGTCAGGATCAAGCTTTGGTTTTTTAATTGATGGTTTAATAACAGATGTCTTGAAAGATTTTGGGACATGCCCAGCTATGAGTGAGTCATTTATAATTTTAAGAATCGTCTCAGCCAATAGAGGGAGAGCAGCCTTAAGAAGATCAGTTGGGATAGAATCCAATAAGCATGTTGAGGCTTTAGCTGAAGAAATCGAAGATGTAATTTCTGATATATTGGTGGGTGTGAATGAATCAAGGTATGCTACAGGTTGACTGGAGCTAGCTGTAACCATTACATGTGGTCCAACTGGATTTGAGGTTACAAGGGAGTTGTTTATTTTAAGTCTAATAGATTCAATTTTGTCATTAAAATAGTCCATGAAGTCATTGCTGCTTAGAGTTGGAATGGAATGAGACACCTCGTTCCTGCTTTTTGTTAAATGGGATATTGTGTTAAAGAGGAATTTTGGATTACTTTTATTATTGTGTATAAGTGAGGAATAATATGCTGATTTGGCATTGTTAAGTGCTGTCTTGTACTCTTTTAAACTGTCTTTCCAGGCAAGGCGGAACACTTCAAGTTTAGTGGCATACCATTTCCTATCAAGTCTATGTGCAGCTTGTTTCAGTGAGCGAGTCTGTGTGGTATACCATGGGGCAATTTTTTCTTGTTTCCTAGTTTTCTTTTTGGGTAGTGCAATTGTGTTGAATGTGGAGTATAGTGCATTTACAACACTATCAGTTAATTGTTCAACTTGGGTTGGGCTTGGCGTAGGGCCTTCTAATGCAGGGCTATATTGGCTCAGTAGAGGCTCAAGGAGAGACAGAATTTTTGCTATGAAGTCATCTGTAGTTTTGGGGGTTATGTTTCTAGTGTAGTAGTAGATTGAGTTAGGTGCTACATAGTCTAATGTGATTTTTAAAGTTAATAAATAGTGGTCAGATAGTGTAGCGTGTTGAGGTAGGGTTGTAAGTTGTTCTATTTGTACTCCATGTGTAAGAACAAGATCAAGGGTGCGGTTACCTTGGTGTGAAGGCGAATTAACATTTTGGCAGAAGCCAATGTAATCAAGCTTGGAATGGAATCCAATGGTGGTATGTGGTAATTTAGATGACTTGGGGGGGGGGGGGGTGTAGACCAAACATATGTCAAAATATATAAAATCACTATATATAAAATAATATTTAAAAATTGCAGGCTTCCCTGGTACCGCTTTAAATCATTAGAATTATAACCCCCACCCCACATGCACATTCAATACCACCAAATATACCATAATACCATAATAACCACAGAAATGTGTAAGATGAGATGCCATGTTTAAAATCATTGAAGTGTAGAGCCACAGGATGTAACCTCAGCATTTTTTGCAGAGCTGAATACTTGTTTTCTTTAGGTTTACAACTTGGAATATGAATGAAGCTAGATTTTCATTACTCATCTTGTGACTGACAAAATTTAAAAAAACTATTCACTGACACAAATATACTCTGAAATTATTTTATTGAGTCTGCATGTGTTTTGTCTTTACAGCAAAGGGGTCCATTGGTGTCAACAATGGAGCTATAGTTGGAATAGTAATAGCATTCATTATCATCCTTGCCAGTGTGATTGGACTGACTATATTTCTATTGAAGAAAAAAAGGTGAGTTCACTATGCTATGAACTTGTACAGCCTGATTATGCATGAAAACTGATACTGGGCCACATGTGGTCAAAAATACCAGGCAGGCAACTTGGTGGATCACTGCAGTCTTTAATCATGATGCCAGAGACAAGTTACCCACACATAACCTACACAAGGTGTGCCGAGTAACAAGCCTCTCTTCCTGGAAACTAGGATTTCCTTTTATACCCCCCAGAGCAGACATCACATGTAAAGCAAATGGCAGACCTTCCTGCCCTCACAATGGCATTTGACTTCTTGCCCTTCCATTGTTTTAGCTTGTTTAGGTTCCCTGTTCTGGTGAAGATAGATGTCTATTCCCTGTCCTGGTGAAGATAGATGTCTATTCCCTGCTGTTTTTTTTTACCAGCACCCTCTGTTTCCCACGTTCCTCACCATAATTTGTTTGGTTTGTTGTCTTAACCCTTTAGACTCAGGTTACACATGGCATACCTTTGTATCACATTACTATTCATTTATAGGATATTACAATTTTTCCCACACACACATAAGAAACACTAATGCAGTGAAGCATTAGCAGCAATAACACAGCAATGCATTTAGTGCATGTAATGCATTGCTGTGTCATGGTTCAATGCATGCATACTGTTTCAGTGGCTAATTTATGACTTAGGTCTGTCATGATATTGGAGGAAAGGTTCCAGGGAAAGTTTATGAACAATTAGTGATGTCTGTGTTAACTGATATGAGCCAATGTATTTAATATATGAATGCATCACAGTATATGATGATGCAGCATTATTATTATTTATTTATTTACTTATTTTTTATGAATGAATGTTTGTTTGTAACAGGTTTTTGCCCTCCCAAATTATTGCAAATTGATTACATGTTAGTGAAGATGAGGACAGGCTATTCTATGTCATTGGTCCATCATTCTTCCCCTTGGTCTCCATTTTAAGCTAGCGCACATAATAGCTTTTAGTGAGCCCCTCACACACACACGCACACACCCCTGCTCCTTCAAGGTGCCTTAGGTGCCTACATAAGGTATTATAAGAGGGTGACTTGTTATTCTGTTGTGAGCCAAGTCCTAAATCCAACAGAGATGTTAAAAGCAACTTATTACAGTGTTGCTGAATATTTGCCCAGATGCAGGTAGCTACTGTTTATGTATGTCTGTTGGATTTCACATAGTTACGATTTCATAAATAGATTTTATGAGTTTTCACTCTGTAATGTCTTATTTATTGATGTGAGTGTATCAGTGTATCACGGTGTCTGTGTAAAACATAAAGGACCTAAGACATTGATAATTCTATTGAGCCCAATAGAATTATGAACACTGACTACGGTGTAATTCTTGTTCTTAGGAAACCGGACGCTCCAAAGCCTCATCAAGGTAAGGATAAATCTGTGTGTGAGTGTGTGTGGTGGTGGTGGTTGAGTATGTGTGTGTGTGTGTGTGGGGGGGGGTGACCACATCTGTACCAGTCATTACAGCCAGTATCCATGTCATTAGTATGACCACTATTGCATTATCTGATTGTTTCATATCATCTCTCACACAGCGCGTGACCAAAGTAATGGCCCAGTGGTGAGTCTGCACTAATTCCTCATCCACATTCATCCTCATCCACATTCCTCAACATTGACCTTTGTCTGCATGCTTCAGATAGAATTGCTCTTGCGCTGTTGGTGTCATTAGTTAGGTTCTCCTCATTCTCCTCTTCCTATGTCATCGCACTGCTACATAACCATGGTGGTCATTATGGCTTATCTTCACAGGAACTTCCCCATATAAGTCAATGTAGTTCTAGACAGAGGCAAAAGGTCACTATAACCACAACCATAAAGGGACCATAGAGAAGCTATGTAGACTACTTGCTTAAACATGGTTGGTCTGTAAGGTACTGTTTACTGACAAATGCCAGATTTGAATTTACATTTGTCCCTGGGATCTTTCTTCAACTCAATAATTCAGAATTTAGTATAAGAATTAATGTCAAGGTCTCTATGAATATCTAAATGCACATTTAAATTTAATTATGCCACTGAAAGGGAACCAGGGCATCCTTCTCCTGTCACTTTACAGAAGAAATTAGATTAACTATTTTGATTTTCAATGACTATCTTTTCTTCTTTCTTCTTTGTGTCACATTTACCGCTCTTCAGGAATTAAACTATGCGGACATCAGCCAGTTTCAGAGAAAAGATGGGCAGACTGTGAATCTGGGAAATAGTGGAGCTGGGCAGACAGTTTACTCAGGAGTCAGACCCAACTCTGGTCCCTCTTCAAGCCAGGTATGTGATGAGAGAGGTGATTTAGAACATAGAACATAACATTACATTTTTAAAATGTTTTAAGCCGAGGTGTGTGTGTGTGTGTGTGTGTGTGTGTGTGTGTGTGTGTGTGTGTGTGTGTGTGTGTGTGTGTGTGTGTGTGTGTGTGTGTGTGTGTGTGTGTGTGTGTGTGTGTGTGTGTGTGTGTGTGTGTGTGTGTGTGTGTGTGTGTGTGTGTGTGTGTGTGTGTGTGTGTGTGTGTGTGTGTGTGTGTGTGTGTGTGTGTGTGTGTGTGTGTGTGTGTGTGTGTGTGTGTGTGTGTGTGTGTGTGTGTGTGTGTGTGTGTGTGTGTGTGTGTGTGTGTGTGTGTGTGTGTGTGTGTGTGTGTGTGTGTGTGTGTGTGTGTGTGTTTAGATTATTATGGATATCAGGGAATATTCTGTCATACATTCTGTTTCCTCTTCCTGTCCCCCAGGGACCAACCTGTGCAGATCTCCAGTTTCCAAATAAGGGATTTGGTCTGGGAGCACCAGCAGGAAACAGAGGAAATACTGGAGATCAGAATACCGAATATGCAGTAGTCAGACCCAAAGGCCAGGTCAGTGTTTAATTATAGATTATTGAATTGTTTGTTTAATTCAGTAATAAAAGACAAATTTCACTAATTGAAAGGAAGCAATTTCAAGCACAGTCCTTGTGGAGTCACTCTGGGTTATTATGAGAGAATTGTGCAAATACTGGTTGGTTTGGATGACTTCTGTGGATATCTGGATAGCACAGCGCATATATATATATATATATATATATGTATGTATATACAGGGTGTGATTTGTCCAAAAAACAGAGGGGGGGATGTTTTTTTGTTGTTGTCTTTTAATGAAAAAATAAATGTGATGGGTTATTTGGGCTTCAGAACCATGAATAAGGTCCGATCATGCAAACATGTCAGAGGATTGGCAGAGGAACATTAGCCTAATGGGATCAGTCTGTAAAACGTAACAATAATGATTTCACATGTCATAAAATATGATTTCACATGTTATGTCAAAGTAACTAATTATAAAACTAAATAAACAGTTTGCTCTGATGTCGGATTTCATGTGGCCTTTTCGGTTTTCCTGTTGGCGCGTCATCTGCAGCGTGTCGTCATTCTTTTATCCACATCTCTGCGAACCTCTGCGCAAGGAACGAACCCACGTCTAGCCCAATAACAGCAATGTATGACTTAGTTGGATAAAAAGTGATAAAGTGATAATTATTGAATGTGTTAATATCTTTTAGGGTTAGGTTTTCACAGATCACAGATTTTGACCACTCTTCATGATTGGCACATGTAATGTTCAGACAAAGCCTCGTGAGATCATGGAAAATCTGTTATTGATTGCCGCAAAACATAGTATAAGCATTTGTGTAGGCCTACTTGTCTAGATAAAATAACCTGAAACAAGTAAAATTACCTTCAATGTTGACAATTGGTCAGAATGCTTTTCCCTCATAAAAATGAGAAAATATTACCTCAAACTTAGTTGTATTATCTACGTAAGACAAAATTCAAAAAATTATATTATATTGAAACAAGCCAAATAATTCTCAATAAGTAAATTAATCTTGTATATATGTATAACAAGATAAACATTCTGAATTCTGAAGAATTACACTAGTAGTGATTTTCATTTTTTGCAGTGTAACTGCAATGTTTATGACATGATTTGCATGCATTTGTCTCACAGGCTCCTAGACCACCTATTAGATACCAGATGTGACGTATGCTCCGTTGAGGAAGTGATTTGTCCTGCTACTGTATGTCACTCTTGAAATACCATCAGGATGTTCATATGGATTGCACATGGTTATTACTTCATTGAAATTAATTTCAGCCACATTTATAGTAATATAATATTTATTTAATTAATATATGTGGTGTGTATACATTACACACACACATGAATACACACATTAATTGCTCAGACTGTTTAGGCTTTCAAAGAGATGACTTAAATTAATTTAATTTAGATTCATTTTTAGACACAGATGCAAGGTATGTCTAATATGATTTTACACTTGCATTGTGTTTATATGACATTTGTGATAATGCATAACAGGGCCACAGTGATCAGTGCTGGTACTCACTTAGCCTAATTATCTTTTAATCATAGTAGCATGGTGAGTTTTATTAATGCAATCAGGAAGAGAGAGTGGACAACACGTCATTCCATTTTATGCAAACCATAATTCTTGGGTTATATTGTATCATGTGAATGTATTTACTTGTAACTCTTGTAATTCCTATGGCAGTGCTATGTTTTTGTTATAATATAATTTTGTAATTGTAATTAATTGCATATAAACAGCTCTCCGGCTATGAAGTCATACAATTGTAGTCAATCTGATTATATTAATGGACTTGACTTTCAGATTGTCTTGAAGATGTATGCTGGCTACACTGCATATTTGTTAGGTTTCCACATAGGATCAAAGAATAATTAATTTAATTACATGTTTTTTTAAAAGGTTATTAACATGTGTTTGCTGCATTTTGAGATATTGCTATTCATGTATTGAGCCTTATCCATCCAGCAGCCCTTTTGTCTAAGTCTATCACTCCATTTGACTGTTTCTTCTGTTTTTGTTCTTCTTTTGTTTTGTTTTTTATACATACAAATGTATGAAATGTTTCAGGGATTTCTATTTTATTTTTACTTTACTGTGCTGCCCAAGTGCACTTGTTTGAGTAAAGATGCCTTTCAAAAGTAAAATAACTTTTACTTTTACAGACGCTGCAGCTTGTGAAGTTTAAAGTAAATTATCAGTGCTAAAACAGCTCTCTGTTTGTCATGTATAAGACCCACACATTCACATGCACATTCACTGAAGCAAATCAATGCATTTGCACATTCACTGAAGCAAATCATTTTACATCTAGTTCCAGTTTCAGAGTGGAATTAGGAGGGTGTTTAGTGTTTATCAAGTGTATCAGGTTTTGACCCATCTCTCCTCTATAACTGTTTTACCATATTAATGATAATGTGACAATATTTCAACTGTAAGAGCTATTGATCTCATTTTAACTGTATTTGCAACCAAAGAAAACAAATTCCGTATGAGTTTGTGGTGCAACCATATAATGGAGATTGTACCACAACTGCAATCCTCTTGCACACATACCACAGGTGCAGTGCATTTGTGTATGAATCAAAAACAGGATGTATGCCTACCACCTGACAGACCTCAGGGGTATTCAGAAAAACTAAACAAGATGGCTCATATAGGTTGACTGCCAACACTAGAAATCTCCTAATTCTTGGTGCATATACAGTAACATGAAACATGAATAACACAATGACTGTATGAACTCATTCATCAGAATAATCGGAAACCACATGACTTGCTTGCAGTGAGCATGGAATAAGAACTAAAAGATGGCCTTCCTTAATTCAAACATGGGGAACAAGAAGGCTCTTTATGTATACATTTATGTATTTAGTGCACGCTTTTATCCAAAGTGACTTATATTTGTCAACTAGCAGTTACTTCAGGGCCTGTCTCCCCTACTGCAACTTAGGGTTAAGTGCCTTGCTCAGGGCACAAAGGTGGCAGCCTAGATTTGAACCCACAGTTTCCAGGCTACCGGCATGCAAATTAAATCCTGGTTGACTAGGATACTGTCTGTCAATGAACTGATCACACATTATGTGTGATACAAATTTTTTCCTATTCTGCTTGTTACATACAGTTACAGTTACATACCATTTCTTATGAGAGGGAGGTATCAAGTAAAGGAGATTTAAGGATTGTAACAAGATTAAAGATTTCTCTGAGAGAAAGAAAAGTCAAGGGGTTGTGTTATTCTGGTGTGTTGTGTGTTTTTAACCCTCCTCACATAATCACATTATTTCCCTCTCAAAAATATACTTAAACTTAAAGTCATGGGGCTCCATGACTTTGTTCATACACTCCCTGGGGTAACAAAAGTTGGTTATTTTTGACTGCACCAAACAGTGAAACAAACACAACAAGAGGTTAATGAATGATTGAGTGAAGGACATAGCTTAGGGGATTTTCCCACTGAAATAGCAGAGAGGGCAACATCATCTTTGATAACTGTGGAGGAAATTGTCTTTTGCAAGGCGGTATCCTCTAACTGCAACTGTCCCTGTGTCACAAGAGATATTTAATGTTTTTTTTTTTTTTTTTAACGATCCCTGACTGAAACCTATGAGGACTTAGAGATGGTAAATCCATGTCCATTTGAAAATAAAAGTTTATTTTCAGCTTTGCTTGTATTGGGTATATTGACTCTATTGTCTTGTAAGAGTGAACAGTATTTTTTCAGCACTGCAGTTAAAGCTTTACTGAAGGGAAAGAGTATATTTTCCTAGTAGGAGCCTGTGGTGCCTACATCACCAGCCTGTAAGGTTTCTGACACAGTCTAAGGGGTAAAGTATCATGAATACCTGTGCCACAGTTTCCACATTGTCTAGGGTTAGCTGCTGAACCACTGCCAGTAAATATTTGACTAAACATACAACGAGTGGGGATGGAAGAGTACAAAGGTGGAGATCATGTGGAAGAGAGAGAGAGAGATCTGTTTCAGTTGTTTTAACACATCTTGCGTTGTTAGTGAGTAAATAAGGCAATATATGTTTTACATATTGCTATAACTGTGGGTGAGAGTGGGTGGAACTGTCTCCAGGAACAAAGTTACCTCTCCACTCTCATGTAAACCATTAAAGGAGATAAACACTCAATAAGCAACCTGACTGTGGTTGTTAATTTAAAAAAATGCCCTTTTTGCTTAATAGATTGTGGCTATAGGACTTTTTTGTCCCTTGTCCCAAATTCACACTGGGACTAGAAAAAAAGGTACATAGAAAAAAGGCTGGCAACATGGTTAGTGGTGTTAGCTTGTGACCTTTGTGACCACCTTTGTTTTTCTGTTGCTTCCTCTTTTCTCTCTCTCTCTCTCTCTCTCTCTCTCTCTCTCTCTCTCTCTCTCTCTCTCTCTCTCTCTCTCTCTCTCTCTCTCTCTCTCTCTCTCTCTCTCTGAGCGCATGTGCGGAGTGAGTGGGCGTAGCCGGAGTGCTGTGAGTGAGAGTGGAGCTGTGGCCGCGGTGCCAGGAACGAGTGTTTTTTCTAAATCACTATCTCTTACTTTAACTTTCTTTCTTTTTTTTCTATTTATCTATCAACTTGTGCTGAACGCCTCAAACGTTCTGTTGGGTTGGTTCTTCGTGCTACAAACGGGGGGTTTCCCCTAAAGCGACTGCCTCCAGTCTTTGTTGTGCTGGAACCATGGCAGATAGAAAAACTTACTCGGCGTCATGCTGTTAAAATAGCATCGACAGCCAGATTGTAGTTTGGCGGCTGGTGACGTTGTTGGTCATGAGAACATTATTTCAGCGTCCCGCATGAATAATGCGATTGTCATGTTCTTAAAATCGATTGAACTTGCCAATGTGTTGACTGAGAATGGCGTGGTGATAGATGGCGTCTTTACATCTGTTGGACCTCTTTCTGTGCCATCTAAGAAAGTGATTTTGTCAAATGTTCCCCCTTTCATTTCCGACGAAGTTTTAGAACAAACACTGTCCCGCTATGGCAAGTTGGTTTCAACAATCAAAAAAATTCCGATGTTGAAGTATATTGTGTCTTTCAGGCGTTTTGTTTTTATGATACTCAAGGATAACAGAGGTGATTTGGATCTGACAAGTAATTTGAGTTTTGACAACTTTAATTACGTCATCTATGCAACAACTAGCGTTATGAAACGCTTTGGTTGTGGGCAAACAGAAAAGGGATGACCCTAACAAAAATGGTAATCGGGAGAATGACGATGGATCTATGGGCGATGTGGGTGAGGGAGCAACTAAAGCCAGTGAGGCCAGTGCAACCACTGAGGGGGAGGCAACTGCTGGTGTTAGTGTGCCTATGACTGCTACGCGTCCTCCCCAGGAACAAAATGCAGCACCCGAGTCTGACCAAGTACATGAGGAAATTCATAATGATAAATCTATGGATGGGGAGGGTGATGCCACACCTTTGGGGGAGATAATCACCGAGTCTCAAAATGGTCAGGGTAGCAATGATGATGCCACTAATGGGGAGGAGGTTCCCATCTGTATGGATTATTTAGAAACTTCTGTATTGGGGGAGGGTGAAAAGGAATTCCAGGTATTGTCAAAAAAGGCAAAAGAAAGCGCCGCAATCAAAGCACAAAAGGGGAACGGGGTCTTATTGACTTAAGCGACAATGAGAGTGGAAGTGAATTGTCTGACTGTAATATTACCTGCAGCTTGCGTTTAAGCGGGTATCGCACTCGCAATTACAGCGTGGAAGATATAAAAAAAATTCCTTAAGGATACAAAGCATGCAAGACAAGTCCGTGTTGATGAATACTTCCCTGATATTGAGCAGTTTATAAAGAAAGCCCGAACTTTTATGCGTGAGGGTAACTTCACTGATCAAGAGGGCTATCGTCTCAGGAAAATTCTTACAAAGCTCAATGTTTTACTGAATGGCAAGGATGATTAGTGTTGATATTTTGGTTTTCACATTGGTCTTAAGATGGATAATAGTACAGGCATGTATTTATTTTTTTCCTTTGTCTTTCTTACGATGGGTGAAATTTGTGTTGCCTCCATAAGGGAAAGAACTAAGAGAGTCGCTGTGTTTGAGACTATCAAACAAAATAAATTTGATGCCCTTTTTGCGCAAGAAACCCACAGTGATACCGCCAATGCAGCTGTTTGGGCTCAGGAGTTTGAGGATTTGTCCGTTTTAAGTCATGGTACCTCAAATAGCGGTGGGGTTGCCATTTTATTTTCTAAATCTTTTATTCCCATCACTTATGATGTTGTTGAAATTATGAAGGGTAGACTTTTAAAAGTCAGAGCCCAGTTTGAAAATCGTTTTTTTGTGTTTATTTGTATTTATGCGCCCACCCTTGCAACAGGACAGAATACTGTTTTTAAATACTTTAAGGCATGTTTTAGGAAATTGTTGTTCTGAGGATATTCTAATTCTTGGAGGAGATTTCAACTGTACCGCACATAATATTGACAGAAATCATGTTGAGCCACACATGCCCTCTAGGAGACGACTGCTTGAAATTATAAATTCAAACGATCTTAGCGACATTTGGTGAAACTTTCACGGTGGGCAGAGGCAATATACCTGGGTACATTCTTATAATAATTCTTTTTCTTTAGCAAGACTTGACAGATTTTATGGTTTCAAGCATCAGCTTAGCCTATTCAAAAGATGTGCTATATTTCCAGTTGGATTCTCAGACCATAGATTGTGCCAAAATACAAATAAAACAACTCTGCCAGGAGTATACGGCCAATGTCACAAAGATTATAACACATTCCATGAGAAAATTGGAGGAGGAAATAATTAATCTTCAAAATCAGGCTGAACAAGCTGGAAATCAGGCTTCTACTGAAGTCCTCAAAATCAAAAAGAAAAATTTTTTAGGGCTGAGGGCACAGGGAGCTCTGGTCAGGTCCCGCTTTCAAAGTGTGGAGTTGATGGATGTACCGTCAATTTTTTTTTTTAACCTGGAATGTAAGAATAGCCAGAGGAAATTTATTCATGCCTTGAGGTCTGAGGATGGTAAAATCTTATTTGATTCTGCCGAAATTCGTGATAGAGCAGTTAATTTTTATAGGGAGCTTTACAAGTGTGAAATAATATGTCCTTCTTTAGAGATGTGTTTTATATCAGCAAACTGTTCAGCCTTGATTTTGGTGTGGTCTCAATTGACCAGGAAAAGGCTTTTGACAGGGTCGAGCACAGTTACTTGTGGACTACCTTGTCAGCCTTTGGTTTTAGCCCAGTTTTTATTCATATGATTAAAGCCTTGTATTGTGACATTGAAAGTATGCTCAAAGTTAATGGTGACTTTTGTGCTCCTTTTAAAGTAAACAGAGGTGTCAGTCAAGGATGTCCCTTGTCGGGCATGTTATACAGTTTGGCCATTGAGCCTCTCCTTGCAAGGTTGAGGAGGGACATTGTGGGAGTGAGCATCCCTGATTGCAATGAAGTTTTTAAATTGTCTGCATATGCTGTGTGGCAGTCCTTGTTAACAGTCAGAGAGATGTTGATGCACTTTTAAGAATCTGTGATGAGTTTAAAGCTGCTTCCTCTGCTAATGAGAATTGGGCAAAAAGCACAGCTCTGCTGGTGGGAAATTGGGTGAATAGTGAACCTTCTCTCCCTGATGGTTTATCCTGGAACAGGGGTGGTTTTAAATACCTGGGTGTATTCCTAGGGGATGATGGTTTTATTCAAAAGAATTTTGAAGGGGTGGTTGAAAAAGTTAAAGGTCGTTTGCAGAAATGGAAGTTTTTATTTGGCCTTACCTCTTACAAGGGGCGTGTTCTTATCATTAACAACCTGGTGGCATCCACTCTCTGGCATCGCCTGGCCTGTGTAGACCCCCCTTCAAACCTGCTGGCGAAGATTCAGTCTACTCTGGTTGATTTTTTCTGGGACAATTTGCACTGGGTACCACAGAGCATTCTTTACCTACCTAAGGAGGATGGTGGACATGGACTTGTTCATCTACAGAGCCGAACTGTTGCTTTTCGTCTGCAGTTTATACAGCGCCTTCTCGCAGGTTCAGTGGATTCTAGCTGGAAAGCTGCATCTTGTTGCATTTTAAAACATGGGGGATGGACAGACCTTTGTTTTGGTTAAACTCCAATAATTTGAATCTTAACTTGTTTCCTGTTTTTTATAAGAACCTGTTCAAAGTCTGGTCTCTATTTATAGTTCAACGCACAAAATTGGCAAGGTCACTTTTCTGGCTGTTAAATGAGCCTCTGATTTGTGGTTCCTCTCTTGACGTGTCTCAAGAATTTTCCCTGGTACCTACCTCTAAGTTCATCACCTCAGGCCTTACAACACTTGGTGACTTAGTAGAGATTGTTGGTCCCAATTTAAACAACGGCCCTGCTCTAGCTCATCATTTAGGTGTAAGGTCCAACCGGATAGTTGATCAGCTACTGGGAAAATGGCGGTCTCTTTTATCCGGGGAAGAGATGCAAATGCTGGGGGACTTTTGGCGGGGAGAGTGTAGTCCCAACGACCAAGACCCTTTTCCTAGCCTTACTCTGCTCCCAGATTTTTCAGGGTGTACAGGTTCCTACCTGTGTTCGCTGAGTTTAGTTTTTCTGGGTTATAATGCTGCAACTGGCAAATCATTATATAAACTGTGTGTGTTATCTTTAAATAAAAGGTCGTTGGAGAGTGGACACACCCTGGCGTCAGGTTTTGCAATTAGAAGGTAATGTCAAACCACAATGGCGAGCTCTGTATAAGTCACCATTAACTAAAAAAGCTGGCGATTTACAATGGCGTATTCTGCATGGTGCTATAGCAGTAAATGCTTTTATTTCTGTTTTGAATCCAAGTGTGGATGAAGGGTGCCCTTTTTGCTCCTTGAGGGAGACTGTATTCCATGCTTTTATGCACTGTCAGAGGCTAAGACCTCTTCATGCTTTGATGCAGAGACTTTTTGTAAAGTTTAATGAAAGTTTCTCTTTGGAGAGTTTTATTCTTGGTTTTAAATATGTACAAAAGCATAGTTTCAAATGTCAGCTCCTAAACTTTTTGCCTGGGCAAGCAAAAATGGCGATATATGTTAGTCGTAAAAGAAAAGTGGAACAGGATGTGGATGTTGATATCTGGGGGATGTTTTTTACTCTTGTAAAATGTCGTATTTTGATTGACTTTCATTTTTACAAATCTTTGAAGACGCTTGATGTTTTTGTGGATAGATGGTGCTACAACAACGTGTTGTGTTTTGTTGAAAACAACAAGCTGCTATTTGCACATTTTTTTCTTAATTTTTTTCTGTTTTCTTTTACCTTTTTTTAATGTGACAAGTTGATATATGATAAGTTGGTATTTCTAAGTTTTGTAATAAAGCGATTTTGAAAATTAAAAAAAAAAATGTCTCTCTTTGTCTTCCTTCAGCATGGAGAAGTGTGCCACCATCTGACGTGTTCATAATAACAGACCAAATAGCATGTCTGACTCACAAGAAACTCAAACAAATGAAAATACCTGGGAATTTAAGACATTTACACATTGTGTAAGGTAAGATATAGGTATAAGATCACATAGCTAATTTACCTTCAGTGCCTTTATGTGGATTTTAATAGCCCAATGCTGCAGTTGAATGCAGATGATTATATTACAAAGACTGAACGTATAAAAAAAACTCAAATGGGTGTTATATCTCAATGTGGAGACACTCACTTTAAAGTAAATAGGCAGTGATATTCTCATGTAAACATTTTAAATGTTTAATTATATTTATTTATTTATAACTAGCTTATTAAACTAGCCTAAAGGCCTTTTATAGAGGAACTACAGCATTCTGACCAAAACCATCACTGCATGGTTTGGAAGTTGTTCTGCTACCAAACGAAAAGCACTGCAAAGAGTCGTGCACACAGCATGTCAACAGTCATGGACTGTTTCAGCTGCTGCCATCTGGCAAGGCTCAGACCACCAGACCACTCCGGAACAGTTTTTTTTTCCACCAAGCAACAAGGCTTATGAACACTGAAATAATGACAGCCTGCTTGTGCCTGTCAATCTTTTCACCACAACACTTTTCCCCTCACACACACACACACACACGCTCTCTCTGAACATGTAACATACTTTTTATTTATTATTTATTTTTGAGGAGCAAAAACACAAGAATTTGACTCTTAAAATGAGATGTAAGAAAGACTATCTTGAATCTTTATCAGACACTTAGTCATACTGAGTGAGAGTGTCTGAGTGTTGACCACTCTTGCATCACCTCACTCTGGGAACATACTTACATTGGTCAGTGAGAGGTCAGAGGTGAAAGCAGAAAAGCATCAGTGTGACCCCAGAAAGTAGGAAGCACTTAAGGGGAAAGGCAGTTGGCCAATGGTTTCCTGAGGAAAGGTGCAGTTATGAAAGGCGAGAAGCTCTATGTTCCGTTCCATTAAAATAGAGAACAGGCCTTTAAGAAAAGACTTAGAACAGACTCTTGAATCTTGAGTACTTGAAGAATGGCAGATCATACAAAGTTTTTGTACACTATTCTTCTTTTCACAATAACAGGTAACATCTCTGTCTCTCTTTCACTCTCTTTCTCTCTCTCTCTCTCTCGCTCTCTCCCTTTCTCTCTCTCTCTCACACTCACACACACACACACACACACACACACACACTTATTTGGTACTTTATGTACATGTATTTGAATGTATAGTAGCATATCCTCTATACACAACTATGTCAATTAAATCTTCTTCCAATTGACACTGTATAGTGTATGTAGAACAGCATGCTTGATTCCTATATAGCACATTTATTTGTGTTTCACCCATGTTTTGGTTGATTGTTAGCATAAACATTGATAAAAACTGTGGGAAAAGAGTGAAAATCTTTGAAAGCAGCATGATATCTTGTTCGGTGATCTCATGTTTGTTATCTGTCTGACCCACAGAGTCCATCCTTTTTGTACCTCTGAGTGCTTCCCTCTCTGATGCACGTAAGCCTAGTGGTTTATTTATTTATTAATTTACCTCTGAATCTATTACCATTTAATTTAATTAATAAACCATTTAAGTATCTAGGGATCAGACCAGTGGCTGAAGGGTGGGGCATGTGATCCCCTACTGGTACAGGAAAAACATGAAACCCCACCTCCTACAACCCCATCCACCTTTACGGCTAAGGTGGCCAAGGCACCTGACCTAACCTCGAACTGCTTCCTAGGCACTGGATTAA
Source organism: Tenualosa thibaudeaui (assembly GCA_027481765.1). Classification (NCBI taxonomy): domain Eukaryota; kingdom Metazoa; phylum Chordata; class Actinopteri; order Clupeiformes; family Clupeidae; genus Tenualosa; species Tenualosa thibaudeaui. The sequence continues at coordinate 8,866,076 of JAIFZK010000019.1, read as the reverse complement.
GGGCTGCCCACTGTTCTATGGTTTGGGGGGTAGGCCTTCTCCTGTGCCCCTGGCAGGCTCACTGATTTGAGTGTGGTGTACACAGGCCCCTGGATGGGTCAAATGCACAGGACAAATTTCCCTTTGGGACTAATTTTAATAATAAATGCAAATCATTGAGGCCGTTCTGAATCTAGACAGGGTCTAAGCACAGAGCTCATTCTCTTTATCTAAACTATGTGCTCTCTTTGATGGTTTGTTGCCAGCTAACTTCTCATAGAGGCACCATAAAACCATAATAAACATGAAACAGGGTCTAAGTTCAGAGAGGTTTCTATTGTAAGTGACATTTGCACATTTCCATATTCGATCTCTTCACTTTGCCCTGTGTAATTGTTCATTTTTTCATAGTTTGAGTTCTAAAAACATTACTGTCTTGATGAACAATCTTATTGAATAAAACGTCCTCATAAACACTAGAACAGCTTTGTGTTCCATGCTGAATCATCTTATTTCACAAGACCATATTTATGTTCATAAACCTAAATCAAAAGGTGGAGCAGACTGCTGTGTACTAAGTGAAGTACAGACTCTATGAGACAATAACTTAGACAACTCTCTGTTACATTATATTTGGACTTTTGCCTTCTGACACAAGTATAAACCTGAGGCTGATCTTTGTTTTTCTCTGACTAGGAGGCCCACACTTCACAACTATCCATGGGCCCAAGGAGGTGGAGGCCGGGGTGCCCACTGACTTCACCTGCTTGGCAGACTGCACCCCCGCGTGTACCTACACCTGGCAGGTCTCTGGCCATGAGGTAAAAGGCAACGTCATGACTCTGACAGTGAGTGGTCAGACTGAGAGGCTGAAGGTGGAGTGTATCGCCATCAACCCCGTCAGCAAGGAATCACAGAAAACTTGGGAGACTGTGACAGTTAACAGTGAGTAGGCTTTCTTCAGCAGGCATACGGCAAAGCCGTCTCTGATGAGGAAGTTCTTTGAATTACTTACTGTAAGTGAAACGGGTAGTCGAGTTGAAAAGGGCAGTTAGTGATACAGCAATTAACAGTTTACCCTTTGATCAAGGTTCAGTTTGAGGAAATGTAATTGGTAGTGAATACAAATGCAGTCATATAGAGAAGGAGTGATACAATGCTATCAAGGTTAATAATGCAGAACTCAACAACACAATTTGGTCTTTACACCCGCTCAGTGCTCACCCGCTCACTGACTCAATGCTTATCCTCTTTCCCAACTTCAACTGTAATGTGCTACTTCCTGTTATCTAGAACTGTGTACTAAAAGCACACACAAACATATTTTGTCACACAATGTTGTTTTATGTGCATTTACATGAGGTACTTTGGCAAACCAAGTAACAGGTACTGTATCTTCACAGTTGAGATCATCGCCATTCACAGTATTTGCTGTATCACCATGCTCTGTGTTTGCTGAGAGTCATTTTGTAGGTCTCTCCTCATGTCTGACTGTCTCGTCCTACAGACCAGGTACAGGTGAAGCCCACGAGTGACTCCAATCCTCAGAAGGGCAAGGCTTTCAAACTGACCTGCCAGGGCATAGGTCCTGGTGTCACCACTGTCTGGCATAAAGATGGTAGGCCTGTCTCCGCTGACACCCAGATGAGTTTCGGCGAGAACAATATGACGCTTGCCTTCAGCCCTCTGCTGCCCTCTCATGGTGGCTATTATGAGTGCGTGGTGACCCATGGCACCATAAAGGTGACAAGCCGAGGGTATCTGCTGAGCTGTAAGTTCTGTTCCTTATCAGTTCATTTTTATAATAATGGTTGTTGTGGTATTGATTATTGTGGTGGTAAGATCTGTTATCTACACTGCATCTTTTGTAGGTCAAAAAGACAGTCCAATGTACATGACAGATTTCTGTGGCATTCTCATCTGCATGATCTGAAATGTTGTTTGTATTTTGTCAGATAAATTGTGTGCATTATGTCACTATATAACCACTACTTCAGTATTCAGACCGCAGTGTTACATGCATGTAAAATATAATTGCATAATTTGAACACATTGTAAGTATTATATATGGGCTATCCTATAGACTTCTGCTTATCCCCCCAGTTGGGACAATAGCTGTTAGCATTGAAGGCCCAGACACGGCACAGGCTGGAGTGCAGCACAACTTCATCTGCCTGGCCAACTGCACTGGTCTGGACTGTTCAATCTCCTGGAGATTCTCCCATGGCTTCCCCCAGGGTTCCTTCTCAGCGAAGGGAACGAAAATCGAGTGGACTCCAGCAAGACCTGGGATGGTTCAGGTCTTCCAATGTGTTGCAGACAATTCACTGGCCCAGAGAACAGCCCAAGACACTAAGACAGTGACAGTTCCTGGTGAGCCATGCTTAGGAAACCCCCTAAGGAATGTGCATGTGCATTGCGCATGAGTTTCATTGTAAAGGAAGCTGGGTGGTAGCTGCCAACTGCTGGTAAATTTATACAAGATAAATATTTATTTTGTCTTTACAAAAACACTGTTACACTGTTTGATAGCAGAATCACTGAGATAATGATAGCTTATTTTGGCTTTATCTGTAAAGCACTGTAAATACATTAATAAAGAGCTATGAGCATTTTACTTTTTAAATGAATTAATTACCTCAGTTAACTCAATAATTACTTGATTGATTGATTGTTTGAGCATTTTCAAACAGCAGTGACTGCAACTTGAGTGAAAACCAAGGGCTTGTGTCTTTTAAAAGAAAGCCCTGGCCATTAATATTAATGGATACCATGTTTCTTTCCACAGCACTCCCTCCCACCACTCCACCTCCAAAACCCAGCGGGTCTGTGATGGAGAAACCATCAGTAGCTGTGGTTCTCCTGGGCTGCCTGCAGCTGTTTTTTGTCTTGTCTGTCTAGTGGGGCGCTCCTGTGCCACTAAGTGACATGCAACATCATGCAGAGTCTTGTTGACAGCAACATACACTGGCCCTCCCAGTCCCAGTCACACTGTAATCACTGCATGCTATATTATATATAGGTGATGGCATATTAAGTAGACAAAAAAACAGTGGGTGACATTTTAGCAGTCATAGACATTTTTGTAGTCATAGTCTTTGCTGATGCAACTGAACTGATGAAAATGTATAGATTGTTTTATGTTGTAGCAAATTCTACCTAAAATGCCACAGTGTAAACATACCCCTCCCTCAAATGTATGTGTATTATGTTGTTGTTGCCATTGTTGTTGTTGTTGATGATGTCATGAGCTAATAAAGCCTTCCTCATTCCCTTAGCTGCAAGTTCATCAGTTCAGTCATTTAGCAGAGATGAACGCATTACCAGGTCATTTTCTTTCTCTTTGATCTCTTTGATGTGCATTATATAGAAACACAAAGGCCTGGCCAACATACTGTTTGCATTTCTCTCAATATCACTGTTATTGGCTCTCCCTATGTTTAGCCTGAGCAATCAAATGTGGCACAGTGACAAATAAGTGAGTTAATAAGGACTGCTGTGAGGCTATTCTGCCTATGGCATGATAATATCACCCTTGAATTGGACCAGCATTCACTGGCTTATATAATGATGACACACTTTACACAAGGTAAAAGATATGATGGAAAATGCCAAATAAACTGCATTTAGATAGCGCTTTTTTGCACTCTTCCAATCCTCTGAACCACTTCTAGGGCCTCCGTACAATGGCTCGACAAAGTGTGGAGCACTTTAGTTCCAATGTAGCTTGGCCATGCCTTCCTAGCACGTCTGCTTGATTATCTCCCTACAGTGCTAGTCTGGATCTGATCCCATTGAGTTTGTTGTCTCAGGAGGCATTTTAACCTGTCCAATCAGCAAACAGAGGAAGGCATTGTGAATGCAGAGCTAGAATGCTATCAGTCAAGGCAAGTTTCCAGTCAGGGGCTGATCCAGTCTTTGTAAACTTAAACATCTCAAGCAATCAATCAAATCTCACTACCAAATGTTCAGACCCACTGTACGAAATGAAAGTGGCTACCAGGCTACTTCCAATGGGCAGATATTCTGTTCCATTGTTTTCAATAGAACCCCACACGCCAGAACTCTGCCACCGCTGCCATGTTGATTGTGATTCAGGTCTATTTTTGTCAGAGCCGTTCAGTAAAATCTATTGGTGATTCCACAGGCTTCTAAGATGTTCACTGCGCACCATGTGCCACTGGTGTGCGATGGCAAATGAAGTTGTTAAATTTAAAAGTGCTCTGCAATGATGTCAGAGACCTTTACAATGTCATGCCTCATTCTCCCATTCACACACAATCTCATTCACTAGGTGCCAAACCAGAAGCCTGGCGCAACAAATGCTTTCACATTGTTTCATTTTGTGCAATGCATCTGGAATCCCACATATGTCTCCTTCCTCGTGGACAGATACTCTCTGTGAACTTTAAAAATACTGGGCATGCCAGAGCCCTCGGTTCACTGATCGCCTAGCCAAAAAATTGTCAAAGGAAACCTAAGCTAAGCTAATGTCTTAACCTGGCAACCAAACCAGTACACGGATGAATTTAGTGTTTGATGTCTTGCTCAAGGACACTTCAGCAGGGTCAGGAGGAGCCAGGGCTCAAGCCTTCAGTCCTCCCACTATCTCCTGAATCACTGTCCCAGATACACTTTGGAATTGTCTCAGTTATTCAATTTACAGCTTAGAAGGCTGACATTTATCATGAAAATCAAGAAGACACAAAAAAGGAGTACAGGCAGAGCACTATCTTGTGAACTTTGGCCTATGTCTACAGAATATTGTCTGAAGACAAGAAGATCATCCTTTTTCCCAGTCATGTATATTCGCATACCCACCCCATGGAAAGAAAACGAGTTTCATAGTCTACATTCTACAAGCTTTGGAATATGATTGAGGGTCATTCTGTTGCATGCACAAATCCCACTCCTTCTGCAGATTATGACAAAAAAAGAAGATACATTTTCCTGAAATGTTTGGGACACTTTAGGGTGTATGCTTAAGGTCTGCTGTTGTGTAAGGCTGCCTATTATATCTGTTTGCACAGTATCTGTAACAGCGATATCGTGCACAAACTGTATAAATGCTGTCATGTGGATGCCCTCTATTTACACATACAGTACATGTCAGCACAGCTGGAATAACAATGCAAACAGTGACATTGTTCATGTAGATGAGACTTTGTCTCAGTGACACAATTTCACATAACAGTGTCTTCTTTCTTCTTTCTAATTAGATACTTTTCTCACAGTGCTATTTTTAGTTAGATCTCAAGATTTTTAATTATGTGATAAAATTAAACATTTCAAATGCAATAAAATGTTACATAAAATAATTTGAGCAATTATCTACAAAGAAGACATTGTTCATGTCCACACCTCCCATTGGCCCACAGACCCTCTGTGGGACCTTCACAGACATTGTAGTAAAGTCGCAGGCAAAGGAACATCCACCACATCACATGAAATTTACAGTAAAGGCTCTAGAACAGTTTTGTTTCCCATTCTCAGAAACCAGTTCAGTGAGTCATTCATTCTACACCCCACCCCCTTCTTTCTAGTAGATCTCAAGAATAGCACCTATATACACCACTCCCATGACATGCATTGTATGTCTTTCTAAAGGTTAAAGGGGACATAGAATGGATAAATGGAATATTGTATTTTGTTCTTTGATGTTCTAGGAACATGTCTGTCTTCTCTCCATTCCAGCACGTATGCTAATGTAAAACAAACAGTGTGACTGCCAGACAATGCATGCACCAGGACCAAATTGCTTTTGCCCACATGCTGTGTGCAACTTCAGGTAAGATGGTAAGTAACTCAGTTTCATCAAAAGGTGGCATGATCCTTTAAAATAGTACGGAAAAGAAAAAAAAAACATGTAGGAAAAAAAACTACATGGTATGTACTTTTGTGATTGCCATGCAGTTCTGTGAATGAGTAGGGCTGCAATAACAGCTGTCTTCCTGTGATCTACAGCCTGTTTCTAGTATATAAGCTACTTATTACTCTCCTAAATTGAATCATTTAAAAAACATATCAGCTGGTATTTTTCATGTCTGCACAGACCTGCTCACATAGCCTGTTTTAGGTCATTTAGACTATGGCCTCCTCCTTTCATGGCATTGCAGAAATCGGAGATAGGAAGGTGTTGAAGTTTAATTGTTCGAATTGGCCTATAGCCTATTTTTTGAGACTGAGACTGAGAACTCAGTTTTGGCATTGGGTTGAATTTTGCATTGATACAACTGTCAGGGAAACCTAATGATGTGCCCAAGGCATTCACATTTTTAGGTCTACATAAATAAAGAGATCTAGGCTACTCAATCATTTGTGGGTTTCTGAGATAAAAAAAAAACCTTGAGTTATAGTGTAACTAAATAAGAGGATTTTAAGCCATATTTTCCTTCGTTATCAGGGACGGATTATGAGTCAGTGGCCCCTGGGCCAGACAACAAGAAAAGCCAGCAGAGACGTTCTTGTTTCATCTTTAATTCTAACTAATCTATAATTCATTTTTAATTTGACCCAAAAGAGAGAATGATCGCTCTCCTTCACAGTTGGTAACAGGCAGTGTGGAATAACCAAAGTGCATCATATATGTTTGGAAACATAGACTCAAAGCCATACTCCAAAATAAGTCTGAGCTGTCCTTTTGGGCTTGTGTCATCCCCAGCCTTTCACATATCAGGAATGAATTACAAAGCCCATGGCATATGATGGAGGGGCCCTATTAAGACATATTACATAATATAACCAGTGTTATATGGCTTCAGGGCCCCAATAGGATATCAGGATGAAAAATGTTGTAAAAACAATATTGAAATGGTAGCATGGAGGCTTGGGCTTCAGTGCCCTCTTGGCCCTTCCAGATAAATCAGTCCAGTAATCCATCCTTGTTCATTAATGGCCTTATTTGAACCTTAACCCTCCGTTACTTAAATAGCCTAAAGTGTCAAGCTTATTCTCTTTTGCATTGACAGGTAGGCTATACGATGATAAACAATATGCCTGCATCGTCATGTTACATAACATCACGCAATCTGAACACCCGGTCACTAGTAGACTGTAGGCTAACGTGTCTTGTACATATGCACCTCCATAAACCATAAAACTCATAGGCGCGTCATTGTGGTAACTTAACCCCCCTTCCACAGTAGAGAGCTTCGGTGTCTTGAAAAGCGCTATAGAAATGTAAGGAGGTCTATACATGTACATTACATGTAACAAACATACAGACAGACACACATACAGCAACACAAGCAAAGAGAGACAGCACAGTGCACAGTGGGCCTCCCTCCCACACACACACGCTCTCTCTCACTCACACACCCATCTGAATACTAAAAAACAGGCACAGGAAAAACAGTGCCCAAGGTGGTGTATGGCTGGTCATCCTGTATGAACGCAGGCCGCAGTGCTGAATCCAGAGCTTGTTTAGTTGTAGTTCCATAGCAATCACGTTATTTGGTTTGGTTGTTTCATTTTACTAGTACATTCCCAGGCCAATTCTCAGCAGAACAACAAAGTCAATAAGTTGGCCGTGACCACACTCTAAACAGGTGAAATTTCATTGGAGCACGCAAACAAAATTCACTGCCGGCGATAGCTTGTAGAGATAGGCTAGACGCAACCACTCTGCTGAACTCACACACAAACACCAGGACAAGATCAACTGGCCCGATGACCAAGCCCAAAGAACCACAAGTCTGTGTAGGTGAGCACACACTAATCCTTGACGCCACCACCTTCCTAAATTTAAAGGTGCAGCGCCAAGCGACCACCACCTGATTTAATCGGGGCTCAATTCCAGTTGCCTACGTCCTACCCGCTACATTGTCCTACCCGGTACATTAAGATTAAACCCTTTATTTAAACACAATTGACTGAGCAAGTTTATTTGTGTAAACGTAGGCCACCATAAATTTCCACCATTGTGTCGACACATCTAGGTCTACCACAACAACACAAGAACAGCACTTTCGCCTTCGCCTTTTCACCTTCTACCTTTCGGGGGTTTGATTGAAATAGAATGTATTCAACTTTGACACTTACCATAAATAAGCTCAGATGCAGTTTTACAAGCCCAATTGCAACCTTATATTTAGGCTGGGGATTGAAATTGTCCATTTTGGCTAAATGGCATCCTCTTTGGCAACCACAATGGAACAACAGTACTACAGGCTTTGTTCTATCTGTTAATTAACCCATTAGTGGCTATTTCTATGTTCAAGATTACACATGAAGGAGGGCAAAGCCATGTTACATGCTCATGTTAATGTTACATGGTCATACACAACCTCTCCTAATTCAACAAGGCCAAGGTAAAAATAGTTTTCCATTCTATGTCCCCTTTAATTGTATTGTTCTGACCTTGGGGTTACAAGGTTGACAGTGTGTTTACAGTATATGCAGCAAGAGCATTAAACAGAGTGTGACTCACTCTGAATAATGGACCCAATGTGACCGTTTCACTAACTTTACTATTTATAGACCAACAGCAGCAACTGGTTGACTCTGTTATATGGGCTATTATATATATACAGTGCATCCGGAAAGTATTCACAGTACTTCACTCTTTCTGTATTTTGTTATGTTACAGCCTTATTCCAAAATGGATTCAATTCATTTTTTTCCTTACAATTCTACACACAACACCCCATAATGACAACGTGAAAAAAGTATTTTTGAGATTTTTGCTAATTTATTAAAATTAAAAAACTAAGAAACCACATGTACATAAACTGCTCCAGTCCACTTACCATGAACTCAACAGCAGAAATTAAAATAGGCATGTGTTATGTTATGTTAAGCTATGTTATGCCCTAAACTTGAACATTGTATAGAACATTTCAAATGGGTGTGGCAACTTAGCAAACATGCTAGTTGGGGGTCAAGAACAGCATATTCTCCAATTGCACTGAATGGCATCACTGTTAAACTAACCCTTCATGTCGATTTAACCAAGATAAAAAACATTTTGTTGTCATGATCTTGTTAACTGTGAACATTTGTGCCTCTCGCTCCAGTTTTGCCCTCTCTGCTTCCAGGTGGAAGTTGTTTACCAACATTTTAAACTCCCCGATAAGGGCCTGCGTTTCACCCGGAACACCTGTTTGTTTATGGTATCAAGAGTCCGGTTGTTCATGACTCCATGGTTTCCATTGATAATCAGAAGAAGACTTAAAAAAAGGCTTCAATGTGCCTTTTTTTTTTTTTTTTTTTTACTTTTTTTATGCATTTAGCAGACACTTTTATCCAAAGCAACTTACATATTTTTAACTATCAATTGTTCAGGGCCAGTCTCCCCTAGAGCAACTTAGGGTTAAGTGCCTTGCTCAAGGGCACAACGTGCCTCTTGCAAACACCCTCCATTGAATCATTTGTCTTGGCGTAAACACACAGAGGTGTGCTCAAGTGTATACTGTGGCTTTGTGGACAAGCCCAGTGGTGTTTATCCAGGAGAGGTGTGAGATATTACCTAGCAATCAGCACAGCTAAGGAATAAGACTTGCCCAATACTCAGACTCTGGAACAAAATTTGTCACAGAGTTTCAGATGAAACTCTACCTATTTACTTGAGATACTGAAAAAACATAATGAGATGTAAACAGCAATAATGATCTATAATGGGCAGTGGTAGCATAGCGGTTACGGAACCTGGCTAGCGTGCAAGTAGTGTGAAAAGTTGTGGGTTTGAATCCAAGCTGCCACCGCTGTGCCCTTGAGCAAGGCACTTAACCCTAAGTTGCTCTAGGGGAGACTGGCCCTGAACAATTGATAGTTGACAAATTGTAAGTCGCTTTGGATAAAAGCATCTGCTAAATGCATAAATGTAAATGTAAATCTATAAAGCAAGTGTATTTAATACACAAGACATGGGTGAGAAATGATCCTATTGAATTCACTAGCCAGAACTTTTTCATTTAAACAATACTGCTTTAAACTGAAGTAATATTGTGTGAATCCTTGTTCAGTGTTGAGTAATGAGGTCATTAGAACAAGTCCAAAAATTATAGTAAATGTTTCAGTTAAATTGTTCACTGTGCCTGTGCCAACATTTCACAGATTCATAATCATTAGAATAAAGATGAACTGTTGAAGACAGACTAAGGTGTTTAGTCTTGAGCAACACAAGCTCGCACAATGTCTTTAGACAACAGGGCACAGTTTTTCAGAACAATAAGCTGGATAAAAATGTGTTGCTATTTGTGATCAGGGACCAGTTGTTCCAAAGTGATCTTGAATTACACATAGCAAACTACTGGATTTCCAATTCAGGATCACTTTGATCCTGATTAAACTACATGTATTTTGAACAACTGCCCCCAGGAGATACAGTTGTTATGTGTCCATCTGATCTGAGTCGGTTAAAGTGCCACTAAGGGTCTGCTGATCTGTTGGTCCTCTTAGGTCATGAAAAGTCAACTCTTTCCTTTGGCCTCTGTGCCACCTCCTCCTCACATTCCAGGTATCACCATGGGTCACTTTATAGGTCACTAATTGGTCATTTGACCCATCACAATAACCTTTTCAAGTATGGTTGCTAGAGAGAAATCCACAACACACATGACTGATAATTTGAGTTCTGAAGCGATCAAGAGAGCGAGAGGACCCGAAGAGGAATGCAATAATTGTTTATAACATGGGTCACCCATTACAATTGGCACAGAATATAATTACATAAAGAAGAGGAAGCTTTATTTTTCTTCTGCTACTGACTCCATTGGCACAACTATAATTGCAATTAGACTAAAGGGTATAGATGAATTGTACTTTCCAACATTAGAGGTTGAAAAGTGGGCCATGACAAAAACAATGACAAAGACAAATGTATTTGGGTCACATTTACTTTATGTCACATTTATTGCACTCTTAACTTCACTCATGTATTGCCATCTTGTGTCAATATCATAGCCTATTGTATTAGAATGGCATTCGTGAACTCACTATTGGCATTCATCTCCTGGGTGTAGGCTGCCTTTGTTATCTTTGGATTTCAGATCAGAGCTTTCTGAGAATAAAACCTATTGCTGTTTGCAGGGACTCTAACAGTACTGAAGAAACCTGAAGGCCCTATTCAGCCCTGACAAATGATTCCAATACTATATACATGTGTATACTGGGCAGATAGTATAATCATAAGGGCAGAGCCCTTGTCAATATCGGATCAGGGAACTTGCACGTGAGCTCTCCAGAGCGACAACCTTGCACTGCATGCCAACACCAGCCTGATTGTGCTTGGTAAATCCAGTTTGATGCTTCAGAGGAATTCAACCCGTCAATCAACCCGTAGCCCAGTTGTTGCTGAGTGCCGTCGGTAGGTATGAGAACTGATGAGGCCAAGGAATTTTTATTTTCCTGTGCCCCCATCCTTTGTAGCAAACTTTTTCACGGACCCACTGGCAACATGCTGCAGAACCCTGAGTGTCTCCGGACCCCAGTTTGAGAATGAATGGTTTAGCACTTCATTAACTGTAATTGTACTGCATGCCATATCACAGTACAGAATGAATTCTGTCATTTCATTATAATATGGTCTGGCTTTAGCTAGTATCTTAGATGGTTAAAACACAAGCCCCCAATATCTTGCATCTTTGCTATATTTTATTTTGTGGGTTGTTTTTTGTGTGTCATGGTTTGCTTGAATTCTTCCATTATTTGTGTTTTGTAAACTTGCATCCTACATCTTTATTTGAATAGTCATCCTTATTTGTATAGTGTCCTTATCAACAGAATCTATCACCAATGTGCCAGTGTCAGAAGCAATGATCTGGTGGACCTAACCAGCGTTATCCATCTTGTGTGTCTTGCCGCCTGCTGATTTTGTCCTTCCGTTGCCTCGCAACGGAAGCTCAGAAGTCATGTGAAGGTTGGGTGGATGGCAACCGTACCCTCTCCATTCAAATTGTCACTCAACTTGATGTGGGGCCGTTTGGTTGCCATGTGGCTGTTGCACTTAAAAATACCCATACTGTCCCATACCGCTGATCATCAGCTGTTAGTACCCAAATATGTAAGAAATTATTTTTTATTACGTTAAAATTATTATTAAATTAATATTATTAAAATTACTATTGTGATGTTTTATTTGTTCTGTTGTTGAGGTACGATGAACATGACACAGCTTTTATAGTATTCAGTATCAATGATATTAAAGATAATAAGAAGAGAGATCGCTCAGTTGTAGGCCTACAGATTGAGGTTGTATGTGTTACTGGTTAGGCAATAGTGTCATTTGAAAGAACAGGACTGATAAAACTTAAATAACATCAGCTATTCTCAGCAACTTTTACAATGTTATCACTTTCAGTGGACTTATTATGAATCTGTATAAATCTGCCTCATTTTGTCCAAAGTCCCTACTCTTAACTATGTCTCGTCTCTGCAGATGGCCAAGATGACAGAACCCTGGCAGTGAACAACTCCTTGCTGGTTGGCTACAATCTCACCCTGTTCTGCGGAGTCAGTTCTCAGCCTTCTGCCCTCCTGGAGTGGCTCTTTGCTGGGGAGACACTGAACACGACAAGGCAGGCCAAACTCTGGCCAAGAGAGACAAAATGGCATCTGATACTGCAGGGCCTTCAACAACAAGAGTCTAAGGTGGAAAAGTGTCACCAAACACCTTGTCATTAGTGGTAGGTGTTTGGGTTTGCATTTTAATACCATTTGAATATTGTTTTGTTTCTTTTACAATTGATTTGCATTAGCTCATTATTATGTGTGTACCTGTTTTTGAATGTTGTTTTACTCAAAACTATTTGCATTGCCACATTTGGATCATAGAACAAGCATTTTGGTCACACTACAAAACAAACCTGGGTATATGTTTTACAAAAGAATGACTGAAAAACTTCTTACACAAGTGTATAACCTGTTTGTCTTCCTCTCCATCTTGTTTGTACCTACCAGCACCATCCTCGTCGCGGCTATGGTCATCCTCATCGTGGCTATGGTCCTATGGTACTTTTACCTGTCTGGTCGAAGAGAGGAGCTTTGATGTTAACATTACCAAGCAAGCCTGACTTAACATTACACACGCATTAAACTAAACCGTTTGAATCATATGTGGCCTCACTAGTATACTGGGTATACTGGCAATTGAGCAAGAAAATGACTCTGCTAATCATTATTTTAATATTGGCTCTGACTGCTTATCTATGGCATGTCTAGGTCATTTTGCTGTGCTTACCCCACCCGGATATCTTAAGCAGTCTTATTATTATTATTATTATTATTATTATTATTGTGGTTGTTGTTGTTGCTGTTGTTATGATTTTATTGCATAGCTTACCAATCCAAAACACCCAATATCATTTACTAGTTACAAAACCTTATTAAAAAATGAAGAACAAATCAGATCACAAACCGAGAAGCCATGTTAAAGCCTATTAAAGTCTCATGATGATCTTACACCTTTAATGTCTGTGAGATATGCTGTGTCATTCCAGCAATGAAAGATTTTGCCAAGAAAATGTTCATCGTGTCCTCCAGGAAGTTAGCAGAACAATTCCTGCCAGAGTTGTGAACACAGACACTGCCAGCACCCATATGTTGAAACCATCAACAGCAGCTGACCATAAGCAGTGAGAGACATTTTCCAAGTTCCTGTGATGTTCATTTATCATGATGTCAGTCAGGTTATATCTGTCAGCACAGACAATTATGCTCTTTTACTTCCCTCTTAGTCTGCCATGGGTCAACAAGAGTACAGGTGACTTGAAATACAATGAAAGACAGGCTATATTTGCAGACACAGAAGAATGTGGTGTGTTCAGTCATCTTCAGCTGACTACCCTGCAGCATTCAAATTAAAGAACTATTATCACATACACAAATGTGAGGTCGGCTCAGTAGAACAACAGTCATGCTGTTGGCGCATATGCGTGCAAACACAAACCCTTGGATCATTGGACAGCCTCCAAAATTCAGAGCCTGACTCAGGTTTACTGTACTCAGATGATGAACCTGCATGGGCAAGGCCACCATTGAGAGACGATGAGTTGCATAAAAAGGATTGAGAGGATGTGGGTGCTGTAGGTACACGTCAGGTGCGCTCATGGGCGGAGCTGGGAGGAGAGGGAGTGGTTTTATATTTTCCTCCCTCTCTCTCCTTTTTCTATGCAGTAACTGTTCCACAGTGTACATGTTTGCTGAAAGAGAGGGAGAGGTTTAATATTCCCATGACAGGTGCCTGTATTTTTACTTTCTTTGCAAGAAGCCCAGGCTGCCATTAAATAGTTGAGGAAAAAGAAAAACACTGGACACTTTTTGTGATCGCTTACATGAAGATGAAATGTATCGTGGCCTTTACAGTGTTCTTACATCTCTGTGATCTGCAAGGTAATTTTTTTATATATATTTTTCAGTATTGCACTTTAAGCTGTGTAAAGCTGTCTTAATAATCTTAAGGTCTTGAAATATGGCTGTTTGCATAGATAACGCTTTTTATATTATTGTAATGACCTTTGTGAGTAGAAGGTCACACAGGTGTCCAGATGTATATTTTTTTATATAAATTTAACTTTGTGCATCAAATAACATGGGAGTCCTGGTGTGTAATTGTATAGGGTAAGATCCTTAGAACTTTACCTTAATACATTAACCTAATAACCTAATGCCATTCTGTGACACTGGGCAGGGACAGTACCAGCAACTCAAGGAAAATTTTTTGTACATATAACATAACTACAGTGGCATTACAGTCACAAACAAACATCTGATGTCAAGAAGCTTACCCTTAATATGCCACTTTTGTATGTCTCTTTAAGCTTTTGCTGTGGTGGTATCCCCTGAGAACTCTCCTGCTGCCATAGTTGTGGGAGAAAATGTGACCTTGAAGGCCGATCCTCCTATGACCATAGATGCTGGAACGTGGACTTTTGACAACACACAAATATTATTCTGGTTCCCTGGTAATACTATCCCCGGCTCACTATACATAAATAGGATATCTAATTACCAAAACCATAGCTCGATCACTATAACATCTCTCCAAGTTGAAGATTCTGGAGTTTATGCTCTAAATGGAGCCGTGCCCAACTTTCAGAGGAAGCTTATTTTATCAGTTCAAGGTAAGACAAAATGTTTCTCCTCTGCTTGTTTAATGTTCACCTGTTAGCAAACATAGGTAACATTTACAGTAGCCAAAACATCACACATTCAATGAGAAAATGACTGCCATTGACGTCAAAGTCAAACAATTACATTTGGTCATTCAGCATTATTTGTACAAAGTTGTTGTTATTGTTATTGTTATTGATTTTATGTAGGGCCGCTTCACCCCCACCCTTGCAGTATTGACTAATGAAGCTGTGACTCAAATGCTATTGGGGCTCTCAACATATCATTTGCAATGCCTGGACAAAATAATACACTTTCAGACAGTTATCACAGAAATTTTGTGACAGGTTAATATTATCATCAGCCCTTAGGAGCTCCTGCCTCAACTTGGGGGGCCCTATGCAGTTGCCTGGTTTGCCCGCCATGTTGCAGTGGCCCTGATTTTGTTTATACTTCAGGAAAACAAAAAAAAAACTAGACAATTACCAATGAACTAATGATAATCCCGTTTGTCCATGTTCTCCTTTTGCCAGTGCCGATCTCAAATGTGACCATGACTGTGACCAACACTAACTTGATTGAGTTCAATGATTCTGTCACTCTCAACTGTTCTGCCTCTGGAACTCCACTCCGATTCCAGTGGATCAATAGGACGTCTGTTGTGGTACCCAATGACCGGATCCAAATCAGCAACAAGGATAAATACAGCATTCTCACCATCAACAAAGTGACTCGATTTGATACAGGGCCGTTCTTCTGTAATGTTTCCAATGATGTTAGCTCCGCCAGAAGCGGGTCCGTCAGCCTCAATATCAGCTGTGAGTACTGACTGACAGTGAATACTTTGTGGTTGGAAGTGTTTAGCTGGTCAGACAGGCTTATGGCTTATGGAAATACATAGGCCTAAGAGAGACTGGACTTATTCAAATATTATTGTGATTCAATGCAAACATATGGGAAGGAATTGAACATCATTTCCAGTATACAATACAAAAAAATCTATCTATCTATCTATCTATCTATCTATCTATCTATCTATCTATCTATCTATCTATCTATCTATCTATCTATCTATCTATCTATCTATCTATCTATTTATCTATCTATCTATCTATTTATCTAATATGAAGAGCTCTATTCCAAAATACTATAAAAAATAAATGTAATTTTCCTAAATCTTTTTTTTTTCATTTGATTTTCAGGTCACATCAGGACAGTTACAATTGGGTTAATGTTATCTGATTTGCCCTTAGACAATTAAAACAACAAAACTGTGATTTTGCTGATATTAACTGAGGACAATAAAAACACAGTTTTGAATGTTTTTGTAAATGGAGATATAGCATGTTGGAAAAGAACTCTTTATAAGTGTCTCTTAATATTTTTCTTGCAAATTATTGGGGCAGTGAAGGGCTTTATAGTTATTTTACATGCTCTAGACATATTTATGGTCTTCACTGTTCACAGATGGACCTAGTAACCTGACCGTAGAAGTGGCCCCAGACAAGAAGGTTTATATCTCCGGTTCCAATATTGCTCTCACATGTTCTGCTGATTCTGAACCAGCAGCGTCATATATGTGGTTCTTTAATGGCACAGCACTGAACAAGTTTGGCTATCGCCTCGAACTGACCAATTCGAAGATGACTGAAAGTGGCATATACACGTGTCAGGTTCACAACAGGGTGACTAACAGATATGAAGAAAAATCAAGGTCACTCTATATCCTGGGTAAGGATTATCATATTAACACATTACCTTTATATATTTAATGGCATTGATATTGATTATATTGATTATATTGAAGATTATATTGCAATATTTAATATTAATGTTTCATTAATAATCAGATCGTTTGATGTAATAATGTTTTGGTGCAATTAGTTATTAATTGGCAATATACTGATGGTAAATGTTTTTTTCCCATTTTTATTCTAGATCCAATATCAGCTGTGTGGATATCTCAAATTGAAATTTTCCCGATACAAAACATGAACTTCACGCTAAGCTGTAAAGTTACCGGACCTGTGGAGACCATTTACTGGATGAAAAACAGTTCTGCCCTCCTTACAAATAACAGGATCTCCATCTCCAATAAAAATGAGACGTTAAATTTCACACCAGTTGACAACTTAGACAACGGAGATTACCAGTGCATGGCTATTAATGCTGTGAGCAATAAAAGCGACGAATACAAACTCAGAGTTAACTGTAAGTCTCACCCTTGATCTAATCAATGAGATGGTTTACTCATAATTAACTCATCCCAGGAAGCTGTTACTAGGGTGCTGGGCTTGGTGCTCGGAGACAGTGCCCGGGAGTAATTCACTGTAGAACCGCCACTGGTCAAGACAAGCTATCAGTCAGGGGCTGATCCAATCTTTTTTAAACTTAACACCTTAAGCAAGCCATCGAATCTCACTACTGAATGTCCGGACCCTCTGTACAAATGAAAGTGTAGACCCTCTGCACAAAACGAAAGTGTAGAACGAGGGTCTTGTTTACATTTACATTTACACATTTAGCAGACAGTTTTATCCAAAGTGACTTACATTTCTCAACTATTAAATGCATCAGAGCCAGTCTCCTCTACAGCAACTTAAGGTTAAAGTGCCTTGCTCAAAGGTGGCAGCCAGGATTTGAACCCACAATGTTACAACCAGGCTACTATAATGCTAGCCAGGTTCTTTAACCACCACACCTCCACTGCCTGTTTTCTTACCAGACTGATGAGCTTGCTGTGAGGGCCAGTGGCACTGATATGTACCCATTAGGATGACCTGATGACCCCGATTTCGGCAGTCTGTCCCCGATAAACTAAAAGAAAATCCACTTTGTCCCAGATTTTTGAAGCTAAAACATTACTTATTTTAATGATACAGGAATATTCATAATAGTGATAAAGAATATTTATTCTCAAGATATTCTCATATATAGTCTCAAGATATATGTGTCAAATGTACATCAATAGTGGATGAAAGCTGAATCTTGTGTACTGTAGTTTCAAAGATTTTAATTATTTGTATTATGTTGTTTTGTGATTAAATCCCTGCAAAACTTCTGTGTATCATAATAACATAATTCTATCTCTCTTTATTTAGATGGACCTTATAATGTGAGTATATCTGGACCATCCATCCTAGCCACAGGATCTAATGTTACCCTCTCCTGTGATGCCTCCTCTTGGCCTTCCAGTAGCATAAGCTGGTTCTTCAATGGCTCCATAGTGGGGATGGGCCTAAAGTATGAAATGTACTCACTCAGCCCTGCTAAGAGCGGGGAATACAACTGCACTGCACACAACAATATCACAGGCCTGTCCAGTTCTGCCACTAAGATGCTAACAGTCATTGGTGAGTCTATGAGCTTGTAAGGGGGAAACAACACAGACAATATAGATTTAACATTACAGAATATTATTAAATTCACATTGTATTTTTTATTTTGTGAATGATTTAAAATGAAATGAATACCCATGTAATTGTGTGTGTGCGTGTGTGTTTGTGTGTGTGTGTGCTCAGATCCGATATCAAAGGTTGAGGTGATTAAAGTTGATGCCCCCCCCATACTGAACAAGACCTTCACCCTGAGCTGTAATGTGATGGGACCTGTGGACTCCATTCATTGGATGAGGAATGGCTCCTACCTGCAATACAATGGCAGGATCTCGCTCTCTGACAAGAACAAGACATTAACGTTCACACCAGTTGAACACTCAGACAATGGGGCTTATCAGTGCACTGCCATGAATGCTGTGAACAAACTCAATAGCTCTGAGTATATGCTTATGGTCAACTGTAAGTACCTCCATTGACGTTACTTGTGTGTTATTTTCTATTTCTGAGCTTTTGTAAGGGAGTCAAAAACATGGCTTACATATTGTAGAGACTAATGCTGTTGTAGTGTGTATATGCACAAAAACTGAAAAAGACCCTTGATATTATTTTTTAAAAAATCCACACAGATGGACCGTGGAATACTGTTATCTATAGTGAGCCGGTGGTAAAACTTGGATCAAACACAAGACTCCACTGCTCAGCTAACTCCAGGCCCCCTAGTGTCTACAGTTGGTACTTCAATAATTCCATGATAGGAGAAGGTGATTGGATTGAGCTGACTAACCTGACCCTCCTAAACAGTGGGGAGTACACTTGCAAGGCTCACAACAATGTGACAGGCATGAACAGCTCAGCCACCACAAACCTATGGGTAATCGGTGAGTGTCAGTTGCAATTCACACACTTTGTTGGGGTATTTCAGTTGTGATTATTTTCATGCTAACATTATGCTTACTTATGTTTTTAATAATGACAGATTATGTGAGTCTAATCCTCCAAAAATGTCCAGTGTCTCTTTTTTGCCTATTCCAAAGTCCATTTAATCCATAGTCAATTATCATAATGCATTACTATTATTATTATTATTATTATAACTATATAAGGTCTAACTCTCTTGCAGCTCCACTCACAGAAGTTATAGTAGTTGCCAACAGTCAGGCGCCAATACTTGGCAAACCATTCCAGCTGAACTGTAGCGTTAACAGTGAGACCACCTTCATTTACTGGCTGAAGAATGGAACGTACATAGGCTGGAACAGCACAGAGTCTCCGAGTTTCTCTTGGGGCAATGTCAGCATGACCATAAGGCCTTTGACACATGGTGACAATGGATATTATCAATGTGAAGCCCACAATGCCATCAGCAACAAGACCAGCCCCATGTATGAACTCAAAGTGAACTGTAAGTGTTGATACGCGTATACGAGTAGATATGGAGGTGGGACAGGGCTGGCTGCATAGATAGGTGGGTGGGTGGGTTCTGGGAATTGGCATGGAGTATAAGGTTCATAGGGAATATTTTAGTGAATTCAGTCCAATAATTTCAACTTGGCTTACATTGTTAACATATCCAATATTCTATTCAGAACCACTATCCTTTTTTCTGTTCTACCTTTTGCAGGTCTGTTAGTTTCAATGTGCAGTAACCCAATCTAATCCTGTATGACACATGCACAGTCTGATTATAATGCCATGTCTTGCTTATTTTTGACAGTTGGGCCAAACAATGTCAGCATTTCTGGACCCAAGTTAGCAGAAACAGGAGAAATAGTGATGTTTAACTGCTCTGCCAACTCATGGCCCTCCAGTCACATCAGATGGTATTTCACCAATGGCTCCACACAAATGATGGAGTTGGTGGCGAATGGCTCCAGTTACACAACCAAGCCGCTCACTCTAGAATCCAGTGGGAACTACACCTGCATGGCAAACAACAATGTCACAGGACTCAACAGTTCTGCCTCAATCAAGTTAATGGTGTTTGGTGAGAATGTCTTTTGGTTTTCTGAAGATTGGATTCTGTTTCAACACAAATTTTCTCTATTCAGATACTGTGTTGTGAGTGCCTTTGTACTGATAGAGAGTCATAGATTTAACTGATCAGCTCAACTTTTCAAGCTATTGTATCTAGAAATGTACTCAATACACACTGACATATGAAAATAATACAAAGCATCCTGTCTGATGTAATTTGATAGACTCGAATAATTCATTTGACTAGACTACACAGGAAAAGAATTAAGAAAGTTCATAAATGACATTGCTTTGAATCTCGCTTTCACATAGAGGGCATAATCTCTGTTGTGGTAAAGCCAAGCCTGGTCATTCCTATGGACTCGATGGACTTCTCGCTGTACTGTAATGTTACTGGGCAGTCCAACAGTGTACAGTGGGTGAGGGACAGTCGACCTCTAGTCCCCAGCAGCACCATGTTCATCTCCAGTGACAACACCACACTGTCTTTCAAGCCCCTCAAGATAGCCAATGATGGAAAGTATCAGTGTACTGCAGAAAATGTTGTGAGAATGCATACCAGTGAACCCTACAGTCTTCTGGTCAACTGTGAGTCATTCACCACCCTCATCTCTTTTTATTCCTCTTCACTTTCCTTGTAATGTCCACTTAAGGCAATATGATTAATGTTATAGCCAGATGGTAACACTTTACTTGAGGGTGTAGACATAAGTGTGACAAGAGCTTGTCAGAAGCATAACATGACATGTATCGTGAACAGTAATGACACTTAAATGTTTATGACTTGTTCCAATCCAATAAATTCCAATCAGGCCTCCTGTATAATCCTATCTCATTTTCACTGGGTTATATTGAGCTTACTGTTTCTTGTTTCAGATGGACCACATGAAGTAGTCATCTCCCTGACAACAGAGAAACCCCTTACCCTCACTTGTTCAGCTCACTCCCAGCCACCCAGTACATATGTCTGGGTCCTTGATGGCAAGATTGTGGGTAACAGCAGTGAAATTAGGCCTGACATCATCCAAGTAGTTTCACTTGATAATATTACTTGCATAGCCAAGAACCCACTGACCGGTGTAAGCCTTACAACCACCTTTCAGGTTACAGGTGAGCATTATCAGGTAGAAATTAAGAGACTTTTGGGAGGGGCACTTCCTAGGCTAGTTGGCTGTAAGATGGAGATGACTTGATAAAGATAACTGCCTTACCAGGGCACAACATTTTATTGTTTACAGTGTATTGTCATAATGTTATGTCACTAACCTCTCCTCACCACACCCCATCTCACACAGATTCAAATGCTGCTCTCCCTCTCCAGTCTCGGGTGGACTTGGTCCTCATTGTCCTGCTGGCTCTTTCTCTCTGCCTACTTGGAAAAAACATTTCTTAAAAAAAAAACTTCCTGTTACAACTCTTATCTGTACTTCCCACTGTCTGACTACATTGCCTTCTACTGTCAGACTGGACATTGATGAGGCCACCCTCCTGTGCCTGTATTTGTATTACATTAAGGTGTATTTAATAATGCATGCTGCCTCAGAGTTCAGTCCATAAGACAGCGGAGATGCTAAAGTTTGTCTATTACATATGAATGAAATGCTTTTGTAATGAAAAGCACAATTTAAATAATGGATATTTGAATGTGGTAAAAAAAAATCAAGAATATATTTCATCAAGTGTATATCTTTTAATGCAGTTTCAAATATAGAGTTTATTTCACTTTATTTATACTTTTTTCTAATTCTAATTTATCAATGGTTTACAGTTCTAATATTATGATCCACTTTTAGCTGAAAGAATTATGCCTTAGACCCTTCAGTGCTTTACTTTCTTAATAAAAACATATTATTCCAATTTCAGCCATTTTGTCCATTTTGTTAATGCAAGGGAACATGGTTAGTTGGGAACAAAATCTAAGATGCATTAAATGGGAATACTGTGGATGCGCTCAGCTGTGGGTATTCGATACAATTTCCCTTTCTGCCGATGGTCCTTGATCTCTGAAAAAGAAAACAAAAGTACAACATTAATTCTTCCGAGGCATACCTGAAATGAACAGGACACTATAAATAATGTTTTTCACAGGAAAGAGGTTTGATTATATCTACTTTGCTTACTTTTACGGGTCTTGGGCCTTGGACACAGACAACTTGTTTTCACAGAGTCATTTCTTTGCCCTGTTGGATACACATCATAAAACTATGAAGACCAAAGACTTGGCATAGGCGCAAGTGATTTTATTGTAGGCCTAGAAAATGCTGGAATCTTTTATCTGTGGAGTAACAGTTAATTTGGGGAGGTCTTGAGTGATGAGTCACAGAAGGCATCTACACTTAATAAGACATGCAAGCAGAATACTGTCAGGCAGGTCAGACACTTCAACAAAAAGATAAAAAAATTAATAATGGATCATATCCCCAAATATCACACAATTGGTCCGTCCTTGTAAGCTACTGTCACCACAAAAGTGATGGCAGGAGAAGACGTATCAGGAGGGTTAAATATTTATGATAAACAATATTGTTTGACTGCATTGGGTAATACTCACTGCAGTTGCATGGGTGCCCATTGGACTTTGTACCTTCAACACTGACTTCTGCTGGCTCCTCAGAATTCTCATGTCTGAATGCTTTGGCGAATTTAAATAGTTATCCATATGACATCATAGCCACTTCCAGTAATATATATTTTTCCTATTTCATAGCAAAAAAGGTGGCATATCTGAAAAGCAGCCTAGTAGACAACTTACTTTGAGACTGTTCTACAGATGCACCTTCCACCCTAGTCTCAGAACTAGGAGGTCCTTATCAAAACAATAACAAAATAAAAATAATTCATAAATACCTCCACAATGTCTGTCCTTGAATTTACAGATTTTTATTTTATACATAGACAGCAGATTTATGTGAAAAGACGTAAATCAGTACCTTGAGTGTGAGTCTGTTCCAGGCCCCAGGTTATCAGTGGCACAAAGAGAAGCAGCATCAGCAGTCGTTGCATCATGATGATATTCAGATGGATAAACAGTTCTCACACAAAATGGATCTGTCCAAATAGTGTGAGAAAAGTCTTTTTAACCCAACCAGGCGGAGATGGTGCAGTGTCTTATCAGTAACTGCCACCAGTGGAATGCGCACACGTTTTATAGAACACTCATGGACATGGACATGCTTCATTGGCCAAATCTAACAGAGCCCAGACTTGTACCCTTGACGTGCCTAGCTGCTTTCACTGAGATGATGAATGATGGTGGAGACAGAGCCATAGGGGAGAACATAACATGATTTCAGTCCAGCTGGCCTGTATTTTTCAGGCAAAACCAAAGTGTCCTCTTCAGTGTCCTAGCAACTCAAATTCACCTCCCCCTTCCCCCTTCCCCTTCTCTCACTCCAGCAGCTCTGTCATGCTATGAAGACATGGCAGAAGACAAAAATACACTCTCTATTGGCCTGACTTGTCTGTGTAGTGTTACACAGTGCATTTAAGACTTCTGCAGACATGTTGAGCTGTCATTATATAGCCATGGGTATGAATTCTGTTTATCACTGCTGAAATCTAATTATGGAATCTTTCTAAATGCCTTCTGTTGGAAAACTCTTCAAAAGATACCTTTTAAATCCTACGAATTTGTATTGAATAAATATAGGCTACATCTTGCCTCTGATGCGTACCTTCTCCCATTCAGTGAACCAACAAAATTACTTTCAAATATGAGATGTACAGTCTGTACATGTTTGTGTGTTCTTTGTGATTATATTCCAGAATTGTCCATGTGTGCACTGAAAGTGTCAGTGCCTGTGTGGTCCAAATGCAGATACCAGATATCACTTCACCCTCAACTGTTTTGCGCATTGAGATTTGGCATGCCCGGCTTGTGCCCACCTGCACGTACCCCATGCTGGCAGAGAACCAAATGAATGTCAGCTTTGTTCCATGTGAAAAGCTATTTTTGTTGCCCTTAACCTGTCTAAAAAGGAAGTCAGCATTACTGTTTCTAATGTATCGCCACATGCCAATGTGATGGTGCGTGTCAACTCAGCCGTATACTGCTCCAGTGAAGTGTTTCAAATTTGCTTCAGACCACATGTCTTATGGAATCAGTCATTGGCTGCAGGATCATTTTTCATGAACAGTGAGATAAACAGCTTTGGTTTTCAAATGATAGTCTTGGGGGGTTCCTTTTGATTTTTTTAATGTAACCTGAGCACCAGCTCATTTTTCATTTCATTCCTGACTTCGGTTGATCAACAATGTTTGTTAATAGGTCATCTATCCACTTTCCTACTTAAATGGTTGAACTTAGCACACTTCACTACTGGAAGTGAAAATATCTGCAAACATCTACATACCTCTGGACTCCTGTCTCTTCATGTTTTTTGCCTCATCTTAATCTTTGATTGCAATCATCCTGCCATTTCACCACTACACATCTTCATGCACACACTGACTGAAAGTGACAGTGACTCAAATGCTTTTCACTGTAGAATCAAGCAGGCTTGGACAGTGACTACACTAACATGCAAATAAGTATCCAAAATAAGAGGCTTATCCCATTTTTTTTTACATATTTGGGATAAAGTGTTTACATGAATGCAGAGAAATTGGGTTATTGATATCCCTGTTTACATGATATTCCGGTTATTGATTATAGAATTTTGCAGTGTTCTCACCCAGGATTCTAAGGAGCGCAGCTTGATTGTCATCAGCATTCCATCTCGCATGTCACACTCTAGAATCTTTCTCCGCAACTATCAGAAATCAGGATAAGGTGTTTAAATGCTACAGTATCCCGGTTTATTTCAGAGTACTACACTGAGCAGATCCCGATCTCTCAGAAACTGGGATAAGGGCTGACTCGAGATACTGAATTCAGGAAAAGGTGTTTACATGCGCAACCGCAAAGCTGGGATACTTTATATCCTAATCTTATTTGGGATACTTATATGTTAAGTATATGTAAACATAGTTATTGTTTTATGCGAAACTGGAATAAAACATCAATTAGTGATCAGCCTAAAAAGTAAAAAAATAAATCAAAATACCTTATCTAACAATAAATTGCTGCTCTACTTAATGTTGCTTTTATTTCCCTACTGTGAACTGGTAGAGGCTGTAGATGACATGTGACAGAGAGAACAGGATATATTTAAGAGTCAATGACTTGTTAATTTTTGTACACTGTATTGAGTTCAGCAATGATACAGTTGGAAAATGAATGTCGACAGCTGACAAAGACAACAACAACAAAACACAGTAACAAAAAAAAAACAAAAAAAAAAAAAACATAATAGCTTGGTCTAAGCAAACCAGCCAACACCAGCAGAGCAAAAGCATATTTACAACATCACATCACCATCATAGTGTGGCTGTGGACAGCCTCTCTGGTGTGCTAAAACAGCATCTGTGCTTTGAAGGAATGGTGTATCAAAAGCAAGCTTACAGCGAGGCACAGGGATCCCTTTAACAAATTTTAAGTCCTCAGGAGCTAACAATTTGGGAAAGTCAGAGACAAGATCAGTGAGTATCAGTTAGTCTGGATCCAGTCAATTCAAATCTAACAGTCTGATCTGTGAGTTGAGCAGGCCATCACCTCACTAGGACGGTGTGGATACCTCTGGTGAGAGACATGATGACAGATTCCTAGTAAATAATAGCTACATTTCTGGTATAAGCTTCTGGAGTATTATCAATTTCATAGCTCAAAGAGCTATAAAATATACCAGGCACTGTACTGATATGACATTTGGGTATGGATCTAGGTCTAATATGATTGCAGCAGCAAATCAGTATACAGTACAATCTAGCAACAGAACATGTGGACCGAGACACTTTTACACGGTATGCAGCATGGATTATTCTTTCTAGTCTCTGAACAGGTAACATTATATTACAGACCTCAAGTAGGCTTTAGTAGGCACAGCTATTAGGGGGTTTAAGGGGATCATTTGGGCATATTATAGCTTGTGTATGCAATTAGGTGGGTAGGCAGTGAAGAGAGATCCTGCTCAGGACACCTGGTTCTCAGCTGGTTGATCTAGCAAGGCCTTGATGCAATCGTGGAGAGGTTCGCACACCTTCTGGTAAGCCTGAGGTGTCAGGTGCAGGTAGTCGTACAGGTCCTGATGCCAGATGGTACCGTCGGAGTGCACGAAACCGGGGTCCACATTTAGGAAAGAAGCGTGTGGGAGGGACGCCACCTCAGCCTGGACCAGCTCGTTCACCTTGGTGTTCCTCTCTCGCAGTCGGTTGGGGTTCTTACCACGGGGCAGTAAACCCTATTGGGCAAAAAGGTTTTGATCATGCACTTGAATAGGTGTTATACCACAACCTCTATTGCCCACAACCAGCTCCCACATTAATTGCCTTGCTTTGTATCTTTCCCCCCTTAGGACTTTTTCCAAGGTTCCAAGACTTCCATGCTTAAAAGAATCCATCTCAATGTCAGAGAAAAAAAACTATTCCCCATGACAGACTAGCTATGTCTCTGCAGTCTCATCAATTCAGTATTAGCGCAGCGGTCCTCAGCCTGACAGCATGGGGACAGAGCAAACAGATAAACTCACCAGCACAAGAGTATGAGCATGAGGGAGTCTCTGGTTGATCAAATTTACGATTGTCATAATGCCACCACAGATTTGATGTGGGCTGTTACCATGATTGTTTGTCCCTACCCATAAAACCACAACCTAAAAGAGAAAAGGAGATTATGATGAAATGACCATATGTTAGGAATTCCAAATCAAGTTTTTAGAGAAATTGTACATGACAAGATTATCAAATATATAATAGGCCTACTAGTTAAAGTTTGGCCCTGGATTTCATATAATTCTGTGTTGTAGATGTCTGCTGAAAGTATGCTGAATAGGATAGCTACTCACACGAAATAACACAATGAAAGGCCATACCTTTAGGCCTAACTGGTATGACACAATGCATCTGACTATTATACTAAAATACACAAAACACCAGCTCATTCTGTTCACCTTTGGACTGATATGATCCAGTTCACCGTTGCTGAGCCTCCACAGTACATGTTGTGTAGCATCCCCTCCAATTCCAAAATTTAAAGCATGAAGCGGGGAAAACAGTTTTCTCCAGACCTAACACAAATTTACAAGGTATTCAGACCTTACCATGCATACATTTCAATACAAGCATGTACAAATAGGGAGGTGTCCTGCAGATGTGGGTGGTATTGACACATCTAAGGTCAGGCCTACTGTATTCACCTCGAATTCATGCAAAATCTGTACGAGGGAGTCTCCAACAAAGAGAACATCAGGCTCCTTCCCTTTGCTATCTGACACGAAGCGGTTGTGCTGCGAGAGTGGAGAAAGTCTAGTTACATGTCGTTTAAAGAAGACTGTATCGTGTCATCGCGTACAGAGATGCAGGCTACAATGAAAAGAGAGTGACCGTGAAACACACCATGGACATCCAACGACCATCCCCTTGAATATCTTGGCATGGGGTGGGAATTGCAGCGGGGTTGGAGTCATCCGAGCTCATTGCCCTGTCATCGGAAAGGATGTTTTTTTTAATACAAGGTTGTTGATATCATTACCAAACAACTCTGAACTAGTACTCGGGCATAAAACTACTTCTGTTAAGCTGATACTTTAAAAAAGGAAATGCACTGTACATTAACGTTAGCACTACAACCGATAGCACTAATTAGCGAGAATAGCTTGGAAACGTGCTTTGCTGTTGGTTCTGAGGTTACAATTACATGCATTTGCTTCTTGACTTCAGAGCGTTTCCGACAACAACTATCTGTGATTAATAATTTGTTGTCTCATGACAGAAAATCTCTACCAAAACGATATCCCATACCTTTGAGTGGGAGTGGATGCTTCCTTCCTCCAAGTTGATTGCAACAAATTTAATTCCGGGATGTAACCATTTCCTCGCAATAGGTGGTTGAAAGAATACATTAGGCAGGATATGACCGAAAACAAGCTATTAACATGAATTTTCAATTCATGGCATAGATATATGTCATTATATAGAATGCATAGCACAAATCAGTATTTATTCTCATCGTCCGAGGTACAAAAATATTGTACAATGTAATGAAACTGCCTCAAAATGGAACCTTCCGCTTATCATGAGTACGGAAGAGAGTCTGTCTTGCTCATACACTGCACTCTGCTTCCATCCTACTTTTATCTACAGTTCGACTCTTCCATGACACTTCCATAAGCTATAAAATGAGCAGACGCGTGTCGTGAATGGTTTTTGTGACTTCTTTTTTTCTCAATTAGGCAAAATGCATGTCTTTCATGAGAACACATAGGGTAATGGCAGCTCCCTGTTAGTGTTATCACTGCAATCCATTAGTTTTGATTAAATGCCCGTTTACAAAAAAGACAATATTTTATTTTATTTCGTCTATATTTATGGAAAAATTGGACTTTGCTAAGCAAAGCCGCTGATTTGTGAAGGGCTCCAGCACACCAACCACTGAACAGTGACTTGTTTTTGCAAAAGCATTTGGTAAAATATAAAAACTAAAATTCTAAAATCTAAAAATTCTGAGGAATGATACAAAATCTTTGGGATCAGTTACAGTGAGATTTCTCTGTGTATGTAACAGCACTGAGCTAAACTCTAAGCGATAGTTCTATTTTCAAACATAAATAATAATGGAATGTGGCCATGCTAACGCAGCAAGTGAAGAAAACGTTTTTTTTTCACCTATTTGTTGGAGCTCAGCAGGCAAACTACAGACACAGCTGGATAATCAATCAGTGGTAAGACATGCAGCTTACAAGGCTGCAATGTAACGCTACCCACGAGCACAACTTGTGAAGAAAATGTTTTCTTTTCCACATAGATCAGCACATATAAGTCATGGCTTGCTGTAACGTCAGATAGCAATAAACTGGTAGCTAAAGCTGTTAAACCGACAAGTGGATCAACAGGTCGCAAAGGTATGCTACAAACAAGTGCAAAGTAAATCAATGCAGATTTTACGGCAACGCCTTTTTAGTTAGATATAGAATAGTAGTCTAGTAGTAGTAGTAGTAGTTGCTTGCTATAACGTTAGCTATAACAGTCGCTAACAATTTATCCTTGTGTAACGTTAGCATGAGGTTAGCTCTCCTCACTGCCCATCTTCCATGTGTTAACAAGTAGTTTATAACTAGTAAAGTGTTGAGGATTATGCCAGTTTGTACACTTGTACACAGTACACTTGGTGAAGTTGGCCTGTTCTGGTATATGTGTTATCAATAGCATAGCCTAGTATTGATATGATACAGCTAAATATTGGCTCAGCTGTTAGGCTAAACTACATTTTAATTTGGTCAGGCTGTATTGGATTTTCCCTTTTGATGGCAGAATCGTGTAGACTTAGTTTTAAAGAGTGAAAGTATGTCCACTCTCCCCTCTGTTTTTGTTTTCTCAGGTGTATTTGATCCTCCATCCAACAAGCTCAAAATGAGTCAATTCAAAGTGAAGGGTAGACCACGTTCAGATAAGAGAAATGTGTTAAATTTGTTTGGGAAGCACTACAAATCTCAAGTTCGTACCCCAGTTCCCACTAGTAATGCCACTGCTTGTTGCTCAGCTTGTAGTCATGCAGATGGACCTGGAACACTTCGCAGTAATGTGCCTGTCAAGGAGAAGCGGCTTAAGACTCGCAAAGAGAGAGACCACAGAAAGCAGAGATGTGGTGGCCAAAAAATGAAATCACACTGTCATTCCAAACAGAGCTACAGAGAGAGAGAGTTATGTCAAGAACATTGTCAACCACAGTCTCACTCGCTTAATCATGAAAAATTTGCCAAAGCCTTTGGCCCTAAAGAACCCTCTTTTATCACAGAGCGGCGTCTCATTGGTCATCAAGGCCTATTCAACCATGAGGTGAAGTCATTTGATATTGAACGTCTGCTAAGTGAAGAAAGGAGAGTAGAGAGATCAAAAATGCAAGGGCATGACACAAACAAAATTACTTTTTCACCAACTCCATCTCCTGCACAAAATTCAGATGATGACAAGAAATGCCCTCCTACTCATAAAGATGAAGTGTCAAGGACATGCAGCATACAGGGAGCCTCCCCTGAGACTGAGTGTGTTGATATGGTCAGGAGCCAAACATGTTTACAAAGTGCTGACAGTAGTGCTAACAATCAGGGATCAGGACCCTCACTTTACCAGATAAAAACAGAAGACATGGACCTGTCACCCTCTGAAAGCAACTCTGTAATTGCTCTGTCTTCATCTCCAAAAAGCACTGTGTCAAATAACATGCCACAGCTGAATCCAAGTAATTCAGTGGAAGAATTCAGTTCCCCCAAAGTGCACTGTCCAGACACCATTCAGCCAATGGCTTCTAATGTCAACACTCAAAATTCAGAGTACACAGCTGCAAGCATAAAACCCCCAGCACCTTATCCTAAAATGCAAAAGCCCAGTAGCACCCCTAACTCACCCTTAGCTAAAGATGTAAGCAGTGCCAGTCTGGATCAGATGGCAAAGAGTGGCACAGAAAGGGCACAGACAGAGGCAAAAATAGCTAGGCATCTAATCAGTGTCGTGGCTAACCGCCTATGCCAGTCTCTGGATCGACCGCTTGTGCTGCGCCACCATCTAGTGGCAGAGAGCAGGGCCACCCTTCTGCACATGCTGCAGGAAAGACATGGAGTTCTGCTCCAGCAAAATCTACAGAAGCTGCACACAACGTTTGGTCTTGGGCAGAGTCAGATTGACAGCAGACTTTGCGCTGACATTCCTAGTGAAGACAAGTGGACAGGTATGAAATACAAAGTGTTTGTATATTTCATAATGTATTTATATTTATATTATACATTATGGGATGTACAGCATGAGTGACCTCAATACTACTGTCATGCATTAGTATATGTTTACTCTGGAGTTGATTTGAGTTGCTGGTAACTCTCTGCCTGTCTGTCGCTAATAGCTAATCTGCTTTTCTCCCTGTGTAGCAGCTGTTAACAGTGTGCAAGGCAGCGGCTCAATGCCAGATCCTGTGCTGCAGTCATGGCTTGGCTCCCAGCAGAAGCCCTTCTACAAAAGGAGGAGGAAGCAGAGGCGTCCTCAGAGACGGACACCGCCCAGTCCCCCATCTCCTCATGGACACCTCAGTGGGTCACTGCAAGACAGTGATCTGAGGAAGTCGCAGGTCAGTACACCTTCTGAAATAGCTCTGATTTACAGTACGTGTTGGTAGGATGTAGATAGAATTGTAACTGGTATGTGAATTTACAATTGGGAGATTTTTAGAGTGGAGGTGCGTGTTTATGGGGTGGGGTGCATATGCATGTGTTGATATGCATGGGAGTATGCTTTTTATGCATACTGACTGTTTCAAGTTTAAGTTTGGTACCTGTTCCCACAGGGCGTCCGTTTTAGAAATAGAACGTAATAGAATGTAAAAGCATTGTCTTTGTTTACATCGCTGAAATGGTCTGTAAAACAATATATTGTCATTGGCTCAACCTAAAATCTTCTTTCCACTGCCTCCTTAGGCCACTGCATCTGATTTGTAATAGCCCTTCATATATTTTTCCTGGCTCACAAAAGTCACCCCACACACACACACAAACAAAAAAGTAAGCCTATTTTTCTTAGTATCCCAACATGCTTAGCTTGAAACAGTTACACACATAAACTGAAATAACTGCCACGGTATTGATGGCCAAATAGCACATTTTTTTCTCTTGCCATACTGAATAGCGGGCCATTGCTTATATTGGACCCCGTTGTTGGAAACAAAATTAAACATCAGTATTATTTGGACATTAGAGTAGTGTGTGTGTTTCAATTCTCAGGGTTCGCCTTGGACTCTTAACATGGGAACAGAGCAAGAGGTCCTTAGGGAACCAGCAAATCCAACCTCGAATCCGTTTTCACTGGGCCTCCAAACAACTGATATGTTCCTGACTGATGGTAACATCTTCTCCTCTAAATGGGGATCACTCCCTGGATTACCTCAGAGCTGGGAAAAGCCACATCTTCGAGATGACATACATGCCCAATCCATAAGTAGCTCATACGAGCATTGGAAGCATGACCCAGATTTACACTTTACCTGCCAAATAGAAAATATAGGGCAGCACAAGCATCCTTTCTCCAGTTATAGAATCATGCCACAAGAGGGCGATCTCAGAGAACCTCTGTGCTTGTCAGTAGATCAGCAGTTTGACTTTGAAAGGCACCTTGTGAGTGCTTGCTCTCCTGACACGAAACACAGCTCTCTGAGGAACTTCCAGCTCCAACCCTACTATCGCTTTCACTATCCAGTTGCTTCAACAAGCTCTTTCTTGACATCCTACAGGCCAGACATGAACTTGTACCCCCCTTCAGAGCTTCTGGACATGGCTTTATCTCCACCAAAGCGTCCCTCTGCAAGCCCTGAGGGTTGGTCATACCCTCGGATGAGGCTGTATTGACCTTTACAAATCTACGGTAATTTTTACCAGGACAGCAAACCCAGTATTTTTTAGTGGTGTGAAAAATAGCATTTGAACCAGCCATTTTCAATTATGTTGATATAGTTTCTCATAAAAAAAATCCCAGTCTCAGTTTTCTGTGTTTCACCATTACTTGTGGTATTACCAAAATAAAAAGACAATACAAAAAGACAGAAACGATTTATTTGTAGGCATATCAATTTACTAGTGTAGAAAATCTGATCAAAGTATAATTCATTAACATTAAGGAATTTGTACTGATATCGTTTATAAATGCATGAGAATAATAAATGATCATTCTAACATATTTTGTGGATTCTACTAATATATTAGTCATACCTCATGGCAAGAGAAAAGTAAAAATTATGATAGTTATAAAATTTGCATGAAAGTAAAAATTAATAGACATTTTCACATCTGCATGATACTGTACTTTCAGAATTCCTCCTTTGTTATTAGTAATGTGACAAGACACTGGGGTGACCTTTACAAAAGAGGAATTTTCTGCATGTCGTCGGTCTGCAACTGATCCACTCCACTCTTCTCCAGTGATCTTATCTTTTTCTCCACATCTGCCCATTGGTCTCTGCTGTTGCTGCTCCTCAGGGTCCTCCTCAGCTGGACACAAAAGAGCTCTAAAGGCAGTTCAGAGCTCTTTTGCATGCATCTGAAGGCAGTTTGATGGGACTTAAAAACTTCAGTGCAGTTCTTATAGCTGTAGCCAAAGATGACTTGGATCAGAGGGAATGCAATAAGAAGCCCTGACAAATGCTATGGTGTGAACATATGGAGTGAACATTTTTAAGCATTCTATAAACATCTGCATTTAGAGATTAGATATTAGAGATTGCATGCTTAAGGGAGAAGATATCTTTCAGTTTGATCACATCATCCTGTCTTATCTCAGGTACCTGCAACAAAAGATCAACACCAGTTATTAAATGGCATGGCTTTATGAAAATGAACAAAAAGTGCTAGATGATCAGAAGTTTCAGTTCCATGCAGATTAATTGCATAGCCACAGGATTCTATCTCCATTGTTTTATTTTCCCCAGAAGCTTTCTGTTGATGACTGTGGTGACATTAGAGTAGTGTGTGTGTTTCAATTCTCAAGGTTTGCCTTGGACTCTTAACATGGGGTCAGAGCAAGAGGTCCTTATGGAACCAGCAAATCAAACCTCGGATTTTCACTAGGCCTTCCAACAACTGATACGTTCCTATTGATGGTAACATCTTCTCCTCTAAATGAGGATCACACCCTGGATTACCTTAGAGTTGGGACAAGCCACATAGTCGAGAAGAGATACATGCCCAATCCATAAACAGCTCATACGAGCATTGGAAGCATTTTGACTCTTATCTCAGGTACCTGAGTCTTATCTCAGGTACCTGCAATAAAAGATTAACATCAGTTATTAAATGGCATGGCTTTATGAAAATTACCAGAAAGTGCTAGATAATCTGACAAGTTTCAGTTCCATGCAGATTAATTGCATAGCCACAGGGTTCTATCTCCATTATTCTATTTTCCGCAGAAGCTTTCCATTGATGACTGTGGTGAGTGTTTAGCTCCTGTCACTGAAAGACCACTGGATTATGAGATATACAAACTCCATGGAGAGATCATAGAGATAGGGAGTAGTTTCACATTGGACATTGAACTATAGACCACATGTACACAATGTAACTGTAATCTGTATCTTCTTCCCACTTGGAAAGGTTTTTGACTTTTGACATTTTGACTAGGTGCATGGTGGTGATTTGAATTTAAATATTAAGCCAAAGATCACCATAGAAAGATTATCATACCACTTTTAAAATATTTTATATTACATTAGTTACCACCTTAAAATAACCTACAGCACTAATACCTATCTAATGTGAATGTCACTATCTAATGTGAATACATTTTAAAATCCAGAATACATTAAAAAAATAGTGTGCAAATGCAAATTAGTAACATACTAGCCATTTGTTAGTGATTACAAGTCACTAACTTATTTGTAGTAAACCATTAACAACGAATTTCTCCAATATAAACTCCTAATTACTGCTTATTCATAGTAAGTAAGCCAGCTGTTGTATAGGAATTATGCTCTTAATATGATGTTGTTAGTATAGGGCTTATAAGGCAGTAGTGCAACAGGAAAAGTTATTCACCTTCAAAAATATTTAGAAAAGATGGTCTATTCTATTCATAGGAACACAAACCCAAAACTACAAGTGCCTAATAGTGTCTACACAAGTCCTAATTACATCTTTTTTGATTGAGAATAACTGTTCCTGTTGTATTATCACCTTACAAGCCCCTTACTGAGCAGCATATTGAGAACATAATTCATATACAACAACTAGCTTACTTACTATGAATATATACTATACTACTATAGTACTAAACTACTATACTATAGTAGTTTATATTGGAGAAATTCTAGTTAATGGTCTACTATGGGTATAATAAGCTCATGTAGGAAAAAGTACAAATGAGTGACTTGTAATGACTAACAAATGGCTAGTTTGTTATCAATTTGCATTGTAAACTACTAGTTAATGGTGAATATGTGTCCCTTAATCTAGCAGATCTAACAGTCATCTGAAGTCAGTCTTCTTAGCACTTCCGCTTGGTTATCATCTCCTTACAGTGCTGGTCTGTATTTGATCCTATTGAGCTTGTTGTCTAAGGAAGCATTTTAATCTGTCCAATCAGCGAACAGAGGAAGGCATTGTGAATGCAGAGTTAGAATGCTATCAGTGAAGGCAAGCTATCCGTGAGGGGCTGATCCTTTTTTTAAAATTTAAACACCTCAAGCAAGCAATCGAATCTCACTATCGAATTTCCAGACCCCTCTGTACAAAACAAAAGTGTAGAACGAGAGTCTGGTTTTATTGCCAGGCTAAATGAGAGACTGCCCTTAACAATAAATTCACTCTCAATCCATTGTTTGACATCCTAATTCTTTGTTTGACATCCTAATTCTTTGTTCGTCTGCAGATCATTTGTCTGCATTTTTAGCCCTGGGTGGCAACTGGAATAAGTGTTCTGAAGCTGTCAATTGACTCGTTCCCCTACGTCATGCCCACTCATGAAATTATCAACACACATTGTTGACAAACTTGGGTCAAAAAGCACCATAGACTCCCATTCATCCAGACCACATACAACCATTTCAGCAATAAATACTGGTTTAAAATACCTAATAATGTGTTTGTTAGGTATTCAGATGTCAAGAACAATTGACCAATAGTCTGTGGTTCAAAGAAGGTTACAGGGTCGAGTTTCCATATATGCCATGACCAGGTGAAACCCTTTAACCTCTAATCTATTCCAACCAATGAATTTGCTTTTATTACAGTGAAAGGTCGCTAAATTTAATATAACCAGTGTTGAAGTAAGCATTCAAAATAATAATGTGAAGTCATACATTAGTATGTAGTATCGCTAAAGCTCTATGGTCAGGCTTTCTGCACCTGCATTCTGACTTCTGTTGTCTGATGTTGGATTGCATGAGACAAAAGAGGAAGTGCAACGTGAATATTTCTGTATACTGAACAGATACATATTTTTAATGAATATCTTATGAAGTCTCCTTCAAATGTCACTTTACTATACAAGTTGTGAAGTATTCATAATCACATCTGAGTTTAACACTGGGAGGTGTAAGGTAAACTAACAGAAGTTTCCATTCCTTGGTGTGTTGAACATTATGTTACATGTATGTTACAGACACTTTTCAGACATCCCAACCTCCAAAAACGAATTTCAGGGAGATGTTGTGCAACACCGCCACCACCACCACCACCAGACATGCACACAACAGAGGGACACTGTACTTCTCCAAATTTTATATGTATTAGTATATTCACTCAATCTCGTGCACGCATTGTAATGCTCAAAATACATGCAAGCGGGCAAAGCGGAACGAGGCGGACGAGGGCTAAGGTGTTCATTTTCATTTTTCTCACTATAGTTTGAGGTCATGACCTTTAACCTCCAACACAAACACACACACACACACCCCTGCTTCAGTATTTCTAACACAGGCTTTGTGTCCATCAGAGCATTCCTAAACAAGTCCATGTGGCTGGTCATGTCCTTTGAAGAGGTTGCACTGACCTGGTCTGTATCATGTTGAAATGTCAAAATCAACTGTTTTCAACTATGTGCTGTGTCAGAACTTTACATTGAAGATAATATAGAAGATAAATTGTTCTCCCTTTGGTAGAATTGATTTATTTGTAAGCATATCACAGCAAATTGTGATCAAAGAAAAAAAATGAATGAAATTATAATCCATAAATGACTATCTTAAAATACTGTACATCTCTCGTGTATAACAAACCAAATAGTTACATACAGTACATCATTGGGAAACAAAATTAATGAGTTCATTAATGATTAATGAATACCTTTCAGTATCTAATTGCAGACTTTAAAATCACAATTTTTGAAAAGACAATACAGCATTAAAACTAGACATGTGAGAAAGGAAGTATTAGACAATACCTCCTCCTTTATCATCAGTATTCAGAGCACATTCAGGGCAGAAGATCTTCATAAGTTTTGTGTGGCTGATCCACTCGACACTCTTCTCCAATGATCTTGTCCCCTTCCCTTGGACTTTTTTCCAAATCTGCCCTATTGTCTCTGTAGTCGCTGCTCTTCAGAGCTCTCTTCAGCTGGACCCAGAAGAGCTCTTGGGCCTGGTCGGGGTCAGCACAGTTAGATCCAGGCCACTGGAGGTAGGTCTTTTTCAGCATCACCTTCCGCATGCGATGGTAGGCTGAGATCTGCCTCTCAGGGATGTGTTCCAGGAAGACTAGCACAAGCACATCACGGAGCTCATGGAAAAGGAGGTAGCTGGCCAGCTGGATTTCCAGTGAGCACCACTCACTGCTCAGGAAGTTCTGGCTCACCACACACACAGTCTTGCGACTCTTGTAGACGGCAGACACAATGTTGTCCACGATGTAGCGTCCAGGCTCAAAGTCGCGGTGATGGAGGCAAAGTCGAAAAGACGATCCATTCCCCTCAAGGTTTGGCACCAGACTCTTCAGAACCCACTCCTCATCTGCAGAATTGTAGGAGATGAAGGCATCATATTTGCAGTCCTCCTCTTTGTCCCGTAGTCGACGCCATTGTTCTCCAAACCACGATCGAAAGACATAATAGCTGTACTTCAGCTTCCAGTAGAGTTTAACATAAAGAAGAGGAATGATTGTCAATAGGAACACAACAGTACTTGTAGAAACAAAGAGGTAAGCTCCAATGTCCAGATAACACACCTTAGTGTCAAAATTGTGAAAACTTGAATTAGACACATCAGGGCATGTCATGCTATACAAATAGACTATCTGCACTCTCTGGTTGGAGATAGTCCAATTCTGGAGGTCACTGTTGTGGCAGGTGCAGCTGAGTGGGGTATTCCTTAGATCAAGGTATTTCAGTTTGGAAAGTTTCTCAAAAACAGCAGGATCCACTGTTGACATAGCATTGCGGTTCAATTGTAATTTATATAATGATGTTAGATTTTCGAACACATGCTGTGAAATGGACCGCAGGCCCATGTTTTCAGCTTGTAAAGTTTTCAGTTTCCTCAGGTTTTTGAAAATCCCTGGTGGTAGTGGTTTCACACCAACACGAGAGCTGTCAAGAATAAGATATTCTAAACCAGACAGGTCATCAAAAGTATCTGATCTGAAACTAGAGATCTGGTTGTTCGTAAGGGAGAGAGATGTTAACGATCTCAGGCCAGAGAAAAAACCATCAGGCAGAAGTGTTATGCCATGTGGTTGCTGCGAATCCAGTTTAAGATCTTCCAGCTTGGAGAAATTGGCAAATGGAGAGGTGGTCTGTTCTGTCAGATACCTGATCTTGTTGTTCTGTAGGTCTAGAACTCTCAGTGTGGTAGAGAGTTTTGCAAAACTTTCCATTTCTATTTGAGTGAGACGGTTACGGTCAAGGTAAATTTTAGTGAGGCTTAAAAGGCCATTCAATGCACCTTCTCTGAACTGAGATATTTTGTTCCCCCCAAGATCCAAGATATCAAGTCTTTTCAAAGACTGGAAGGTGTTCTTGAAAATCACAGAGATTTGGTTATTGCGTAAGTTAAGTATTTTCAAGTTGTGCAAATCCATAAAGCTTTCATCAAAGAGATCTGTCAGTAGGTTATTGTCAAGCCGAAGTGTTATGAGGTTAGTAAGATTACGGAGTGCTTTGCAATCCATAAAGGCGATTGTGTTGATGTTGAGTTTGAGAGTTTTTAAACCTGGAGTATGTGCAAATGCAAATCCATTGACCTTTAGAATGCGATTGTACCGGAAGCTCAACTCTGTCAGACAATGAAACACGGGAGACCTGCAGGACTGTAGATCTGTCAGAAGATTGTGCTCCACAGTAATCTTCTGTAGCTGATATTGACCTACAAGGAACTCAAGACACCCCACATGCTTTAAATAATTTTTAGAAAGGTCCAAAGAGGCTGTTAAAGCAGTACAATTAAGGAACAGGCCAGGCTGCAAAGACCTTATTTTGTTAAACTGGAGGATCATCTTATGCATGTTTGTCGATGAGTTCCGCAGCAACCTGCACAAAGCCCTGATCATGGAGTTGTTTGTCTGGCCT
This sequence comes from Tenualosa thibaudeaui, assembly GCA_027481765.1. Classification (NCBI taxonomy): domain Eukaryota; kingdom Metazoa; phylum Chordata; class Actinopteri; order Clupeiformes; family Clupeidae; genus Tenualosa; species Tenualosa thibaudeaui. The sequence continues at coordinate 8,826,675 of JAIFZK010000019.1, read as the reverse complement.
AGATTTAGACCCGAGAAGTCAACATGTGCAGGATTTAGGGATGGAGTGAGGTTGAGGAGTTCTGGCAGAGACACATTAGTTGATAGCAAGCGGAGTTTGGTGATGTTCCAGAGGCTTAAGCCCTTGAAATGTTCAGAAGAAAGCTGTGGATTACTTGAAAGATCCAATACACAGATTCTGCTCAAGAATCCAGGCTGACATCCCAAGGTGACAAGCTCATTGTTATTTAGATACAGGAACCGAAGCGAGGATGGCAAACTTGCAGTACTTTCAAGAGACCGTAGTTTATTGAAGCAGAGGTCCAGCTTTTCCAGATGTTGCAGATCTTTCACTGACTCAACCACTACTGAGAAGTGAGTCAAGTTATTGTTTTGAATTACTAAACGTTTCAAAGATGTTGACCCATTAAAAATATTTGGAGGAAGAATCTGCAGCTTGTTATCACTTAGGTATAAATCAGCAAGTGTGTAGAGGCTTTGAAAAGTGCCTGGATGAAGTCTTTTTAGATAGTTGCTGGAGAGGTTAAGGCTTTCCAAATGATACAGATTACTGAAAGCATCTTCCCTTATGCTGACGACTTTGTTATTATCCAGACTAAGGTGAGTGAGGTTTTGGAGATGAGCAAAAGTGAATGAAGGAACTTCAGTAATCGTGTTGTGAGAAATGTTGACAACAGTTGCTGAAGGTGGTAGGTCATACACAAATGCAGTGATATTCTTATCATGACGATTTATGCACTTGAAGGCAGTTTGATGGGACCAGGGGACTTCAATGCAGTTCATATAGCTATAGCCAAGGATCACTTGGATCAGACAACATGTTATTGTCAAAGTTGTGCCTGGCAAAATGTATTTAAACTTAATCATTGTAAGTAATCCCTTGGCAAGTAATTGAGAAAAAAGTGTTTAAAGTACAGTACAGTTTTTAAAGTTTCAGGGAATCCTCTGCATTATAGTGAGGCTGTCTGCTATGAAATCAAGATTCATGACTGCATGGGGATATGTCTTCTTGGTAGGAAGATGTTTCAATGCATCAATATTATGTCAATATTATATCCTGTGGTCTCTCAGGCATCTGAAATGAATGAAAAATGAAATAAATATCATCAAAATTCTTTGATGACTCACTCTACACTTTAGTTTCCCATGCATACTCAGTGTCTAGCCCATGGCTCAATCTCAGTTCAATTTTTGAGGGGGTTTCTATTATTCCAAAAAACTGGTCCAGTTCCTTTCATTGTATTTTTAAGCATACTGAATAATAAATGAGATTACTCAAGGGATGTGTATTGTCTAGTCTATAAATAATACAAAACAAATGCAAGGGTTCTGAAAATATTAGTTTTAAGCAATATTACAGAAATGCCATTGTCATGTTGCGTCATGCCAGCAATGTCAAGGCACTAACGTGTTAACATGGATCCCGAGATGATATAAACATAGCCACCACCACACAAATACAACAGTGCACTGTCAAACAAGTGTAAGGACAGTGGATTTAGTATGGTGTACTGTCTAATAATGAAATACATTATCGCTGAACCCTTTGAATTATCTGGCTTTGACAACAATCATCTAAATCACTAGACCAACATAATTTAATAGTAAATAAACTGTCAAAACCTTCCATTTGTCTTAATTTCCTGATAACTTTCACTTATATTAAATGTCAGTGGTCAATGTCAAGAGCACAATGGCATACAGTAATGTTAAGTTAAACTTCTTTACCTGTGACATGAGGGCTTCAAAATCCTACTTCCAGTTTAAGTGTGCTCGGTGTCAGAGCCTTTCTTAAGAGAGATTTTTGCTTCACATGACAGAAAAGAGGAAGAGAGGAGCGATTTGTAGTGTAGTGTAGCAACCACAAACTTACAGAATATTTCAGCTGCCTCCCAAACACACAAAGGGAACACTGTGTTCATTTCTATTTAGATAAAATGTTGTTGAACTGTTGAACTAGATATTTTAACAGTTTTCAATCATTTATCATTGGTATAATGATAATAATCTAACCTCTGACACAAGAGAACTCTTATTCTCTGAGAATCTGAACCTGGTTTATTTAGCTATATATTATAGATATATTATTATTAGAGAGTATCCATTAGGATTTTACAAATGGACTGAAAATATTTTCCAGCAGAGCGCTCCCAGACGCTATTCCTATTCATAAAGTGTTTCCAGGCCAAGGGAAGAGCACTGATCTTTCCCGCTCACATCACTGATTGCAATCTCTATCGTACCTGTGGTATGACCACGAGACCGACTCAGTCGGGCCCTTTCTTATGTTGTTCCTTGAACTGTTGTCCACTTACCAAGCTGGAGTGACAGGTCTGTAGTCATTTGGTCCTGTGACAGTTTCATAGGGACTGGGGATGATGGTGGGTTTTAATACGATTTTGTAATGAGTACTGTGCTCCTGCTTTGTATTCATCTTCAATATGTTTTCTCACTGTTTTTTTTTAATAATTGGAATTGTTTATTAGCTCTGGTAAATGTTGATAGAATTTTTTCAGTTATGTTAGACCATGGATACAAGCAAACTCTCTTCTTGACAGACACAGAAATATTCACACTTTATTACTGACAGTCAAGCTCATGGCAACACTGCCCTGTGTTCTCAGAGCTGAGGATCCTTGAAGTGAAATTGCCCTGAACATGCCATGCATTTTATCATGCATCTGTCCTTTGGTGCTAGTTCTAGTTTGCACAATCATATACATCTAAATGTCCAAGACTAGTTTCTGTAAACTGTAGAGCAAGTCATGGTATATATGAAGTAACACACTGTGCTGCTTGATGTACTTATAATATTTATAATGAACTGTGACTTAGAACTGAGCTTAACACATTCAAATCATAAGAACTTGAATTAGTTCATATTGTTACTCTCCTTTAGTTTGTAAATAAATCCACATGCTTGGCAGGGTGTAAGTTACTTAAAACCTGCCCTCTGGGTAAGATCCATATTTTATACACACATTAGAATTCATTAAATATTTTATAATCATATAAATGAAATTTATTTCATACACATCCTGTCAACACTGTCAAGTTCAAACTATTGCCTGCTTGATTAATTTATAAACTAATACTTAGGGCTAACTAAATGTCCTAAATGTTCTACAGTCTGAAATGATATAAAAGCAGTCTCATTAAATGCTTTGACTCATATGGTCTGTAAACAAAATATGTAATGGATGGACACAAAAAACAAATAACAGAGGGCAGAATAGACTTTTTTAAAATATGGTTTGCACAACATGCTATGTGACAGAGCCGTTCTATTTCTTATAAATATTGCATGTCAGTACAGCGTGTCATGACAAAGCCACAGGCCTTAATAATAATAATAATAATAATAATAATAATAATAATAATAATAATAATAATATGACAGTGATTAATTTGTTTTTGTTTTAAATTAACAAAATAGTGTGAATCACACTTTCATTAAAAAAATGTATTATTTAAAAATCCCGTCCATACTCCACCACTGCTTCATCTCTTATAGTAAGGTTTGGGAATCGTCCATCATCATCGTAGTCTTTCTTAGCCTCTTGCCTTCTGTTCCCTGGCCATTTGGCAGAGTCCACAGAGAGGGCAGCAGGCCATCACCACCCAGTCATCACAGATCGAGCCCTGTAGGGGGAGGCAGAGAGTAGAGTTTAACTCACACTGACAGAGTTCAAGGTCCACTGGTCAACAGAGTTGCTATGCTACACGCTAATTTATGCTATTATTTATGCTATTTATGCTAATATTTACCTAGCCCTGCTTTGTTGCCTAGTTGCCATTTTGTGCCTGCGGAGTCAACAGAACTCAGCACAAGAGTGCCACCATGGGTGTGACTGTGCATTCAATATTCAACTAAAATCTACACACTGTCCTTTCAGTTCAGTTGGAGTAAACCCTTTTAAAGACATGAAATCAATGCTGACAAATAGTCCTGAAAGACAATATGAGCTACTAAAAAAATATTGCCAAAATCCTTTATATTAGTTCTACAGTTTCCATCCAACATGTTAATGCTTTTAAGTTATGCAAATAAGAAATCCTCAGTTGGAGACACCTGCAAATATAAATCCAGTTTGCTTGAGGGGCGTTTATTAACTCCTGATACGATTAACGTTGATGAAAACAGTTTAATTCGCATACATTCACATTTACCATATTTCTATAGACATCCTGCAACATTATGTTTAATCCCACAGCTGGTCACAATATGTCACTTGATGTCCAAAACATGTCAATTTTGCATTTGCCCTACACAGTTGATGCATATGTTTATCTTGAGATGAATTTTCATTAATGTGAATGTGAAATGCGAAAAAGTTGAATGGAAACCTAGCTATTGTCTGTTACAGCTATTAGCTGTATAGGCCGACCAGTGCAAGTTCTGTTCACATTCCCTTATAAGGGCATTCCTCTCTTAAAAGTGAGATTAATATATAGAGATCACTTCACATTACTAGTCATTGTATAGTAACTGAATCTTGAAGTCAATTGGCAAAACCAATGTAGTAAATCAAAGTGGCAAACATGGCCTTTGTTTTAAAGCAACATTATGGACTCCTTAGATTGCTTGTGGGGTGGGTGTTGAATCAGTCAGAACCCTTTAAGGAATTATTAATTAATGGTGTGCAGATGACACACCCAACTGAGCCTTGGCATGTAACGTTTTTTTTGCTGATGTGGCTCCTCAAACCTCTTTCCTCTTCCCCTAACTTGCTCTATTTTTGGCTGCCTTTCTCAGCACAGCTGCCAGCTACAGTGAAGGCTGAACAAAACAGAAAAGAAAAAAAAGCCAACTGTGGGTTTCCGGTGCTCTGTGTGTGGTGCTGAAGGGTGCTAGGCTCTTACACTGATGTTGTACTGGTTGCGGATGCTGGTCCTAAGAGCGATCATGGCGCCAGGCAGGTAGGGCAGGCAGCAGCTGTCACCGTGGTCCTGAGCCACCTTGCAACCCAGAATGCAGGGGATGAAAGTCCCACACAGACCTGTAGAGAGGACGAACAGGCGGGCACATGCTGAAGAGAGTCTAAAGACACCGCTCATGCCATCATGGGCAAGAGACACAAATCTACTGCTGCAGTATTAGGTTTCAGACCCAGGTTTGATGTCACAATCACACTCTACTCACAGATGCCACAGTCCTCGCAGCAGTCACACACATTGGAGCTCCAATCTGAAGACCCGGTGGTGATTTTGTAGCTGGTGACGGTCACCTGTGGTTGGGAGCTGATCACCTCACCCTGGTACGACATGACTGGAGGAACTGACATGAGGATTTGAGGATGTGTTTCAGCTCTTCAATTTTCTTCAGGAAATCAGCCCAAAGTTATTAAAGATTTTTTTGATTGTTTGTTTTAACAAAATGTAGATATCTTTAATCTTTTTTAAAAGCACAACAAATAATTGCAAATCAAACTTGCCTGGATTACAAATTATCTGAAATTTATGATACTTGAAAATAGCCTGAAATATGCAGCCAGCATAAATATGCCAATAAAATGATGTATGATATAACATTACACATGAAATGAAACAACTTGAAAATATGTTTTTAACTACTGGTACTTGTATAAATGTGTATGCATTATCCTAATGATATTTGATGACGCCAAGCAACTCAACCCACCTACCTTTTTCACTAGGGTTCAGTCTTCAGCACACCTGTACAAAACACACACACTCACACACAGCAAATGGCAGCCTGAGAGGGGGCCCACATGCTTATAAAGCATCATGTCGTCACAGAGGTCCAGTCCAGTTGGACTCCTTTTATGAGTGGTACAAAAAAGGCAGCGACTGTTTGGTTTTGGGGTGTAGAGATTTATCTCTGAATGTTCCCACACCTTGGCATGACATGAGCTCTTATCATGAAAGTGACCTGCTCTTTATATTTGTTTGTGTGTGTGTATGTGTGTGTGTGTGTGTGTGTGTGTGTGTGTATGTGCAGACTATGTGGGCTCAAACTGAGGCCATCTTGTTGAGTACATGGGCGTGTTGGATGGGATAGGGCTCGGCAGGGAAGGCATGTGGGTAGGGCCTTGTTCCACCAGTAAGTCATATAGCGTCATAGCTGTTTCCAGGGTTTCTGTTTTAACATGCCATATGGCTATCTGATGTGATATAAACATGGCAATAGTTGTTTGGGAATAAAGTAGAACGTTCAGGCATTGTATTTGTTTTTGAAGCAGTCCACAGAATAAATAAATTATATATATATATATATTTATTTATACATAGGCTGATAAAGCTTTTAGCATGCCCAACCATCCTCCCATCTCTTTCGTGGGCCCCCGTAGAAACCAGTGCCAGATCACCACCACCTAACCTCTGCTTGGAATATGAGGCAGCAAGAGTACGTCCACCCTCTATGCGAAGCGTTTGCGTCATGGACCACATGGAAAGGTGTCTCTGTGTAGGACATTTGTCAGTCATTCAGCTGAGCCTGTGGTAACAACTTTGCCCGCTTCGATCGATTGATTGCTCGCTTGCTTCTATCACAAGCACTCCTGATGTCTGTCCTCTCTGCGGCCACAAGCTCCAATCCCAAACTGACGGGACTCATTTGGGAGAAGATATGTATCAGTTACATTTTTTAAAATGTTCTTCATAAAAGTAAACTTAAAAACCAAAAATGTGCAAATCCATGCCCTAACTTTATTGGTGCAACAGTGTTGGCAATGCATCCTGTAAATACCATGGTTGTTCTGTTGAGCTGGATCGTGTTTGCGTGATGTGTTTGTTCAGCAAGGTGTGTCAGTGGTTTTCCCATTTCCCATTGCCACCAGTGGTAAAGCGCACCTCACTTTCAGTACCCGTTTTAGCCATTCATGTAGTAAAAAAAAAAAGACTACAAGGAATGTACAACCCCTGATATGATTGTAATTTTGGTTACACATTGTGAATTGTCCACACTGTAAATCACTACACCTGTCAACAGCAATTGCTCTGAACATACAATGAGTTTTTTTCATCACTTACTACCCTGGCCATCCCAGCTAGATTGACAAATATGAATCTGACATCTGGACTGACACAAATGTATATGAAATGAAAAGCGCCTCTCATCTTTTAGCCAAGTCATTTTTGTTTTTAATATAATATTTTTGTGTTGTACATCACTTTGGATAAAAGTGTCTGTCAAGTACACATAAACCTATAAACTAAACATCCTTGGGCTGTACTCTACTCTCATTGTTGTTCACACTTTGCTGCAGTGATCCAAAATGTGTTTGTGGGTTATATATATATATAGCAGAGTTGTTGCAATAATTAATAATGACACACACGTGTGTGTGTGTGTGTGTGTGTGTGTGTGTGTCATTATTAATTATTGCAACAACTCTGCTCTATCTGACAATAATGCACCTCCTTCAATGTCTTTGACACCGTCTTACAGTAACAAAAAAACACGTCATTCATTTTTCAAACACTGTAAAGAGAAATTGATTGCCACTGCATTTGTGTCATGTAATTTACCCTATACTCTATATGACAACTTTGTCTATAGTTTTAAATTTGTTGTTGATTGCCAGTTTGTCTTGTTACATAGAAACACTTTCAAGATGAACACAGGAAGCTTTAGATGTGTTTGATACTATTTGGCTATTTTAAGACACCAAAGCAAGAAGGTGTATATACAGCCACACACACACACACACACACACACACACACACACACACACACACACACACAAACACAGAGTATAAATACACAGAGTGAAGGAGACATTTTTTTAAATTTAGCCGCAGCCAGGTACGTTTTCATCCAACTGGTCCAGTATTATTGGGTCTCAGCAGTGTTATGTGCACTCTCCCCCATGCCCCTTCAAAAATATATAGAGATTTTTTTTGTGTTTGATGTGTTCAGTGTTATATATTTATATATTTATGTACGTGTTGTGTGTATATTTATGTACGTGTGTTCATGTGTTATATATTTGCCTCATATAGAAAAAACAACTATTACAAAGCATCATTATTAACAAGAATGTCTGCAAATATGTGAAGTGCTGAAATGACAGACCTTCCTGTCCCCACTGGCTTCTCAGAGTTTTGTGGTAAATGCTTTCTCACACATTTTGCAACTTGGGTTGGCTTCCAACCACATTGCGAAATGTATGATGTGCTTCTTTTTGATTCACAGAATTGCTAAGAGTACCCAGCACTGTGTTCCCCATGTAACAATGTAACGATGACCCCACTTTTCTCATCATAACAATTAATCATGATTGACTGCCCACTTCTCCTATACTGTGTGTGTTCACTGTGTGTTTATTGTGTGTTGTGTGTGTCACTAATTTATGGATGGGAATTATTCAGAGACCAAATTTGCCTCACAGGATCAATATAGTATTATGCACTTATACTGATTCATGCCAGTATAGTCGGACTCAGGGTTTAGGATAATCGGGGGTCATCGAGATTCAGCAGTGTAACTATTGAATGATTCAGAAATGCAAGATTGTAGGTCTAAATAAGAAACATAAAAAAATATGTTTTCACTTCAAGGTGGAGCACAGACGTGACTGTGGATATGTTATAACTTGCACCAAAAACTTCAGCTTCTCTATCAAAAGATCATGTGAGCTGTTTCCATAGCAAAAACATGATATGGGGAGATATGGGGTAGCTCTTATCAGTGAATTCTCACATCCCCCACATCTCTCTTTCTCTGTGTGCGTGTGTGTGTTTGTGTGTGTATGTGTGTGTGTGCGACAGAGGGACAAAGACAACTTTTCACATAACAAAACATTTCTGAATTTATACTGACATAGCTGCTACTAGATGGCCCCATAATGTTACATAAATAAGATAGCTATGATGCTATGACTTAGCAGACCTTAAGGTTAGGATACTATCATTCTGGAATGGTGCATCCATGAGCGTGGATCATTGTCAGAGGTGTAGTTCTGACTACTTTGAGGCAGGCTTGAATCAGGAAGCCTTGATATGAGTATTGTTTCCTGCTCTGATGTATAAGGCAGTGTTGGTGAATGTTTGAGAGGAGCTCCACTCTTCTGCAACGGTGGACAAACTAAACGTGGTAAGGCAACTATGCAATATTCATTGTGTTTCTAGTGGAATTGAAATAGTTAAATTACTTTGCTATGTTGCTAGGAATATATTTTACTTTTTCATGTTTCATTACCACAACTTCCAATCAATAGGATATGGAGTCATGAGTCATGAGGATGTAATATCATAGTAGTGTTGATTTTTGTTTTGTTTGTTATGTTCAGTCATTATAAAGATTGTTAGATTTTACATCTGGGACATTTCTTCATTTAAGAAGAAATTTTCATATTTTGACATGTGTCTATTAAGTCAATCTAATTTAATTAAATTTAGAAAATAGGAATGCATTATTAGAAACACTAGATAAGAAACTACAGACTATAAATTAGATTAGACTGAGTAAATCTGCGGAAATAATTTCCTCAACTTAAATCAGGCTGTAAACCTAAGTTTAAGAATTTCATTTAAGAAGTGTTGCTAATCTAATTGTATACAAAATTAAAAATCAAGGAAATTCAAATGTGCCTTTTTACATATCAATTCTGGTTGCAAAAGGCACAATTCCTGTCTCCTGTCAGCAGTCAGCACATTCAGTTCCCAAATGTAGAAGTGTGCTATGGTCTCTTCAGCCCTGACCACTCCTCTGGCTATCACTTTTTTGCTGGCATTTCTTGTGCTATCGCACATATCATTTTGTTTGGCTGAGAAGAATCAAACCATATTTAAAAGATGATTTGTAGTCTAGATGTTGAGTTCCCCATTAGAGATGTCTTGCTCAGTTTTAATTTTATCTTTCAGTTTTTATATACATATATATATATATATATATATAAAAAAATTTACTCAGTTCCTGAAAGCCGACTTTTAACTTCTTCTTTTCTTTTTTGTCCTCCTTTTGCTGAAGAGTGTAGAGTGAGTTTAGTGGCTGTCTGTGTGAGAACATGGCAACAACAGACTATGTAAGTAATACCACCATTAAGTCATATAGTGTCTGAGTTTACCTCATAGACATTTCTCTGTGGTGCAGATGATGTCTATTTTAATGTTGTATCATCATTTCTTCCAACATATGCACTAGTAGCAATATGTCAATGTCACTCTTATTTCAATAACTATGATTTATCCATTTATTTCACATCCATCACTTCTATAGCTCTGCTTTTATACTCACAATCTTATGTGCTAATAACTTAAGTCTATATATATATATCTGTTCTTCCATTCCAGCCTTTGTATGACTATGACAATGCATCCTATGACCCAGGGGAAGATCTGAGTAAGTATGCCCCATGTGATGTTGGCGGGACCTGGCAATTCATCCGCAGCTTTGCGCCCGTGGCCTACAGCATTGTGTTTGTGCTGGCACTGGTGGGCAATGCCCTGGTCCTGTGTGTGGTGCGTCGCTACCGGCAGTCCCAGCGTGGACCCTGCTCCTTCTCGCTGACCGACACTTTCCTCCTACACCTGGCCGTGTCCGACCTCCTGCTGGCCTTTTCATTGCCCTTCTTTGCTGTGCAGTCAGCCAAGTCGTGGATCTTCGGCACGGTGCCCTGCAAGATGGTTGGCGCCATGTTTTCACTCAACATCTATTGCGGCGTGCTCTTCCTGGCCTGTATCAGCTTTGACCGTTACTTGGCCATTGTGCACGCGGTCAGTGCTGGCTGGCGCCGCAACGGCTGCCATGCGCAGGTTGCCTGCACCTGCATTTGGGTGGTGTGCATCGGCCTGGCTGCTGTCGACGTGCAGTTCCGCCAGGTAATACCCGTGAGCGGTGTTCAGGTGTGCAAGATGCAGTTCGCCCAGGAGTCGTCCAAGCTGATTCAAGTGGCCCTCCAGCTTGTGAACCTGGTGCTGGCGTTCACTCTACCCCTGCTGGTCATGCTCTACTGTTACGTACGCATCTTTCGCGCGCTCTGCCATGCCACACGCCGGCAGAAGCGCAAGTCGCTGCGGCTCATCATCTCACTGGTGGTGGTGTTTGTCATCTCCTGGGCGCCCTACAATGGCCTGCGGCTCATCGACAGCTTGATGATGCTGGACGTCATGGCGAAGGACTGCAAAGTGACGCAGGCCGTTGACATGGGCACGGTGGTGGCAGAGAGCATGGGTCTGGCACACTGCGCCCTCAACCCACTCCTCTACGGCTTTGTGGGTGTCAAGTTCCGCCGAGAGCTGACGCAGATGTTCAAGGCTGCCTTGGGGCCCCGCGGTGGATGCCAAGAGCTGGGCAGTTGGTGGCGGGGTTCGAGGCGCCACACGACTGGCTCGTTCAGCTCTGTTGAGAGTGAGAGGACATCCTACTTCTCGGTCGTGGTCTGAGAAATTACAAACAACAACAGAAATGGGATGAGAAAAGAGAATGGATGCAAAAAGTGAAAAAGAGAACTAATTGGGTTGGAGAAGGGTTGTGAGGAGTGAGAAAGAGAATTAAATAGTTTTGTATGAGGTCTAAATATCCTCTGGATAGAGGAAAAATTACAGCGCTTCTGTAAAGGACAATCTGGGCAAATACATGATTAGACATACTGTCTATTTGTTCATAAAGGAAAAGTGCAAATTGTAAACTTCATTTATATTTTTAAAGACATGGATCTCTTATGAAATTGTGATTATGATGTGAGGCTTGAGGAAGCTTGAGACTTGAAATGTGACCAGACTTGTAAACAGATTTTATCATCTGTAACACAATGCATCTTACCACAACTGCAAAGATGTCTCATGTTCTTCTCTTTTTTATATTCTGTTCTGCTTCAGTTTAAAAATCTTGCTGATATTGACTTATTACAGATGTGAATAGTCTTACATGCTAATACCACAAATTCATTGCTTTATAGTGTATCACGTCTCTTGTGGATAGCTTGGATGTCAGTGTTGTATCTTATTTGTAAAGCACACTCTAAAATATATAAAAATAAAAAGTACATAAAAATAAATAATGGAAATAATGATAAAATGGATAGTGGCTGAAGTAAATATTGTAACAATATAGATGGACAAAAATGGCAATAATGGTGAATGGAATAAAATGTTTTGTTTGTTTGGCCTGAAACAAGGATACCAGTAATCAGCGGCCCCTTGATTATGTATTGAGACGTACCACTTGCTCCAAATTTTAATCCCAGTCTAGTCCTCTAGACAGCTGGTTAGCCTTCTTTAGCTGCCAGCATGTTTTAAATACACTTTACATCTGCCTGAATTCAAGGATCTTGTGACTTTCATGTAAAAATCACAACACAGTGGTGAACTGTGTCAGCCTATGGTATCTTTGCTGGCAAGGTAACTCAACAGAATAACATTTCAATAGGAGTATACACAAATTCTGTCATCATAAGTCTCCACACACACAAAAATGCTGTTCTGTTAAATAGCCAAAGCTACAATCATGAAACTTTTAAGTGTGGGTTGAGCAAATATGATCTGAGGTTGCTAATGGCTCTTATCTTATAATATCCTGTTTGACATGTGGTGTTGCTCGTTCTTCCTTGCTCTGTCTGCAACAGTATTGCATGGCAGTGTTGAAATGTTTCATCCTCTTCAACATTTTTAATTGTTGTCACTAAATGTCAAATAGACTCATCCTTCATTTGAGGAATTCAGGCTTCTTCCAATCCACAGTGTTCTTTATATTTCCACAGTGTTATGGTTATGGTTATGGGTTCTTTGTAGACACTTTTATCCAAAGCGACTTACAATGCAGAGAACACATTAACAAATAATTAGCCAAAAATTAAAAAATCTTTTAGGCCTATAAACCTAAACATTTAAGTAAAAGTAAGTACAGATGGCAAAGAATACTACTAATAATGATATTATAATAACAATACCAGATAACAGTATAATTTTCTTATATATATATATATATATATATATATATATATATATATATATATATTGTACACCAACATAAAGGCTAGTAGTATTCAGGATCTACAATCTAATATACTACAAAATATATGATTAACATCACCCTATCGACAATTCATACATAAATTAAAAATAAATAAATAACAAGCAAGGTCAATAATAATACTTTGGTGACTCAGCCATACCCATGTCCTGTAACACAGACTCCATGGCAACAAACCAAAAATGACAAAATAAGAAAAAGCAATTTGTTTATGCTAATAGTTTAATAATTTAATCTAAATTAATCATAATTTTGTGGCTCTGCTCTACCCATGTAATGCAGACTTTAGGTACGACAAAAGCCTAAACTGTATAAACAAATGTATAAACAAATGACAAAAACGCAGGTGATATTAGGAGACATAGTAGACAATTAACATCAATACCGTAAGTATAAAATAAGGAGATGAATCTCTAAACGTCTTTTAAAAATCTTAAAGCTGTCAGTAGAATGTCTTGCTGTTTGTCAAATATTGACTTTACAGATGTAAATAGTCTTACAGTCTGTGTAAAACCATGATTTTTTTTGACTTTCCATCTTTGTCATTTTTCTTTTTCTTTGAATTAAATATTTTTCTTCATGTTCTTGTGCCTTTTGTCATGCATATTGTTGTTTCTTAATATCATAATTTATTGTTATTGCTCATTTACATTTGTTTTACCGAGTTGACAAGTCTTAAATTTAGTGAAAAACTATGGCTTAATTATCTTATAGAAGATTTAGCAACATTATATATTATTTGAACCAAAGGCCTAAAAAGCTGTTCAGGTTGAACATGGTCATCATGTCCAAAAATGTGAGTGTTCTAAAGTAGGGAGCAACAAAAACACGGAAGGTTGAAACTGATTATGTACATCTTGTCAATGCTAATAACAACATTACTAAATAATGATACTATCACTTATAGTAACTTATATCACTTGGGAGCAGAAGGAGATCTAATTGCTGAGCTGGCCCAAAAGATCTCAAAAGAGCCTTGTCTGCTGACTACTAGTCTGGCTGAATTCCTCAGCTGGAAATAAGTCTCCATGGATGTAACCATTGGTAAAAATATGGAAGAAGGAAATACCAAAGATGTGAAAAAATTCAAAAGGAATTGTGCACATTTCTCCCTTCGCTGTTCAAAGACTTTGTCAGATCCAACGGTGAAGGTGGGGAGAAGTGAAAAACAGCACCCACTAGTGGTTTTATTCTTATTGGAGAGCCGTTGACATGTAACATAGCCTACAGCACGATAGTACCTCTCACCTTGGTCACAAAGATAAAGGCCCTGGGACAGAACACCACACTGTGTCCCTGGATTTTCAGCTTTCTCACCAATCATTTACAAGTGGTTAGAGGGGGTGGTTTTACCATCAGCAACTGGTTTTCCTGCTCAAGGCTGTGTATGATCAGTAACAGCAATGAACAGGCCTACTTGGAGAGGTGGGTGTAAGTCTAACAGCTTGATACTGAATGTCAGTGAAACCAGGGAGATGGTGGTGGTTTAAAGGAAGCAACAGAGGTGTAATTACACTCCCTTAAAGATCAGTCCAGTCAGAAACCTGTAGAGTCACAAATTTAAAGGTGATACCCTCTTAAGAAATTCTTGAAGACCCAGCTCTTCCAACGACACCTCTTATCTTAACACTTCTGACTAGATTAAATGCACTTACAATCTTACACTCCCCCCCCCCCTCCACATACACACACACTCCTACTACTTGTTCCTACTGCACTTCCATCACACTCCTGCGCTATCATCTTCTGCTGATTTCCTGTTAGCAAGTTGTATGCATAAATGTAAATGTAAAATACTTTGGTGTCCACATCATTGACATGTAACATGGACCATTAGCACTAAACATATACTGAAGGAGTCCAGACAATGACTATTTTTATCCTAAGCTAAGCAAAGTCAAGGTTTCTACATTGTAGAAAGTGTAGTCCATGAGGGAAGGTAGATGCTGAAGAAATTTAGAGGCGGTAAATTATCTTCAGCTACCTGAAGATGGCCTAAATAGTTTTTTCACTAAATGTTTTGAGCTTTAAATATTGTAGGTTTTATTTATTTATTTATTTATTTAATGTCTCTAATCATTGGGTCATGGGACTGGTGTCCGAGGTGGGGTTGGGATGGGCTGTGGTAAGAGGCTGTCACTGGTGCATTGTTTCATCACGTGATCCTGTTTTATTTTTTTGTTTGTTTGGTGAATTAAAAAAAAACTCTCAAAAACAGTATAGCAGTGTGTCCTTAACTTTTTTTTGCAGGAGACCCACTTTTTCAAATTGACACATCTTAGCGACCCATAGGTTTTGCAGACATACTGTAAAAATTTTAATTAATTAATGACATTTACAGGTGGGGTCTGGTTATGGATTTTCACTTATAGAGGCCGGTCTCAATAATAAGCCAGGTCTGGGTTTTAATTTTTGCCTGTATAAATTCTAGTCACTCTAGTGTCAAGTGTCTAGATCCACCGTTTCAGGTCAGCTGCTCTTTAACAAACTCTGAACTAAACACAATTAGCATGACCCAAAGCAGATGGTAGTCTAGGTTACATCTGTCACATCTGCATTGGGAGATTGCAACCATGCTTTCTACATAGCTAGAAATGTTTCCGACGTTTCAGTGCGTCCTTTTTGCTTTGCGATAGGTCAACCTACTTGTGTTCTCGTTTAGAGAAAAGAGAAAATGTTTGAGAATAAATAGATATTTATAGAGATAAATAGATATTTGGCATGTAGATGTAGGTTGTAAATTGTAATGCTCTTATGTTTTGACTAATGATCTCTGTTTATTTTCTTTGCACTCCCAGAAAACCAGAATGTTTCATTTGTCCCCGTTTCAGTCTCCTGGTTCTCGCCTTGGACGTAATTTATGAAAATCTATAAAGTCAAAAAAGCACACAGTTTTTTTCCCTCATGTTCAATCATATGACGGGTCCAACCAACTTATACAGTTTCTCATACACTTTTACAATCGTACTGTCTCATGGCGCTTTACAGCAAGGGTCACCCAAGAGCAACAGGGGCAATTTTCACAGATATTATCAACGCGTTGTGTGCTTTACAGCACCTGCCGAAGGATGGCGCTACTTCAGAACAAATACTCCAGCAGATTGTTTTGTGTCATGCGCGAGAGAGAACAGAAACGGTCTCTGGAGAGAGCAACGTTGAACCGTGTACGACAGTGAAACATACCGATCGCCGCTGCTGTTGAGTCGAGTGGCACGGCTCCAGAGAATTGTACGCTTCTCCGTTCATAGCCTATAACATTTGTTTGGTAGACACAGACCTAAAGACTGGACTAGACTATGCGACAGTTTAACGTTAATGTTGCCATATTATGAAACTTTGCTCAGCAGCCTTTGTTTCCTGCAGCCAGCCAAACTCAGTTTTATTGTACAACTACTGTTCTGACCTGCTCTGACCGACAGTAGCTGTCATTTATTTGGTAAGTAGCTATAAAATTTCTAGTGAACACATAGCAGCTCGTATTTTCAGAACAACTAACGTTAACGTTGACCATTATGCGCTTTAATTTTGTCCCTGGTCTGGTCATGTTGCAAACTGTGGTCTATAGCTATAACGTTAGGCCTACAGTCTGTTCGACACAAGTTACTTTACTAGTAAAGTTACAAGATTGCAACGTAGCCAATGGGCAACATTCTCTGTGTCAACAGCTGTAGGATTCGCATATGCTGCCTTGTTTTGAGTTGTAACGTTAGCCTATTACCAAAAGAGTTTAGATCTGTTTTGGTAGACTGTATGGTAAGAACAATAACTCGATTGCACTCCGAAATCGCAACATATTGCTTGGGTGACATTAGGCTATACGTTATATTTATAACTTCCATATAACGCGAATTGGCACTGGAAATACCGTAGTGTCGCGTTCACATGATGTATGGTGTCAGGTCAGCGCAGCATGTGACTGGGTTGGTGTGTGTGGTGTCATGGTGACAGTAGTCGAAGGATATGTGGGGAAACGTGTCACATTTGAAAGGAAACTACTTTTTCTACATGATCATGAGACTACAGGGTGGGCGTAAACTTGACCACAAACCCTTATTAACATTGCTGCGAGTGCATTCAGAAAAGGAGCTGTCTTGTTTAGTGTAGGACAACATTCAACAGTAGACTAACACAGAGTGACTTACCTTTCAGAATCAGAAATGGAAATGGATATTGACTTCCAGATGAACTCATCTTTTGACGATTATGAAAACTACAAAAATGAAATGAAATGCCTGCCAGCACGTGAAGGAGTCATTATTCAGGCCCTGGTCTATGTGGCTTTGGGGCTGGGATTGCCTGGAAACCTTTTGATTTTTGCACTCTTGTGGCAGAAGAGACGCAGCTGGAGTGTGACGGATACATTTATGTTATTTCTGTCTGGTGCTGACATTGCTCTACTGATCACTCTGCCTTTTTGGGCTGTAAATGCAATCAAAGGATGGACATTGGGCACTGACCTTTGTAAGTGTGTTGCTGCCATCTTTAAGGTAAGTGCTGTGATGAAGTCAGAATATTTGGTTCCTAGTCGAACTTTTTTGAATTTGCATTTAGTCTTGACGACTAAGGGTCTACATGTTTTTTGACTAGATTATTAGAAATGTGAGGAATAGGCTTTCAAATGAAGTAATCATTAATATTTCCCTCTTTGTTTCTTTGTCCACAGATGACCATTTACTTTGAAATGATTCTGCTAGCCTGCCTCAGTGCTCATCACCTACTGCATGTGCGGGGCACCTATCGGGTGTTCTCTTACCAGAGGCTCTGGTTGCCTTTTGCTGTCTGTCTGGTAACATTGGTGGTTTCGTTTTTTCTGTCCATCAGGGACTGGTTGGACCTCAAGTCCTCCAGTGACCATGCCTACCTGGGCAGACACTGGTGTCCTGTGTCTGTATCCCGTTGGCGTGGTGGTGGGGCTATCTTCCTGGCGGTTGCCATCATCCTTGTGTTTGCTTACATCGTTGTGTTGGTCCAGCTGCCCCCGGGGAAGCCCCAGGATCACAAGAAGCGAAAGGCAGTCCGGTTCATCCTGGTCCTTTCGGTATCCTTCTTCCTCAGCTTTATGCCTTACAATATTACCCTGGTGGTGGACCCTGTGGGGGCAGGTGCTGAAGACTGCCCTGATGGTCACCGAACAGCCATTGAAATTACCCTGATGGTGACTGCTGCCATCGGCTGGCTGCAGTGTTTCATCAAGCCTTTTCTCTACCTTGGCCTGTTGAGCATATTCCGCACACGTGCACTGGAGTTGGTTAGGTGCCGGAACAATCCGCAGAGCAATCATAAGATTTCAATGTGGGACTCGGGTGGTGAAGAGAAAGAGGAAGAGGACTCTGCTGCCAAGGGCTCGCTGTCTCAGAACAAATGTTAAACCCTGGACCCTTTGAGTTAACATAGGCAGACCCTCACACAGACACACACCAAGTGCATTATTCAAAAAGGACAAGGGCACAGCTCATGCAAACATCCATGCATAATGCGATTTACAAGCCACTTCAAAGAAAAAAACATGGGTATCAACCACTAAGTGCTACTGTAGGTAAGATTTGGCATGTGAAATATTCTGTCCTATCCTTGTTGCACTTTCTAGATCAAGTCGGCATTTAAGCTGTTGTGTAAACAAATGTAGCACAGCCTCTGAATGTGAGGAAGTATGTCAAGTATGGTACAGTTCTCTGTGCTTCCTTGCCACTTCTACGCTTTTTCACACTAGAATTACAAAGCAAGCAGGATCAGTTGCTGTTGCGATTAATGATCATTGGGTAGTGGAAGTGGTAAAGGAAATGTTATTGCAGTCAGGGCTCCAAAATTAGCATTAACTACCAGCCAAGATTTACTATTGATTGGCTGCTGAATTTGATCAATTTGTGTTTCCTGAAGGACTGGTTTGAGTTGCAGCTGGTGTGAAATGTCAAAGCTGAAGCCTTCACCGCACAGCTGGTGTGTTTTTTCTAGCACTTTATCTAGTCTCTCTGTCTTTACTTTCGGTACTGGTATTCACCACAGACTGTTTAGACCTGTTTTGTAGTATTTCAAAGTGTGGTTTCTTCCTGTCAGCTATTAGATAAGGCGTTTTAAGTCTTCAGGTTGAACTTAATGACTTTGTAATTTGATACCAGCATATTAGCTTGTAATGGTTTCACTTTCCCAGCAGGGGAAGCTGAAGTTGCTCTGTTGTTCCGATCACATGCTGCTGACTTGCAGTGTAGAATCCGTTGGAAACTCCCAGTCAATCACACAGACCCTTACACAGCTGGTTGTAGCAATCTGGAATTTCCTCTCTATCTCTCTGTCTTTCAACTTCAGATTACTTTCGTGGAAAATTCCCAGCTGGGATTTTAAAAACTTAAGACAGCTGACTGATATTGTATCATAGTAAAGCCCCCACCACACACATGCACATGCACACACACACACACACACACACTACAGCCCCCTTCACCCACTGCCCGACAGCACTGTTCTTTGTTCTTGCAGTGTCATAATTTAACCTTCAGCACAGAAGGCGACTCCCTGGAGCCAAGCAGGAGGACTTGGACTTTCCTTCTCTGTTTCTCAGGCATCCTCTCCTCTTCTCTGTGCCAATAACCTCGGGTCTCTATAAATGGCCACTCTGTTTGTTTGTCACTCAAGCACTGTGGCGCTCTTTGTGTGGGGATTGCCCTAAGTAGGAGAGGGTGAGAACAGAGGAGAGAAGACTCAAAGGGACAGACAGGAAAGAAAAAGAGGATGACTCATCAGCCACCTGATCTTTGATGCAATGCATCTTTCTTTCTCTCAGTCACATTGTTGTTGTTGTTGTGGTCATTCTTGTTGCTAAATAGGTGCACAGACACGATCAGACAATCAGTGTACATTGCATGTGTGCCAGTCTGACTCAAAGCCAGCTAGTCTTCTGTTCAAATTGAAGTGACATGCAGTTATACGTTATAAACTATAACTACATTATATATATAATTGCATTTTTTTTAAGTCAATAAAGATATGCTGTCTTTTTAGTTTCTGACAACTTGTGAGTCTGAATATGAGTCTGATACTACTCGGTGTACTGTAGTGAAATTTCTAAAGACATTTAATGGGAGTATACTTTTTAAACCATCCCTGTATATAGCGAGTACTTGAAACATTGTCCCCCAATACCAATACATCATTTCTACCCATCGACCCTACAGCTTTTACAGAATCCCACGTGAGCATAAAATTCTATACATCCTATTACTTCCTGGGGTGAAGTATTTCAGTCGATTATTTTATCTGAAGCTACTGTATAAACCAATGTCTATCACTGAGCAATCTAGAAAGAGCAATACAGCCTATAATCATGTACATGCTGGGAACATTTAGTTGGTACAACTGAAAATTGGTGTAAATAAACTACAATATTTCTTATAAACAGTCTTTAAATAGGCTTATGGAATAGCCTACCATATTGTATGTTTTGCAGGTACATGAAATGGCAGAACAATAATGATGATATGGTGACAGCTGCTTTGTATTTTATTTCGTATATAATGAACAAAAACAAGGCTGTGTCCCTTCTAGGTAAAGAAAGATGATGGTATTACACCAGTACTTAAGTATGAGTATTTCTTGTTTTCACCAACCTACTGAGGTTTAAAGCCACCATAGGTTACTTTAATTCACAAGATATCACATAAGGAACCACATATTGTAACCAACTGACAACTTGTGTAAAGACTTTTGTTTCACTCATCCTCTTCTCACTGGTTCACTGCTTGTTGTGACATTGTACTGTATTACACTGTCAAAATATTCCACTTGTACTATGTGTCATTGGTGAAAAAACATGAAATAAATAAAATCACAAGCATCACTTCACTTAATGTGCATAGCCTAGAGATCTGTCTACCAGGTCTGATCGATATCCATTTAAAAATGGAGCATCATGGCCGAAACCAAATGTACTCCCTATCCTTAAACCCTAAACCTTCAAGACTTAACTGATCCTAATGAACCAGTTATGCCAAGTCAATTCATATAAGTTACGTCTTTGAGGGTCCAGAACTTAGGGTTTAGGGCAGATGTCGGAATTGAGACTGTTGTCACTTTATGTCAGATATGAAGCAACTGACATATGCATTGAGCTTTGCAATCATACTGTTAAGGGTACAATTTAAAGTCTGTTACATATTTGTTGCACATTTAGCAAACACCTCACGATCCACAAGCTCTTCATTCTCTGGAGGTTGTGTAAGCAGGCTCGTTATACAAAGTCTTGGCTCCATGAAGACAAAACAAACATAGTGGGTGGAGCCTGTTCCCCAAACAATAAAATAATGTGTGGAATTCTGTGAGGAATCACGAAAGGCAGAGATGAGCTACCTCACTGATGTGCTTTATTTGGTCAAACATAAATTGATATTTCTCTAGAATGTTTTCTAGGAAAAGTAAACCAACATACATGTCAACATTGTTGAAATTGCATTGGTTAAAGTTCATGTCTATTCACATGGCATAGTGCTTTGCAAATGTATATGCAAATACCACTTTGTCTGGGAGATAGCACAGACAGGCCATAGGGGTTTTGGTGTGTTGGCAATCCAGGTGAAGTCACCATTCCTCCCTTCCCTCAGTACAATAAGAGAAGTGTCTAGACAGTTTGATGATGTAATAATGAAGCATACTGTAAGCACACAAATGTTAGTGCGAGAGGAGAGTTAAAAGCTGCCACTGTGTTGATTTGAATCAATTCATACATTCTGATTTCAATCATTTACCCTAATTCCAAACGGTTAAAAGGTAAATAAAGATGTAAATAAAACTCAAATGATGAAAACTTAATGAAACTTAAAACATACTGTATTTGCTTGAGAATATTGTTGACTGTGCAGGACTATAGAGGCCAACAGGCATGGGTCTTCATCAAAATGTTCTTTTTATTAAGCAAAAAATGTGACAGATTTGAACTGCTAGTAGACTCTTTTAGCATTGGGACAAGCTTATAATGGAGAATGCAGTAAAGACTTGTTTTGCAGTAGTATTCAAGGCCTTCCCAGATGTCTGAATGGTAGTAGCATGATGCTCAAAATCATGCAACATTAATCGTGACTCTCCAGATATGCAAGATGCCTATCCCATAGGCACCAATGCACCTGCATCATACAGGCTGGCTCTTCCCTCTAATCTCTAACCTTGTGGAACAGTGCAAGAGTCAAGGGCGTGGCTAAGAAGGGCTGGACATTAGCACTGTTCCCTCTGGAAAAATATCTGCCCTATGACCCATCCAGTGAAAACTCATGTTGTAAAAAACAGCTCGCTATTTCTTCAAATTGATATTTCTAAGCACATTTGTTATATATATTTTGTCTCTCTTTAAAGCAGATACTGAACCTTTAGCTTATCAGTAAAATTTAATATTTGTCTTATACAAAATATAGGTTGCCATTCTCCAGCTCTTCAATGCTATTCACTTAAAACTGCTTAGTGCCACAGATGAAACTTAAATATTTGGATCTAGTTTACAAATATATACAGGATACAGACTTAGATATTATTTTACAAAATTAACAAAATCATTCTGAAAGGAATATTTTTAGAAACATTACTAGGCAAAAGTAGCCTTAAGCTACTTGCACTTATTTATTTATACAACCTAGGACTAGAATTGTCCTGTCTTGTTGTGCATCTGCACTTTACTGTTGTCCACGTACACGCTGGGACAATGGGAAACGTAATTTCAATTCCTTTGCATGTCAAGTACACGTGACGAAATTGACAATAAAAGCAACTTTGAACTTTGAACAACAGACCACAATACTCTATAACTAACATAATGAACAACATGAACCAATGAACTAACATATTTTTTAATTGAAGATTAATGAATGACTTAATTTTATGATCATCTGACACCTTGCTTGATGTCTGATCCATTTGGAAATTATCCCATAACTGAGGATATCCAGTAAATTGGCACCACCACCACCTCCATGGTTACTGCTGTTGTGTAAAAAGGTCGACGTCATTGGTGATATGGATCTTTCCAGACGGAGAGGGCACTCACTCCTCCAGGATTTCATATTTAGTTAAAGAAACACTGTCAGGCTGCCATTAAATGCAATAATTTAGGCTGACCAACAGAAGCTGTCAGATGTGTCTGAAAGGTGAACAGAAAGCACCACACCCACTCAACACTCAAAGACACATTGAAGTGTTTGAAATGCTGAAAGTTGAGTTGGTGTGCTTTGAACAGCTAAACATGTTTGATGAGACAGAACTGTAGAACAGTTGCCTGTCCTTGGATTGGAAACAAAGTGCTGTATAGAGGCACAGAGTTTTTGTAAGGACTGAAATGTCAAGAGGAAATTATTCACCGTTCTTTTCCTGGTATATCTCACTATCACTATAAATCAAATGTATTGTCTACCTCAACGCAAATATAGATAATCATAGTAGTAGAAGTGTTTCTGAGAAAACCAGAAGCAATGAATTTCTGACAATGACAACTTCCACATACTGTACATACAGATACAGTTCAGCGCATGATGTGCTTAGAAAATGCTTTCATTAGCCTTCATAAGTATACACTCAATGGCTAGACACACCTGCTATCGATAGGATGCGTCTAGATTTCTAGATAGGCTATAGATGTAGCAAATAGAGGGCCTTTTATTATCTCTTAACACATGTACTGAGGGGCTCATACCCTCAGTTTGAAACTGAACTAGCAGCACCAGACTTCTGGGATTTCTGTTTAGTTCAAAGTAAATTTCTTAAACTTGTACCAGAGTTATGTAGAGTGCTTTGGTGTACAAAAGTACAATTTCTTGTTGATGTGTCCCTGTGTTTATTTATTATAGCCCTTATAGAAACATCCTTGGGTTTTGAAATCTTCTGCCTACATTGGTTGACTGGTGACAGAAGGAATTAACATATTTAAACATACATAAACAGTAAATCTGCCTTACTTTCATTTCACTCTATCACTTTATATACCCTGGAGATTATTAAAGATCATTGTTTGTTATATCCAGTCTCATGCGAAACAAAATAAGACATGAAGCATGTCAAGACAAGATGCAGTGTGGTATCTTGTTGTTGATTGATATTGGTGTTTTTTTCATGCACTGCATGTTTTTGTATACCTGTGTGTTGTTATTGTGAGCCATTCCCATGAAGCTTTGTGTTATCTTCACCCCTGTTATTGGCAGAACAGAGTAATTCTGTTCTCACAGGGACTCATACCAAAGAAGAGTAATGTTTTCACTTTCCCGGACAGAGTGATCTTGCTAACATCACAACTTTCAATCAAGAACTTCTTCCTGAGCGAGGAAAGGCCAAGACATGATGCAGATGCTGAACTTCTTTCTTTTCCTATGTTGCAACATTTTTCTCTAATATGGTGCACTCAAGTCTCTGAAGTGTCCAGAAGTTCTGTACTGTTCTGTAGTACTTCTGAGCACATACGCTTGTTTTGTTTTTTTTATGGATAGGGTTGACGTGACACTGCTGGTTGTACTGGTAGAGCAAGATGCCAATAACAAGCTTTAACCTGAAGCAGAATAACAAGAGAAGGGTTTCCTTCCTTGAGCACAGTCTATAAGCCAAGCTGATTTGAAAAAACAAACAACATAAATACTTTTCATTGCAGCTTTTCTCCTTAGAACCCAATCTAACACAAGAGTTTTAAAGGCACTTGTGTCGCAACAGGTTTTATACTTGGGTGGCCACTGCTGCCACTCAGTGTTAGGTTGCTGTAGCTACATCTGGGGTGGTAAGACCTGCTGAACTGGACAGATGCTTGTCCATCAGTGGTGATACAAAGCAGAGGAGGTTTTCTTTTGAGAGCAATATGTGCAGCCCCTCAGGACAGCCTTGCATGTGGGACTCAAACTTCATCAAAGGGGCCTGAAAATTCACCAAACCTGTGTAACTTTGTTCAGCATGGTCGATTTTATTTTTTTGGTTTTATTGCTCATTATTTGGACTTCACGTTAGCAATGTCGGAGTGGGCATCCTGTCTATTTTATGCAGACCTCACACACAGACTTTTTGGAAAAAGTGGAAAGTGGGGGAGGAGGGTTTGTATGCAATGAAACACACAGTCCTTCACGATGAGTTTGTTTTATTTATTTAATCTATAGTTTTAAAAACACTGCAGGTGGAAAGCTAACACACTAAAAATGCTAAATGCAAGAAACCCACAGCATACAGAAATGATAATTAAATTGACACAAAATGTGGCATACCTGACACAGAGTATGCCAAAATACCTAGTATATTTCACCTAAAACACTCTCTGTTCTTTTCTCATCCCCGAGTTGTTGGTGGTGTCCTCTGTCTCAGACCTCACTGAACTTCTGAGTGACGAATCCATCATGTTCTTCAGTGGACAGAAAAGAGCCTTACTTTAAATCTCCCAATAGGTGGCGCCGGAACCTCACCCAAATAAAGACATACACCACGGGGTTGATGCAGCAGTGCAGGTAGCCCAGCGTGGAGGTGATAGTCAGGACCATGTCCAGGTTGGTGAATGTGTCACAGGAGGTGTTGGACTCAAAGGACAAGATGTTAGGGGTCTGCAGTGTGTCCACCATTAGGGAGATGTTGTAGGGTGTCCAGCAGATGAAAAAAACAATCGCTAGAGCCAGGATCATCCACACGGCCCTCTGCCTCTGCAGGCTCTGAGAGTCACGACAGAGACGCAGCAAGATCTGAGTGTAGCAGAAGACCATGACAGTGGCTGGGAAGAGGAAGCCTAGAATGTGATAAAGCATGCGGAAAACCCAACGCCAATTTTCAGGGTAGAAAAGCACACATTCTACCTTATTCCATCTGACATCATATGCAGCTGAAAGGTACAGCCAATCAGGAATGGAGAGCAGAAAGCAGACAACCCACACAGCCAGGCAGCTGGCCTGCACTACCCACGGCTTCTTACGAGAGTACATCTGCACTGCATGGATGATGGACACATAGCGGTCCACACTGATGCAGGCAAGGAGAAAGATCCCACAGTAGAAGTTGATCTGTTTATGCAAGGAAACAGAGCCAGGGTAACCAAGCTGATGTGACCTCAAAGGCAAAACAGGAAGAGCTCATCTAATGTTAAATCAGTTTTATAACTGGAAACACAACCAAGAGACAACTATCTGTTTACAGTAATGGCAAAAGTATATGGCAAATACATTGAGCTTAATTGATCTGGAAATTTTATTCACCTTATATATTGCTCCAGTGATCTTACAGAGGGGCGTGCCAAATATCCATCCCTTAGACGCCTCCACAGCCCAAAAGGGCAGTGTGAATAACAGCAGGATGTCGGCGAGGGCCAGGTGTAGGATGAAGGTGTCTGTCACACTCCAGCTCCGCCTCTTCTTCCACAGCACGGCCAAAACCAGCACGTTTCCCACCAGCCCCACAACCAAAGCCACTGAGTACAGGACCGGGATGAAGACTGCAGCAAACTCCATGCTACGGTCCTGATCGCACACAGCACCCATACAGCAGGTGTCATCATAATCATCATAACTACTACTGGTGTTGTAGTCATAATCACCAAGATCTTCTCTGGAGAGAACGAAGCCCTGAAAAAAAGTGTGCTTTTAGAGTTTTTAGAAATATTTTGTCGTCACAAAAATGTCTCAAAATGTGTGAGTATATAAGGTGAAATAGTAAACTATAACTTTGTAAACTATAAAAATCTCAATGATCTGTAATTCATTTTGGCCTCAAGAGGTTACTGGTTAAAAGGTTTAGATCTTATAGCTTCTTGAGTTATTCTGTGGCCTGTAGATTATTATTTCTTTCCTTATTAAAAGGAATACTCTAGAACTACAGCAAACTGGATCTCATTTCACACTGTAATCGTACAGCAGGTGTGATCATAACCACAACCACTACTGGTGTTGTCGTCATAATCACCAAGGTCTTCTTCATTGAAAGTGAAAAAGTGTTTTTTTTTTGTTTTTAGAAATCTTTTGGTAACACTTTATTTGAAGTCTGTATCTACAACGCATTATAAACACATTCATAAAGGGTTATAATGTCTTCATAGTCTTACAACTAATGTGTTCATAAGTGTTTATATACTCTAATGACTGTACTTGACTGATAAGGCATCATAACCTTATACCTTATATCATAACCTCACCTTATAAGCTTTTACAACTTGCAGTGTCACAAATCATTATAAAGCTTTTTGTTAACTGACCTTTTAAATGCCTGGTTGGTCATGCCAAATAATAAAGAGTTACAAACACTCAGTGCATACTCTAAGTAAAGTGAGACACATAATTTCTCATGAAGATCAATTAGGCACCATTACAGACAACAAGTAAAGTGGTATGTTTTCCTTTGTGTGCAGGTGATTCACAGTGGGGATAAGAACTATCAGTAATAACCTGCCACTGTTGAAAAGACCCTCTATATAGGTGATTATCATTATTTGACTTATCTTTATTACTATATTTGTGCTATGTTTTATTTTCAATCACTTACTTTTTTCATTTTAATTTTCGGTCCTCTATTTTTTAAATTATGCTTCAATCATTTACTTAGTTTTGTTTTCAAATTTTTTATGTAATTTTGTCACCTATTATTCACTGTTCTTTGCCTTTATCTTTGTAAAACACATTGAACTGCCTCTGTGTATGAAATGCGCTATATAAATAAACTTACCTTGCCTAGCCTAATATCAAAAGGCTTATAATGCTTTGTGACACTTCAAGTTCTACATTGACATTTACATTCATGCATTTAGCTGACGCTTTTATCCAAAGTAACTTACTTTTTTCAACTTTCAGCACTATCATTAGTTCTGGACCATTTTCTTCTGAAGCAACGTTAAGTGCAATCCCATGACAAAGAAGTAGCAAATGGTTGAAGGCATGCCCAATAGTTTACAGAAATTATGTGCATACCAGGAAGCAAACATATGCCTATCAGTACTGTCTAGACTCTTGCATAAGTTGGAGCTGTAGATCACTGTTCTGTGTAAGAAACCAGCTCTTTTCAATCAGCCCCTCCTGATGTGCAGGTTAACACCTTGCATGGCAGCCTCCACCAGTGTGTGTGTGTGTGTGTATGCAGCTTCCACAAAGGTGTGTGAGTGTGTGTGTATGTGTGGTTGTGAGGCACATTGTTAAGCACTTTGGAGAAAAGTGCAAATGCAGTCCATTTTCCATTTTGATTGTAATTGTAATTCTGTTTTTGCACATTGATTCCAATTCTCATTAAGACACTTTGGTTCCATGAAGGTGGAAAAAGGTAAGCAAATGGTTAGTCTAAATAACAAAATAATCTTTATTTTGAACATTCAAAGTACCAACATCAGTGGCGTATGCTAAATGAAAGTGCATTCAGTACAGTGCACAGCAGGTTTGTACAAGCTATATAAAAGTGCATTCAGTACAGTGTACAACATGTTGGTGCATGTCACCAACCGATGGGGCCCCTATTCTTCTTCTTGTATGTTGTGACAGGTGAGCGGAGCACAGACGTGGTACATATGTGATTGCTTTCAGGGTTTTGGGCTTTACCTCTGAAGTCCTTAGTCATGGAGGTTGCCTCTTCCCCTACTTTCCCACAACCATTGGTTTCTTTGCATATTACATCTAATTTCTCTAATTGCACACTTTTGTTTTCCAACTAAGACTCTATTGTTAACTTATTTATCTTTCAAAAATCTACATGTTGTCTTCCCTTTAAACTTGAGTCAGGCATGGTATAATAGTGCATGACATTCCCTCATAAAAGTCCTCATGTCTGTGGCTTGCCGACAATGTATGAAGAGTTCAGAAATGTATAAGAAGAATTTGAATTTGTGAAAAGGAATTTAATACATGTCTGGTGCCCATATTTTATCAATTGGAATAAAATGTAGATGCTCAACACGTATAGCCCTAGCCGTGAAACACTTTGACATCTTTTCACTGCAAAGTGTCTGGGATCCCAAGTGGCTTAAGATTCCTTCAAGGGTGTAGTGGTAGAGACATCACCCATCTGCAATATGTGACTTGTGCTTGAAAATGTGCAGTAATAATTAGCACAGGGCATTCTTTGAACAACATTTTAGTCATTGAAATTACAGGCCTTATTTTGAGGTGGAATTACATAATGTCAACCATGTTGGAGACAGTACAAACCATGTCATAGCAACTAGCAATCAGCACATTTGGATAGCTCTGGTTGAGTTTCAGATGGTATGTAGATGGTATCTGTGTGATGGAAACTTTCTGAGTAATTCAACTAAAACAAAAAAAGGGATACTGAGGGGAAGCAGCACTAGCCTGGCTAGTATAGCCAACATGTTTTGACCCTTCAATAGGTTTTCATCAGGGCTTAGTCCTAATCTCATAGATTAAGCCCTGATGAAGACCTATTGATTGATCCCCAACATCCAAAAGCACCTGACACACTGGTGAATATACTTCGATTAATAGAGCCACCAGCCACGTGTTTTTAAACTATACCAATTGTGTTAACTTCTGTCTTTATAATGAAAGTATAGACCTAAAAACAAGCTGGGTATTCCCTTTAACAAGGAAGTCAAACATTCTCCAAAAAACCCTAAAGTGATCAGATGGTTTTGTTGTTGCACTTACTTGCTACATGTAGTTTACACAGCTGATTTGGATCAGCTGACACAAAAATCGTATTAAAAGGTGAAAACCCTTTGTGGTTCCTAAACCTAAGGGCACTTTACAGAGAGTCGAAAACAGATTATTGCATAAAATGTGTATTTATATGCAGATTGATCTATGTGGGTGTTGTTTTCATGCATTTACAAAATTATATGTCTATACAAAATATGTGAACAGCCTTTTGCTTTGTCAGTCACTGCAAGTTATTAAGTTTGGTGTGGACAGCAGTTATCCACCCCAAGAACAAGTTAACTAAATTGTTACAAACAATATTTTTCTAGCTTATAAACCAATCTGAAAACTGTACAAATCAGAAAGTTAAAAGTTAAAAATGAATGGGGAAAACACCTCTCAATGAATGTACAAACTAATATACATTAGACCTAGTTAAATATTAATATCCATAAAAAATATACTCACTGCAAAGTTCTCCATTGTCGTTCTTGAAAATCAGTGTTGTCACTGTGTCATTGAGGTGGTGGAATGTTATGTTGCTTTCGTTCTACTTTACCTTACTAAGGAAGTAAACACGTTGTGTCAGGACTTCATGCTGAAGTAAATAGAGGAAATGAGAGCAAATAAGATCAATATTTTTTGCTGAAAATTGCACTCCACAAAAAGTAAGGTTAAAGACCAGAGATTTTGATGAGAACAAATAACACTGGCTTTAAGATAAAGACGAGTAGAACAGGCTGCAAATGAAATCTGACTTCAATGATGACTTCAAAGACAAAACAAAATCCTGGCACTGGATTGGTGATCAGGCAACATCAACACAGTTACTTTCCCAGTTGCATTAATTACTAAGGGTAATTTCTTTTTTGTATACTGAATGATCCAACACTTTCACCATAAAGTATATTAAACACAATAGTATTTTACTGAAAAGTGGTAAATAAACAAAAATGAATAAAGAATGGTCAAACTTGCTCGGTCTCTTATTGGTGTGAAATTGAAATTAAACTATTCAGTACAATACCTTTAACTTTAGTTATCCCAGTATGGGTGTAAGGGTGTAGCCTCGTGGTCCAGGAGTAGTAGACACATCAGATACAAAAAAGTTTAGAGTGGCAAAAATTTTATTATAATCAAAATCCCCCAAACAACTCCCCCAACAACTCTGCCCCTGCAGAATCAATCTCCGTTGGGCGCGTCACCGAAGGAAGGGCTACAGCTGGAATTTCCCATGGCTGATGGTAGACAAACTATGCGTGTACTTTCGGCAGTGACCACACCAACACTCCGGAGCATCTGGGCACAATGAAGTATGGTGACGATCACTGCAGCAGTGTGTGCAGAAGAGCTCATCTCGAACCTCTGGACGACAGGAACAGGGTCCACCTACCAGGATCGATCCCCTTCCCAAGCTGTTGCAGTAGAAACCTCTGGGAGGAGAAGTAAAACTGATGGGTCGTTGCTGCCGGATTCTCTCGCAGCCATGCGGCCCACAACTCGGGGAACTGCTCCTCCAAAGCCTCGACCAGTACTTTAGTTGTCTCCTGCCAATCAGCTTCAAGCTCAAGCCACTGGAGTAGATATTCCGCGGCCGCCTCGTTCTGGAAGTTATTCTCCATTATATGGGCGCAAAAAGAAGAAAAAAGACGAAATCGCGAAATAACGGCAACCGAAAAAAAAATCCTACCACTGACGGTCTACTTCCCCACGGTCACTGGCATCCCACCGCTGGCACCAAATGTAAAGGAGGTAGCCTCGTGGTCCAGGAGTAGTAGACACATCAGATACAAAAAAGTTTAAAGAGTGGCAAACATATTTTATTATAATCAAAATCCCCCAAATAACCACGTGAAATCTATTTTCTAAACACTAAGAATGACAAAAGAAATTAGGCAAGTATTAGACAAATAGGACCAAACAAACTAACAAACAAAATCTGACAAAAATCTAAATAACGTGCGGTGTCACACAACTGACGCACCTGCGGAACGTGAGGCGCACACGCCCCCTTTTGCGCGACACACGCTACACAACACAAATGATATCCAAAAGAAAAAACAGAGAAACTACCATAACAGAACTCATGTGCACTATAAGTTACTGTTATTAAATCAAAGACACCATTACAGAGAAAAAAATGAAACAAAACCAACTGTTTCCATAGACACACTTAAATTAATAGTGCGATGCGACGGTGGGAAGTCGCATCGTCACAATGGATAAACTTAAAATCATCCCATATATACTATAAATGTACACGTTCAAAGCATTTTGAATTCAACAACTTCACACAAGTAGCTTACAGGAAACCAGCAACAACAGCTCAGTCAACGCAAAACCTGCGTCAGTAAGGAATGCCTCTCGTTGCAGACCTGTTTGTTGCTTGGCATCAGTGAGGCCACAACCTCAAATAGCCGCATCACTCACAAGAGCAACAAAAAACAGGCGCCTTTACCTCGTTGCTGTAGAATGTACACCCAATGCTGCTTGTGTCCAGCAGTATTAAACAGTTGCTCACTTCGAGCAGTCTGCAGTGCTGTTGATGTCCTTAGGCAGGCTCTGTGTCCCACTTTGTGAACTACAACTCTATGATGTTGGCCAATGTGGCACTGTCCTTGTCCTGAGCTCTTAAACGGTGGATTGCAACTTATACTTGGCATGCATGCTAGCTGCGCGCTTCTACTATTTCTTAGTATAAGTCTGTCAGCTTACTTATTCTCTTGTCTGACTCTGTATCTATCCAGTTTAAACTGTCTAGTTGACAGTTTAACAAAGTGCAACTTACTCCCATGTGCTGGGGTCAAGTATACAACCTACAAAATTACCGCCAGACAAAGACGGTACCTGTGTCTAACCTCTTTATTTCAAAACAACAATCCGCCCTCTTGGGCCTTGACTCGCATCCTGTTAATTCTTACACGTTACTTGGCCTCTATAGACCCAATTTACATTAAAGGAACTGAAGCTATAGTCATTTCAACCCGTCAAGCACCATCACATGAAATATATCTTTTTAACAATGACTACACACAAACAAAGTCAGCCACTCTTAAAGTAAAGCCATACCAGTAAAGTACCACAATACCTGCACAAACACAGGGCAACGTTGTAGCGACTGTATCATGCACTAAGCAGGAGTGTGTGAGAGAGATGGGGCTGTGCTAAGACCTAGAAAACTGAAATTTCCCTAAAAAATTCAGACCTCCATCTAGGAGAAATGCGATGGAATGCCATTGTTCATCTTCTACACTCCCTGAACATAAGTCTGACCATGCTCAGGTCCAGCTCCAGCACAAGCTTGTCATGTTCAGGCATGGACTGGAAATCGGGTGTAGGGGGCAATGCCCGTTAGGCCGACGCGCCTTTTTGGGCCAGGTCTGTCGTAATTTATATCTCAAAAAAAGTATATTCTAAATATTTCGGTCGTGATGGATACATGAAACACTGCCTATTTGTTGATTTTCTTGATCAACATTGGACTAGTGCAATGGCATCTCTTGGGCCTCCCCTCCCTCCCCTCCCCTCCCCCTTGACCTAGGTTATCACATTTTGTCATAAAAGTGACTGTCCGTTGGTGGAAATGGATCGTTAACCACAAAAGCGCAAGGGGGGCACAGAGAAGTTGAGAGGAAAAAGGCTCCAAAGCCTGCAAGTGAACACATCAAAATGTGCCAAAATCACAGATCACAGCTATGTTTGCCACCACAAGTTCGACTGCAGCAGTGCGGCCAGGGAAATTGCAGGCTAAAAGTGTGCAAATGCTCAACATAGGAAATGATAAATTATTATAACTCATTTTATTCAGTCAGACTCAAAACATTTAGTAGTAGGCCTAGCCTGTAGGGCTTCATGCACAACCTCATCCTTGCTGGTTTGCAGGTGGTCACCCTAATTGTGTGTGTATGTGTGTGTGTGTGTGTGTGTGTGTGAGTGTGTGAGTGAGTGAGTGAAAGAGAGTGAGAGTGAGAAAGACAGAGAGAGAGAACTGCCTTTATAGCTTTTGTTTTCAAACAGTGCTGTGAGTAGGCTTGGTGCCCAACTTACAGTGTTACCTTCCATGTCGGTTTCTGCGCTTTATTTTATATTTTTAAACAACACAATGTGCACATATATCCTCTGATAGGCCTTTGCCGTATGATAAATAATCATGGTGGGTCGCCATTGCACAAAATGCCAGGGCCATTTTTTGGTCCTAGTCCAGTCCTGGTCTTGTTCATACAATTATCAGTTTGGTTACCAAAAAATATTAGATTGCTGAGTTCAGGAACCTCTCAAAATCAATTAACTTCTTTCTCAGCGTAAACAGACTAAGGAGTTGATTTTTATCTACAGGAGAAGAGAAGAGCAGTTGCCTAGACCCCACCATTTCCAAGTGGTTCATTTATTAAGAGCAACTGGCTCTTTGGTATTACCTTCACAGAGGACCTCACCTGAGACATGTACACTGATCACATTGTTTAAAAAAAGCCTCTTCTCTTCTCTTTCAATAGGTTGGAAATGAGAACCCATATCGTCAGACTCCACTGTGTAACAGTGTTTACCTTCTCATATCACAGAATTGGCCTCTGTGTGTGCTCCCCCTTGTGGTTGACTGCTGTAATTGCTTTGAAATAGATGGGGATATAGGATGATGAACCGCTGAGTTTCACAGACAAAGCAAAACCCTTGTGAGTATATCAGTGGTATTTTTTGCCAATTGTTTGCCATTGTTGGTAAGTTTTCCCTCCTTTTGTAATTCACCAATTTAGGTGAAGCTGTCCCATACCTGAGTATGGTCAACCTATCTAATGGTCTAGTGAGAATACCTGAAATCTGACATCTCAATCAAGTGTCTACAGCTGGATACCCCAAGTCAAGAGTTAATTGCTTTTACTTTTGCTTCATGCTGAAATGGGCTGACCTCACACAAGGGAAACTGAATGCAACTTGTTTGAGGTGACTATGCTAAAATTATGTCTACTGACATTTAAAGGCACCGTGGCTTTGTGTTGTGTTTTATTGCTTGTTTAATGCAAAATATAAAAATGACACATATAGAAAAATATGAGCTTTGTAAAATATGATGATAAAAGAATATAAAAGAATACTACAAAGTTTTCACAAAAACATGAAACAAAAATCTGCTATTTTACCACTCCATTCCACATTTAAGTGTAAAGGGTGTGTTGTAGGTGGCTGGCTTACACCTGTTGAGTAATTTCATTGCTATATTTCATCTATAAGAAAGCTACCCATCACTGCAACTTGGAATGGACAAGAGCATGTACAAATGCATATGCCAGATAACAAGTTAGAAGCAAAGCCTCATTTGTAAACCACTCTACCCTTGCTCCATCCATCCACACATAGGAGCATTTAGTAATTGGGCAACTCCATTGGAAGTGGCCTCTTTGTCATGTCCATGATGCCAGATGAGACCAATGCCAGGTATTTGTATGATGGGAATAAGTATATTTGCGGGATGTGAATGATTATATTTGCTAACAGGATTTGCTGTACTCAGCTGTAGAGGTAACATGAGAAAATGTACAAAATATGTCATTAATGCCACCGTTGCTCATGTCCTGTCACATCTATCACATGAAATTGCAAAATTACAAATCATTTCATTATTTGAATTTGTATGCATGGCTTAGATACATATCATTTGATGAACTGAACTAATTTATTTTTCCATGGACGATGTTTTGAATGATGGTGTTTGTGATATCTCTTCCAAGGCATTCTTGAATGAAAAAATAAGTAACCCCTCCTTTTAACATTATATCAAAAACATCTATGCTATTTATATCTAGACTGCGTAGATACAGGAAGCTTAAACATACACTATACTGACAATGCACACATTCACTCAACAGTCACACACACACACATCCTAACACATCCCAACCCTCAAGCCTGATACACATCACACAACACCTTCATTTTCTAACAAACAGATGCCATTTCCCTGCATATCTTACACCCAATGTCTCTATGCATGCAGCCCACCTAATTATTAACCCCAACTATTATTCAGTGAACTGTCCATGACAATCATAGATATGGTAATAAATCATAGTCGCGGTGTTCAGTCAAAGTAAGAGTTGTTATGTGTGTCTGGGTGACAGATTTGAAAAGCTATGATTCTTTCCATTGTTGATGTAATTCAGACTGTACAACAAACATGTTTGATATTATCGACATCGGTCCATTCTGTGGTGGCTATGGTACTAGTTATGACATTAATTATTAGCCAATAATACAAACACTAGGTTTGTGCTCATAACTAACTCTCAATCATTTGTACGCAACTCTCAGTTTGTACGTTTGGCCTGCTGAATCTCATTCTACTCATAATAAAAAGTGTGTTGGATGGTTTGTTCCCAGTTTTACACTTATGAGTGTAAATTAAAAACAATATGTTTCTCAATCTGTTCCTCTGTTCTTTGACCTCTCCGTCCTCATGACATCTCCCTTCTGCCCTCCCCTTCCCCTCAGAAGGCAGAGGTGTTGGTGGTGTCCACTGTCTCTGACCACATTGAGCTCCTGCGTGATATGGTGCCCATCTTGCTCTGCAGCGGGCAGTGCAGTGCTTTCAGCATCTCCACTAACTGCCGCCTGAACTTTACGCCCACAAAGGCATAAAGTATGGGGTTGATGCAGCAGTGCAGGTAGCCCAGCGTGGAGGTGATGGTCAGCGAGATGTCCAGGGTTGTGAGTGTGTCACAGGAAGTGTTTGTGTTGTTGTTGGTGCTGTTGTTGCTCTGCAGCGTGTCCACCATCAAGGTGAGGTTGTATGGCGTCCAACTGATAAAGAAGGCAATCACCAGGGCCATGATTACCCGTATGGCCCTCTTCTTCTGCACATTTTGAGAGCCATGTTGGAGACGCAGCAAGATACAGGTGTAACAGAAGACCATAACAGCGGCGGGGAGGAAGAAGCCAAGAATGTGGTAGAGCAGACGAAAGCCCAGACGCCAATTTTCCCTGGGCTCAGGGTACAAAGGCACACATTCTATTTTATACCGTCTGACATCATAGTTAGCTGAAAGGTACAGCCAATCAGGAATGGAGAGCAGAAAGCAAACAGTCCACACAGCCAGGCAACTGGCCTGCACTACCCATGGCTTCTTACGAGAATACATCTGCACTGCATGGATGATGGACACATAGCGGTCCACACTGATGCAGGCAAGGAGAAAGATCCCACAGTAGAAGTTGATCTGTTTATGCAAGGAATCAGAGCAGAGAGAAACCAAAAATTTAATCTGGGTGTAGCACACAATTAAAGTTATGTAACTGAAAACTATATAAAGGGCTGATATGAAGGGATCTGATCTCAATGGCAAGGATGTCATCCTGTACCTTAAACAACGCTCCAGTGATCTTACAGAGGGGCGTGCCAAATATCCATCCATTAGACGCCTCCACAGCCCAAAAGGGCAGTGTGAATAACAGCAGGATGTCGGCGAGGGCCAGGTGTAGGATGAAGGTGTCTGTAACACTCCAGGTCCGCCTCTTCTTCCACAGTACAGCCAAAACCAGCACATTTCCCACCAGCCCCACAACCAAAGCCACTGAGTACAGGACCGGGATGAAGACTGCAGCAAACTCCATGCTACGGTCCTGATCGCACACAGCACCTGTACAGCAGGTGTCCTCATAATCATCATAACTACTACTGGTGTTGTAGTCATAATCACCAAGATCTTCTCTGGAGAGAACGAAGCCCTGAAAAAAAGTGTGCTTTTAAAGTTTTTAGAAATATTTTGACAGTATATAAGGTGAAATAGTAGGCTTTGTAAACTATAAAAATCTCAATGATCTGTAACTCATTTTGGCCTCAAGAGGTCACTGGTTAAAAGGTTTAGATCTTTGGATGGTTTTAGATGGTTATTTTTTTTCCTTTTTAAAAAAAATGCTCTAGAGCTACAGGAAACTGGATCTAATTTTGGATGCTAACCAGTTCAAACTTTCATTTGTCATACAGAAAGATTTTTTAGATTTTTCTATACACCTACAAAGTGAAAAAATGTTTTTCAGTAAATTTAAAGAAAAGTTGACAGGTATTTAGCACACCTTTTATCCAAATGTGTGGTGCTCGCAATGTGGGGTTCGGGAGCAGCTTATGTTATGAAACTAAAAGTTGGAATCTAACTTCTCACCATGGCATTCAACCCCTAATACAACAAAGCACCAGCTGCAAAGGTATAGAAACCACAGCAGCCATTCTAATTTCAGGTTAGACTGACTTCCGTGGTACCTGGAACAAGTCATCTACCGCATTTCTTGAAAATGTGTCAGCTCAGCAGAGAAAAGTTTGACCTTGCTTTGTTCCACTACAATTGCCCACTTTATGACCAGTTAGAATTCCAGCCAGCAAAACTGGTATTTATGTGACTATTGCATAAATGTATTTATGCAATAGTGCAACAGTGTAATGTATGTAACTATTGCAAATTAGATTACAAAACTATTTGAAATTGTGAGATATTTCTCAGTAGTCTAGATATCTAGATCTATCAGGCTAATCTTTCAGTTAAAACAGAACAAAAAAACAGTTAAATGATTTGAAAGTGAAGGAATCACTTTAAAAAGTATTCAAAGATCAACCGTGTTAGCAAGTTCATACTCCCAATATTGACTTACAGACATAAAATAAGAATATTACTGGAATACTGATTAGATGTTGTCTATGCACTGGAATAAACTACAATGATCTAAAATTTAACCATAATACTATTACATTTAATTATATTTATTTTCAGATGAAAATGTATTTTTATGTATTTAAATAGAAATGGAATCAATCTTGCTTGCAAATTCATAGATCATAAGTCCATAGGCCAGGCTAATGTGGCCACACACATGTGAAAGAGAGAAGAAAAATAACTGAAAAGAAAAACAAAAAGTAAAACGTAAAAAAATCTATATATATTTCAGGTAATGAAGAAAGCAAGTGGGCATATGCCTGTTTTTACCCAGTGAAATAAAGCCTATCAAAACTGACACTTAAAAAGTATACTTACTGCAAATTTTTCCATCTGTGCTTTTGAACACTATCAGTCATGAAAGGCAGCAGTGGTGGTTGTGGTGTGTGTGTGGAGACTCAGTTCTCTTTAGAGGCAGACAAAAAAAAACTGAAAAAACTAAGCTACGCAATATAGAGGAAATGAGAGAAGATATCATCAACTAGTCATTCACAGACTTCAAATTGTCCATTAAATCTGAATGAAATTATTGATCTGTCCTTGTAGGTTCATTTTGCTGGCAAGACATAGTGTTATATGCTCGTTATCTTATGTTTTCAAAACCACTGTTTTTTTCATTGATTGGTCATGTCTTCTCATCTGAACCACTCCTGAGATGAAGGGTGCCATTGAGCTCTAGACTGTTAACATGGACACCAAAATGGAATATGGACCTACACACATGCCACAGCTGCACAGACCATTGCGGTGGGTATCTTTCCTTATAATTATTATTACATATTT
This sequence comes from Tenualosa thibaudeaui, assembly GCA_027481765.1. Classification (NCBI taxonomy): domain Eukaryota; kingdom Metazoa; phylum Chordata; class Actinopteri; order Clupeiformes; family Clupeidae; genus Tenualosa; species Tenualosa thibaudeaui. The sequence continues at coordinate 8,787,707 of JAIFZK010000019.1, read as the reverse complement.
GCATTTGCATTTGCATTATGGGCAGACCATGCAGAAAAAAGAGGGTTTCTGTGGGTGTGAAGTAGTGCCACATGATGTAGTGTAACTTCATGTGGCAAACTGAAGACCTTGTTGCTTTGAGCTCTTATAAATGCAAAAAAATGAAGAGAGAATGATTCACAGAATCACAGAAGAGAGAATGATTCAACATGTTTTTGCTATTACTGTATATAGTACACACACACACACACACACACACACATACACAAACAAACACAAACACACATCGCAAAGTAAACGTTTGCCTATGTACACTGTCCAAACTCTTTGCAAAGCAAAAACCAATGAAACAGTGAAATTCAACAATGTGGTAAAGTTAACTTCTGGGGTTTCTGACATTTGTCTCAAAAACAGCTTTATATATCTTGCTGTGATTGTGAAATATCCATACCATTGAGGGTAACAGCTATAATATTAAAACTAAGCTGCCAAAGATGCCCCCCCCCCCCCACACACACACACACACAGAAGATGCACTTCAAACAAGTAGCACAGCCAATGTGAAAACACATTGCACACAAATGCTGTATTCATTTCAACTACTGGCTGATGGTAGTGGCACAGCAACAGTATTGCATATGCAAATAATGCATTTATGCATCGAGAATGCAAACTGATGCGATCAATAATTAGTGTGTCGATAGGAATATTGCTAAGTGTAACAGTTCAGGTGCTCAGGAATATCAAGTTTGAGAGATGTTCAACACGATGTACAGACAGTCAATGGCCAAGCTAAGTACAAGACATAAAACTGACAAAATTGGATGGAAATAGCGTCATAGGGTGTACCAAATACAGAGAAAATGACACTGAAAGGGCATTTCCACTACCTTGAGGGAAAATGCTGCCGTTTTGATTTTTTTTTTTCCATTTTCATGTCTCCACTGCAGTAGTTAAACCTTTTTTGTTGAATAGTTATCATTTCCATAGAAGTCCTCAGACATTACTTTAAACACCCACATATGTCTTGATGTAGTGCTTTCTCAGTTGGATTTTTCCATTTCTAAGGCAGTTCCAAATCAATTTCGCATTTACTTCTTATTGTCTAAATTTATAATTCTGTACCTTTGCTTGACAATATAGGCCTTATTATCGCCACTGCCCAACCAACACTGTTTGATAAAATCTAATACTTTTTCTTAACCATCGACTGAGTTGTGACCTTATACTCTTTAGGTCTCAAATAAACTCAACTCTGTAGTGAAGATGAGACATGACGGGGAATTTTGTAAAAACCTGTCACAATCAATATGACAGTGCTACATTCTTCAAAAGAGAAACTAGAAAACAGCATATTAAAACAACCCCAAGCGTTTTAGTGTGTAGAGATACTGTGAGAGGGAGGGTGATGTAACTATAGTTTTAGTTCTTATCAATCAAGCAAGCACTGAGATGCTTCCCAGATCCAGAGGTCAAAGCGCACTGTAAGTGTGAAGATTGAAGATAAAGATTTTACAGTGCTTTACCACATATCATGTAAATCTATCACTGCGGTTTTCCATCTCTGCACTAGAGGCTTATTGTGGAAATTAGGAAATACACAAAATGACACCAATTTCTTTCCCAGTGGAAATTACTGTGACTTTTGGCCCATTTTTTTGTAAATTCTGCAATGGATAGCAAAGCAACACCTGTTTAGACATAGTTGATAAACAATATTCGACCTGTTGTCACACACTTTTTGATTTATAACAGGTACCTTTGGAAGGAACCATGAGAATGCACATCCTTCCTGTATCTCAGAGGGTCTACATTTCCTATGTTCAACTCTGCAACCAAGTTGCAGAGAGGTGTGATTTTGTTGCATTGTAGAATAAAGAAAAGTTAACTCAAATTTGGTTTCATACTGTGTAACATCACAGTGCTTCTTTGTTGACATTAAGAATGTGCAAACTCCATGGAGAACCATAAATGTGGTTGTTTTTTTCTGAAAACATGTTTTTTCTGCTGTTATTAATACTGTTGCTTTCAATGTGAAACTATAAAGGGGAACTCTGGTGCGGTGTGGGAATATTATGGGTTATTAAAGTGAAGACCTTTCTGTCATGCCACCTACTACTGTGGGCAAAGATGCCACGATTGTCTCCTATGACATTAATACAACCACAATGCAAAAACAATAGAACCTTTGACAATGACTTGCGTATGTAAATCGTGTATGTAGTACTCCTACTGATGTGTCAGGGTCCCATTATCCTTTATACTTTGTTTTACTTTAATTTTCATAGAAAGTCTGTGCTATCTATAATCTTTAATATATAATAATATAGATAAATCAATTAGTGGTGTGCACATTGTTGTGAATAACTGATCTGAATCAGCAGAGACTTCTTGATGCCTCTCTGTCTATTTGTTTTCTCAGTTTCACTGCTGTCTGAATGTTTTTTTCACACCTTTTTTACCTCCTGTGCAGTTGTGGTCTCAGAGGTACATGTGATTATGTGAGAGTCTAATGTGTGTGTGTCTGTGTGCGTGTGTGTTTGTGTGCGTGTGCGTGCGTGTGTGTGTGTGTGAGTGAGGTGTTACCAGAACATGCACAGTGTAACAGTGGTTTGAACAAGAGAGAGTGGGTGGGGGACAGGACAAGAAGGCAGGAAGGCAGAGAAGGTTAAATGTGATGGGCTACCTGTAAGTACTGTTGGGAGATGCACAGAGGAAGACTGGAGAGTAAACCACAGGGCAGCACAACATACATATCAATCTGTTGTTGCTAGCATGCTCTTCTTTGCTGTTGTGTGTTGGGGTGGAAGCATTGGAGCCAGTGATACCAATAGACTGAACAAGATCATCAGGAAGGCTGGTTCTGTACTAGGCCTCAGACTGGACTCATTAGAAACTGTGGTGGAGAAGAGAGCACTGAACAAACTGTTAACCATCATGGATAATGATAAGCACCCTCTCCATCACACAGCGGTCAGACAGCAGAGTGTCTTCTCACTCAGACTTCTCCAACTCCACTGTCGTAGGGACCATATGCCATCATACTTTACAATGACATCTACATCTCTAGTAAAGGGTCAAGGGTTTATTGGGATAAAGAAGTACATCTATCTATCTATCTATCTATCTATCTAGAAGGTTAAGCACAGGGAGGGGGTGGGATGCAGAAAGAAGCTGACTTTCAGAAAAGTAAGTCTTGACAAGAGGCAGAAGGAACACAGGTGTGTGTAAGTGTATTGGTGGCGCAGTTTCAGAATTACAAGAATGATTGAGAAAGTTGCCACGTTATGATTTGCCCATTTCCAGCCTCACACCTAAGCGGAGTCCCGCTTTTTAAATTCTTTTCTTTTTGATCACATGAAGTCTTGTATGTTTCAACACATTTAGTTGACCTAACATGTAACAAAGCTTTTTAATATATCCTAAATGATTAGAATGTGAGTTGTTTGACACTATAGTCTACCGCAGGTTTTCCGATTTAAAAAGGCTTAAAGAAGAAGAAGCTCCAGCTGAGTTTTGAGAGGCAAGTTGTCTTTGTGGTACAGTTGTTGCTAGGGGGAAACAGTGATATTACTGACTTGTTTTACTCTTCCTTAGATGACTGCACAGAGCACAATTCAGCTACTGGCTTTGAAAACTATTTCCATGGCAACCCCCACTGGAGCCAAATTAAAACAGGAACCAAAAGCATACAAGCAAAAAGGGGCTCTTCATAGTGGACCATTTGCTAATGTCAGTGGAACAAGCAAATTGTAGCTTGGTTTCATACAAGCAAACAAACACATACACACACAAATGCACACACCGTAGGTATATGATAGGTATTTTAGGTTTGGTCAGTGGTCATTTCTTTAAATGTCAGCATTATTTTGTTGTTGTTTCCTTCACCAAAGGAAGTTTTGGTAGCAGGAGACATGAAATAATGAGAAAAGCCTGTCTTCCCTCTTTGTGTTTCTGTGTGTATGGTACACATAGTGAGGAAGCTGTTAAAATTAGAACACTTTGGCTTGACACATTGAGGTGACTTATGACCGATCTATCATCCTCACATTGGTTTGCTCATCTGTTTTCCTGTTGGAAAATAAAACAACTAACACTGGATTTTTAATAACTTGATTTTTCCAAAGGTAAAATAAAAGTTACTGCATCCAGCTGCTTAGTTTCTGTATCAGTTTGTCTCTTCAAAGATTTTTTAAAGACAAATTTTAAAGGCACGGTCACCAATGCTGGCAGAAATCAAGTCTGTTTACATTTTTGTCAGTATTTACATTTCTTAGCAGCAATTATATTTGATCCAATGACCAAACAAAACATGCCAGGGAGGTAGCTCACCCCTGCTCTCAGTAGTCCCAGAGACAGTCTGTGTTTACAACAAAAACAAAAACATCTGAATTTTTTATGGTGTCTTCTAGCAAAGACTGCATAGCTGACTGTAAATTTACTGTAGATATCCATTAATTTAACTGTAATGTTCAGTAGAAAGTGAAACAGTGAAGAACAGAAGGAAATGTAGGGTTCATCCCACTACATCTGTAACTTGAAAGATAATCATAAATAAATAGATTAAACAGATAAATAAATAATACAAAAATAAATAATAGAAATAAAGTATATGAACAATATGTGACTATTCTCTTGACAACTGTGTCTATAAATATATGTGTGATACAATATTGTTTTTGGTGTTACTGCTCAGCGTCACTGATTTTAACCATACCATAGTAACATGGGTGATATCACCATGGTACCAGGCAGTCACTCACAGAATTACAGAATATCATTGAGCAGCACTGCCTGTCAGGTTGACCTGAGCACCATTACCTTTAGGAAACTAACTTCTGGGAACTGTTTCACCAGAGAATGTTTAGTGGACTTCAAATGAAACAGGGGACTGTGTTACCAGCAAAACGGGCAGTGACTGCAGCAGCTCTGGACAGCAACCTGATTTTAAACACACCAGCAAATACCAACAGGTAGCCTACTAGTTTCAGTGCCCCAAAATAGAATCTCCTCCTTTAACATCTGCATTAACCTCAACCTCATTAACCGCAACTGGGTGGGTAATGCATAGCAGGTGTACTTTACCAAAATAATGATACCTTTCAAGGGCATCACATCACTATCTCACAGAGAAAGATTCAGTTTCTCCTCATTTCCCTCCTCCCCTCCGTAACAAATACATTTGCTTTCTCATCAACAGCAAATTGCTGCAAATGGGATGGTGACAAGGGGAGTTTCATCTCAGATTAAAAATATATTTTATACATATTTTTCAGTGAGCATAAATGAAAATACAGGGTGAAGCAGTCCTACAGCCTATGAGCCTGTCTGGAGGACCACTCTTTCACTTCGCTTCACTCTGTGCAAAGAGTCTGGACACTCTCGGCACTTAGTTTGACCTTTAAACCTATTGGACTACAGATAGACACTACAGCCTATAGGAGCAGTAACAGAAGATAATGTCAAAAAAGGGCAAGTGAGCCTCTCAGTTTCTGGTGGTGATGTTCACCGAGGACAAGCCACAAACTTTATAATTCTTATGTCCATCTTGCTCAAACCAAGTGAGACATTTCTGTGTCTGTCCACCCAGTTCAGTTGTTTTCCTTGCATTTTCCCACATCCAAATTCCACAGATGGGGTGCCCTTGCACCAGGCACCTAACCCCAAAACTACTCCCTTGGTGCCAGATTGAGGACTGCCCACTGCTCCGCCCGTGTGCGTGCGTGTATGTATACAGTATCTGTGTATATCCCCTGGAAGGGTTAAATACAGAAGACAAAATTTCCCCAAGAGAAATAAAGTTACTTAACTTTCTTTTTATCCTGTGTAGATGTTTCATCATTTGTGTAGGTGATCACTGGGAGATTTTTAGTGTGGGGGTACACAATTTTAATGATGCAGGCCTAAACCCACACGCACTTTCAAAACCATTGTCATTGATATCACTGCATGATTATGGTCATCCTATAAAATAAGTAGCATTTTTATGACAATTTATGACAATAAAGAGCTTATCTGAGAGGTTTGCTTGAAATCAACAGGTAACAGACCCTTCACACACACACACACACACACACACAATGAAGGCCAGACAGTGTGAACACACACAAGTCACCAATGGCAGGTCAGCGAAGCTATGCTAGACCTCTGTCTGTCTGGCAGTCTGGATTTAGTTACAATGCATCTGAAAAGTATTCACAGCACTTCACTCTTTCCATATTTTGTTATGTTACAGTCTTATTCCATTATTTTTTTTCCTCACAATTCTACACACAGCACCCCATAATGACAACGTGAAAAAAGTCTTTTTGAGATTTTTGCAAATTTATTAAAAAAAAAAAAAAAAAAAGAAACCACATGTACATAAGTATTCACAGCGTTTGCCATGAAGCTCAAAATTGAGCTCAGGTGCATCCTGTTTCCACTGATCATCCTTGAGATGTTTCTTTGGCGTGAATGGCAGGCGTCATGTTTGGAGGAAACCAGGCACTGCTCATCACCAGGCCAATACCATCCCTACAGTGAAGCATGGTGGTGGCATCATGCTGTGGGGATGTTTTTCAGCGGCAGGAACTGGCAGACTAGTCAGGATAGAGGGAAAGATGAATGCAGCAATGTACAGAGACAAACATGCTCCAGAGCGCTCTTGGCCTCAGACTGGGGCAACGGTTCATCTTTCAGCAGGACAACGACCCTAAGCACACAGCCAAGATATCAAAGGAGTGGCTTCAGGACAACTCTGTGAATGTCCTTGAGTGGCCCAGCCAGAGTCCAGACTTGAATCCAATTGAACATCTCTGGAGAGATCTGAAAATGGCTGTGCACCGACGCTTCCCATCCAACTTAATGGAGCTTGAGAGGTGCTGCAAAGAGAAATGGGCAAAACTGCCCAAAGATAGGTGTGCCAAGTTTGTGGCATCATATTCAAAAAGACTTGAGGCTGTAATTGCTGCCAAAGGTGCATCAACAAAGTATTGAGCAAAGGCTGTGAATACTTATGTACATGTGGTTTCTTAGTTTTTTATTTTTAAGAAATTTGCAAAAATCTCAAAGCTTTTTTCACGTTGTTATTATGGGGTGTTGTGTGTAGAATTGTGAGGAAAAAAATGAATTGAATCCATTTTGGAATAAGGCTGTAACATAACAAAATACAGGAGTGAAGCACTGTGAATACTTTCCAGATGCACTGTATAACTGAGATCAAAACAAAATACTGTTACAAGGGTCAGGGCTTTTCAGCAACACATTGACATTGTTTTCTTGTTTAGTACCAGCTCTACCCGCCAACATATCACACTGTCTACTGCATTTCCTGTTCTTACACTGCTGATGAGGGTAAGAGACTTGGATCATCATTTTTGTGTTCTAACCTCAGCAAATGGTAATTCAGTATAATGTGTACATGTCTACAGACATTTTTATTTGCAGGACTTGGAGTGTGTTTATGTATGTCTGTACTAGCATCTCTGTTTGCTACTCCTTGGTGGTTTTGTTGTGTGATGGGTCTAGTGCTCTTTGACAGACCGTAGTGCATCATAATAGTGGCATCCTTCAACTATGATTAGTCTAGATTTCACAGGCAGGAGTCTGCACACACAATTCATAAAAAAAATGTCTTTAATATGTCCATTTTGATCTGACATAACAATGTCATCTGTAATCGTGGTTGGAGTGAATATGAAACACATTGGGCAATGGGACATAAAGTCTGATTCTTTGTGTGTGTTATGTTTGATCAAAGTATTCACAAACATGATGCATCCTCTCACTTGAAAAACACTAAAAGATTACTGTAGCCATTCTGGGTGTAGGGCTCTCTCACATCATCACTCTCATACACGTTCCCCAAATTACTGTCCCTGTTTGTTACTACAGACTTGAGGCTTTCAAAACAACAAAAGCTGAACAGATTATATATACCCTGTGTTATCTCCAAAATAACTCTTCCCTGTCTAGTAGGTTCACACACCTACATGCTTGAAGCTAGTCCCATGGAGCCAATTCCCCACCCAATATCATATCATATCACAATAGACCACCACTAACCAGCCTTACAACATTATAACAAACCACCACTGCAAATTTCAATTCTGGAATTTCTAAGAGTAGCCCATAAACAGGATATGAAAGCTTCAGGTTTAAGTGCAGGACTTGCACTGCAGGTTGTAGCTTTGCTTGTCTGCCTTTCACAAAGCAAAAAGCAAGCAAGTATAATCAATGTTACTAATATGAAATACATATAATAGTGTTCGAACCACATACTAAACAAATTCAACATCAAACATGTTTCAAAGGGATATATCTGGTATTGGGTGTAATATATAGTATAATAATCACATATCCACTTTTGCAAGATTGCAAGATTTGCAGAAAGGAGTTGCATTAAATTAAGCTTGCAACAACTGAACATTGTTTCACAAAGATTTCTACCATAAGCCTGTAAACCCTGGTATAAGAAACAACATATGTGACTAATGATTGACAGAATATGCCTGAAGCAGAAACAACTTAAATAAATTGGTGGTTTCTGTGTCATTGAATACTTCCTGTAGGGACAAAAGGTGTGGCTATAACTTCACATCAGCACAGATGCACTATGCCCTCTAGTGGCAGACCAAGTGCATGAACTAAATTGAGCCACTGAGGCACAAACACATGGGCCAGGCTAGTGCCACCAAGTGCTTCCACTCAATTTCTCATTGCTCCACCACTGCAGTCAGGGAACCAGGCGTAAGCCTCGGTGGCATCATCTGAGCTGGGACGGGCCCATCAGTGAGCAGAGGGAGGGCTGAAACCGATAACGTTGAATTCAAACGATGATGAGCACGTAACATACGTCATGACTAAACAGTAGCGACTGCTTGAAGCAAAAGTACCTTCCCACCGAACACATGCCAGTTGCTAGGGTTCAGACACTTTGCATGAAGTGAAATGATGTGAAGGTGGCTGATGCATCAGGCTACAGACACACTATAGGGCCCAAAAGAAATATTCTTTTCAGTATCAACACTTAAAGAGTAGATTAGTTTTTTTACACTCAAAGCCTTGTTTTCTGATTGTTTATGATGAAATACAATGATTAAGATTACAAATCTGACGAATGCCTCTGAGAATTTTAGGTTGTTGCGGTAGCTCCATCCCACCCACCTACAAAATGGCTGCACAGGTGCACTGCACCAATTTTTTGTAAAACACATTAAACTTTTGTTTGTAAAGACATAAAACTCACCAAGTGGTCAGAAATGTTGACTGATATGCTGACGCATCAGTATGGTTCCAACAGGTTTCTGACCATTCATTCTCAATTCCTATTTTTTCAACCCATCACACCCATATGTAAATTTCCACCTAAGAATTAAAGCAATACAAGCTGATGGAAGTCAGATGATTTTTATGTCAGAGTATCTGTGATTACTGACCACTCAATGAGTTTGACCTTTGCCTTTGCATCAGCTGATTACAAGCAATGCCTCCAACTCACTTTCTTCAAAGTAATTTTCATGAAAGAAAAAAATATGTGTATATATTTTTAAATCAACCAAAGAAACAATAGTTATCAAAGGCACAAAGCATCTACTGTTAGGACTTCCCTTTAAATTTGCCATCTAATGACGCCTGATTCACATCATTAACAATCTTGTGCCACACACTTGGCCTGTATCGGTCTATGGCTGAACACCAGCATTGTGAAATAGCTCCTGTGAAGGCTAGCAATGGGCTAACGTTGGGCTAACACTTCCCTAATATTGGGCTACTGCTGATGAATGGTGACCTTGGAGGGCAGAATTTTCATAGGGGTACTGCTCAGGCCTGGGCCGAATAGCGGCCACACCCGGTTGGGGAACTTGTCGGTGTAGGTGAGGAGATGGCAGCCATTGCCCGCATCCCAGAAGGACACTTGACCCTTCTCCATGTTGAGCTTGACACGAATGATTTCGGGCCGGCGGTCAACTTTCAGCTCCTGTCGCGGTGTGGTGAGAGCGTTGTAGATGCCCTTGCTCAGGCTGATGGTCCACAGGCCGCTGTTGGTGGTGACGGTGAACTTACGTTTGCGTACCACCGACTCTTTGCAGATCCCCAGGATCCACTTGGGGTTGTCGCCAACATACACATCCCAGCGGTGGCGTCCAGCACCAAAGCCCTCCGATCCAAGCACGAACACGCACGGGTCGAAGCGTTCCAGGTTGTCTGGGAAGGCCTGACGCTCTTTGTTCTCTTCCACACTGTGGAACTCAGGAGTGATTTTCAGCCAGGGCGAGATGGTATTCGGATCCATGATCACGGGCACTGATGGTGGAAGAAAAGCACAATGAAACATGACACATACCTTTTCCCTAGATGAAAGGTTTTTGGCCAGATGCAGTGTACTGACATTTTTGTTTTCAATGATAGACAAGTGAGCATGATTTAGGATGGTTGTTTGCGTCTTGATCTATGGTTTATTTTCCATTATTACACGGCTCTTTATAATGCTATAGAATGCTCCATTCCCTTCAATGGGACTTCCCAACGTTCTACGCTCTGATATTTCTTGATAACAACATTTGTAACCAATAATCAACAATGATCTAGCACATGACTTATTAAGAGATTCAAGAGTGATTCATCACTCATCACTCCGTCGGGAGTTATTCCACAATAATGACCGCATCACAGAACGTTATCCCTGACATATATTAATTTATATATTAATTTTTATCGCGATTAAGGCTGGGCTATAAACCCCAAATTAAAATTTGTAATAATTTTTTTTTATTTTAAAACATTTAATTAACCGGATGGTGCAGAATCGCATGACAACACCTGCTGTAGAGCATTTTCAAGGAACCATACATAAGTGGAATGCACAGAAGCTAAAGAAAAAGTTCACAGAATAAATAATGATAATGTTTGATCATGAATGTTTAATAGTCATGTGTTTGATCATCATTGATTAACAGTTGCAAATGTTGCTTCGATTCATTTTTCAATTAATTGCACAGCCCAACCCTAACTCACTGCACTTGTTACACCTCATAGTATCACCCACTATTAGCATTTTCGGGAGCAATATGATGTTTTGTTTTAGCTATTATACACGATTTTTCTCATTTGTCAAATGAAGATGTGTCAACCAGAAGACTGGGATTTATGTTTGAAAACAGTCGATTATAATAAGAATGGCGAGTTTTCTGAAGTGTCTGAAAACCCATTGTCCTGATTGTTTTTGGTGTGTTTAATCTCTCTAATATTGTATCATAAAAAAAATAGGTTGCAGTCCAGAGCCCTGTTGTCTCAGTATTACAACCTTGCCACAACAACTCCAAAGCTACTCACAGCACTCCACTTGGGACAGCATCTTCTCCCAGATCTTATAGGCCACAGCTCCTGTGTGCTTGGCGACATGAATGAGCTCAGCCGAGTCCCTCTGTGGCCCCTCATCTATCCACTTTGCACTGTGGTGCGAAACGAGAGTACATTCACAACCACATTGCTCACTGTTTCATGTTTACTTGAGAAGTCACATATAGACCTCAATATATGGAACAAAGCAGTGATATGATGTAGCATACCCACAATGTGGAGGTTTAGAGGTTTTTATAGAAATACCATGCATGGTACATACCTTTGTTTCAGTTTGTTGAAATTCTGAAGGAAAAAAAAAAGCAAGCAATTAAATTCAATTAATATCTCTTCTTCTCCTTCCATATACACTTTTTAACACTATTTGAACAACCCTCTGCATTCCTACTGTCTATTGTTTTGACTTATTCATATACATACTTCAACATTTTGTACGTCAGAGGACTAAGCATTTGACTACATATTGTACCAGATATGAAGTCTTAAATGTGTTTGCTTGTTAAGATCCATGTCTTCAGAGAAATATTTCAGTTAATAAAAACAACAATGTCAGAGCACCACACGTCACCGTAACATAGATTTTAATTAAGGTTCAGTTACATCTGTGTTGCTCCGATATTGTTGTTTTTATTATCTTCGTCCCTCATCGTTAATGCACCAGATGGAATGGAATACTGGTCATTTACAAATATGCATGTGTGTCTGCCCTACCAGGAGAAAGTCCAGGTCCTCAGCTCCCATCTCCTTCCTGGTGGTATCAATGAGCTCCTTGAGAGCCGTGATATCTTTGTCCAAGGATTCAACCTTCTCGGTGATGGCCTGCTTCTTCTGCTCCTCCTCTTTCTTCAGGGCCTGGATCCTCGTCTCCTCATCCTTCTTAAGGAACTCATGCAGACGCTCAAACTCCTGCCTGATCCGTTTCTCTGCAGTCTCTGACTGGTTCTGAGGCATAGCATGATAGCATATTTAAGGATAGATGGTGTGTAAATATTGAAAACACAACCTTTATTTTTTTCAGTTCTCTTGCATTTGTTTTGGGAGAGCCAAATTAGTAAATTATCTTATGAGTGTGATTGACATGAGGTACTGTTATTACCTGTATGAAAGCAACTGTATCCTCAAATCTCCTTTTCATCCTTTTATAAGACCCCACTTTTTCCTCCAAGATGTCTATTTTTACATTCAACTCGCGCTGAAATGTTTAAAATTTGTTTACAGGATTAAAAATGAGAACAGGATTAATACCTAATTATACTATCTTTGCACAAACAATGTCAACAACATAAACAAAAATGAATGAAACATGAAATGTGTGTGTGTGAGAGAGAGAGAGAGAGAGAGAGAGAGAGAGAGAGAGTGCTATCAGATACATGAGGTCAAAGTTCACAATTTCGTGACTTTGTAAAGTGAACATAGCGTGACAACGCGGCCACTTCTTACAACAATTTTACTGCAAAGTACATTTGAAACATCCAACTTAACAGCTAGATACGTGCAATACAAATACGGGACAATTTCAGAACAACCTTTTCCAATGGCCTCACCTTACAAATAGGTATCCCCTGGTCCAGTGGTATGAGGTTGTGCCCGTAGTGAAGGTTTAAGCACTCCACGCACACGGGTGTCTCGTCCTTTTCGCAAAACAGATGAAAATCGCGACTGTGTATACCACACACCATCTTCGCTAATCCGGGTACCTGCCATCCCTTTTGCTTTTGAAAGCTCTCGCAGGCAGCTTTTAGAGCGCGGTTAACGATGGGTTGTTCCCCATCACAGTTATGTCGACAGACGGGACACTCATTTTTCCTACCCTTCCAGCACCGGTCTAAGCAGTCTTTACAGAAACTGTGCGTACAAGACAACAATACTGGGTTCTGGAAAATGCTCTTACATATAGGGCAAGTTAAATCTTCTTCAAGCGGAGATGGCGTGTCTGTAATATCATCTGTCGTTGAATCAGCCATGGTTCTAGATTTTTCTAGTTACTCGAAGTTGTGCTTTCGCTTTCACTAAATCGCGTCTAACAGCGCCTGGCTGCTCTATTTTCGACCAGTTAAAGAATTTCCTATTAAAAACTCGGGCGCCCCGTATAGGTTACTCAAATGTACACTCGAAAATAGCATAAAACAGGCTATTGTATAAAGAAAATCCTCATCAAAAATCTGACTCATCTACTATGACTTCCTCTTCCAGGTCCACCAAATCTTGTTCTTCTGGCGGGTTCTATGTCTTCGTTATATACCGCCACCTAGCTATACAGGAGTGTGTAAAAAGGACGTTGGCAGTTGATGCTTTAAATTACAGAAAGAAAGAAAGAAATCACACCTGTGCCATTGAGATACCAAATGAGATACAGAATTCTTAGTCCTGTCATTCCTTGTTCCTGAAGAATGGTATAAATGTCATTTGTTGCATCACAATCTTTCCACTTTAGTCCATGTTGGTCAAATTTCTTACATTTAAATAAAACATGGGCACCATCTTCTAAGACTTTACATTCAGAGCATATGCCATTATTTTTACCTATCAAAGATAAGGCCTGTATGACGTAACCTCAATCTGGTTAAAACAACTTCTTCATGTCTGTTAAGACCCAATAAGGTGATCGTCTTTCCTCGAACATTACTCTGGTTCCTATGACAGTGTCTGGTATTACCCTCTAATTCCCATTCATCTTGACACCTCAGCATCGTTTCAGACTGAATTAAGGCTTTAGCATCCCCTTTTCCCATTGGAATGTGTATTTCTACTTGATCCAATTCCAGTGCTTTTTTAGCTAGCATATCAGCATTTTCATTTCCATGAATTCCATAATGACCTGGCTTCCAACAAAACCGAATGACTTTGATAATCTTAAACATTTAAGATTTATTAAACGGTGCTTCACCTCTAATATCAAATCCTCACGGATTGTGTTACCTGTGATAAAACTTTGTAGTACAGCCATAGTCTGTACAGATAACTGATCTGACAGGTTTAACCTCTTCTATCCATCTAAGGTCAGTTATTATTGCAGTCATTTCTATATATATCTATATTTCTTATCAAATTCTAGTATATAAATACCAATATAACACCGCCCTTTGGGTCTTTAAAACCGTCAGTACATATTTTCAAATACCCATAATAATTATTCAGATAATTTAAGCAGTCATCAGCAAAGCTTTGTTTGGTGAGATGCTCGCTTTTCTCTCAATGTTTACCTCTGGATCAGGGAGTAGCCATGGAGGAGTACAACTCAGAGCTAGTGCTGGGCCGCATTTTAAATTATGGGCCGCAATTATTATTAACCAAGTCGGTTACCAAACCAACCAAACCCACTGTACTTTTTAGAATATTCCCAACAATCACTATAAAGAGATGGGTTGTTGACACTTTCCTTTAATCTGGCCCAGTAAGTCAGGGACAATTTATCATACCTTAAATGAACAGGAGCTTCCTTGGATTTTACTAGTAGAGCATTTGTAGGAGTTGTTTTAAAAGCACTTATAGGGCAATCCTTGAAACCTTAAACTGCATTCTTTCAATTTTCTTAAGGGAAGTCTTACATGCTAAGCCTTATAGCCTACTATCCACCAAGCTACTTTCTCAAGCATGAAGTGAGATCATGATCTGTGCTGTCCCCTGTCGGCAGTTTGAGCAGCCTACTTGATTGCTTTCGCCTACATAGTGAAAAACCGAACCACACAAGGACACTATAGGGCCTTCTCGATTATGGCATATTACAAAATGTTACATTAGGACAGCATGAATTGTCATTTCCACAAGATTATGTTCATGGGCTAATATTTTATAAATTGAGTCTGGCAAAGATAAGCACAACCATTTCATACAATCAACCAGCATTGGCTAGTAGGCCATGTTGTAGGGAGCCCTTAATAGTGGTGGGTGGGTCAAGGACTTTTAACACCCGCACCAACCTGACCCATCATTGCAGCCCACCCGCTCTACCCGACCAGCAAATTTACACAGTTTCAACCCGATTCAACTCGGAGAGAGGCAAGAAAAAAGAAGAGACTACGTTGTGATTTGCAATAGCTTAGAGAAAAACGCATGGTAACCTAGGCTTACCAGAGAAATTTGCTCAACTCGCACTGCTGTTTGGTTGTCCGAATTATTTTTTACACGTTGGATAGCCCAGGCTACTCACAAAACTATTGTGTGACCACCTCCAAACGGACGAAATGTAGGACATGTAGCTTAAATGGGCCATGCAAAATGCAAATATTTAATTTCACTTTTAATTTTGGCAGGATAATTGCACTGATAATTTTAAAGTGAAATTGCATTTTCATTTGACTGTTTTCATTATCGTTTTTTGTCAGCTTTAACCTCCCCTAATGAATAGGTGAAATTATTGGGATTTTGACCCAACTCACCCGCAACCTACATTTTCCTCCTCCCGCGGGCTTTGGGTCGATCCGCGCATCTCTGGCCTTTAACATCAAGCATGTGGCCAATAGAGGGCACAGTTTTGTCGGTTTTGACAGAATCTCTGCTTTTTGATAACGGGCATTGTAATGACAACCAACGCGCACTAACAAACATACGGCAATACAATCAAGGATATTTTAGTGTAAATGCCGAACTTCGCATCTTCTGCTAGGGTACACAATCGGCACGTCTGAGACAGAACGCAACACCAGTAAACGCGAGAAACTAAATTAGATGCGTGAATAATTTGGTCTTTATTCTGAATGCATTCGAGGGTGCGCTAAACAGCCCACCCAGGTACCATTCGAAACGCAGGCCAACCAACGCGGTAGGCAGCAGCCTAGCGGCCAGCTTGCTAACGTTAGCTGAGCTCAGCAAGACTGCTATCCTTGGAGATTCAAGCAATTGGTATTCTTGCTCTAACGGCGCAAAACAACAGACGGGCGGATACTGTAATTTCACCTGGATTATACTGATATGTTTATCCACGATGTAATTGATCTGACTGACAGTAGTCGGACATTGAAGCGATGGCGATAAAAAAAATGGATTTGGTAAGTACGTTAATCATAGCGTCAACAACAGTAATGGGAACAGCTGGTGGTCGTCAGCTCCCTAGCTAGCTTGCTATAACATCACCACAATGTCCCTAAAGGACGTTACATGTTAACGTTACTGCCGCATTTCCGCAGCTACAGTTATGGGTTCGGTGTGCAAGTGAGCACATTTACCTATTAGACTAATTATATAGCTACAATGGGCCAAAATATAATTATACCAATATGCTATCGCTAACATTAGATTTGCTATGACATATCATGCTACCTCAGCTTGCAACCAAAACAGCTGGCTAGAAAGCTCTAAAAAGCTAATGCAGGCTAGCAGTTTAAAGAGACAGTGGTACTAGACACGTTAACTAGTTCCAACATTTAATGAAACAATGCAATAGCTTCCAGCTGTCGACCATTTATAATGTTTATCAGCATGTAACAGTAGGGTTCATATCCACGTTTTCGTTATTTTATAGCTAGCAGCCAGTAAGTTAGCCTGCTGTGTTTGTTTGCTGGAAAGCTAACGGTAACAGTCAAGTCTTGAATGTTGTATTTTACATAGCCTGCTGATTGAGCGTTGTATTTAAGTTATACGCAAATAATTCTGAAAGCTCACCAGCTCACTCGATTGTGATGGACTCCCCATAATGTCTGCAAGCAACTATCTACAAGTAATGTTTTGGGTTCCCTGGCTGTATGACAACAGGCCATTTAGACAGGGCAAAATAAGCGACTTCGCGATAAAGGTCACTACCAAACTTTTCACAGATGATTATATAGTGCTTTCTCGCGTAGAATTAATTTCAGCTTGGGACATTTTTGTGTCATGCATAGTTAAGTTCAAGAGGCCCTGTCGCCTTTTGACCCCTGCAGCCCAGCTGCAATCAAAATTTCTCTAACTTGTGTTGTGCTAATACTCACCTTAATACAGCACTTTTCTGTTTGCCCCTGAAGGTTGCCAGCCTGTGAGCCACATTCTTCTGGCATCTCATTCACTTTATCCACATTAGCTACATCCCCCCAGGGTGGAGGAGAGGATGGCGGTCCTTCTTCTAGTCCTTCTGTGGTTTGGACTGGTCAGCTGGGTGCCCAGCTGCCTCGCCGGGGATTGTAAGGGCCACCGACTTGTTCTGAGGGGCACACCAGGTTATGTTACAGATGGACCAGGGAACTACTCTGTCAATGGGAACTGTGAATGGCTCATTAAAGGTGAGTTAAAGTGTTTGATTAGAGCTTGTGTACATAAATGGCTCTCTGATGGGGAAAAAGTTTCAAAAATGGAAAGCTGATGTGAGAGCTGGCAAGAAAGGCAAAGATGTGACACTGATGAAAGATGATTTTTAAAATTAGTTTGGAGACAAACAATTTTCACTATGTCCCAGTGATGCAGGTAAAAAGAGAGAAATTTGTTTAAGATATGAGACGGATTTGAGGGATGTTAAAGGAAAAATCCAGAGTCAGTCAGCCGTATCCTGTTCTTTGAGGCTGCTGTGCTGTTGGTAGATATAAGAATGACAGCATTTGGTACAACAGACAGGACTTACGAACTGGCAGCTGATGCTGATGAGGGACACAGGAAAAAAAAACCTCCTTGCCCTCTTCAGTTAGCGATGGCTGCCGTTTTGCCATTAGGTCTATGTTGTACCAAATTCTGTCATAGCAATAGGGCTACGGGTTGATTTGCTCTGGATAATTCCTGTAAAGGTTGTAAATGGGTAGAATTAAAAACTGAATGCATGTCTCGGAAATATGTTGTTGTTGCTGGTGTTGTTGAAATTGAAGTGAGAGGGGAGTCAGGGGACCTGCTTGATTAAGGAATGATGGAGATGTGGCCTCTCCCAGATGTTTTCCTCTGGAGTCACAGGGGTTGTCTGTTAATTATTGAAAACGACAGTCTCACTGATCCATTTTCAAGGCTGTCAGCCCTTCATAGCACTATCTTTGAATGTTGTCTGTAAGCTAAGATAGCCTTTAACTACAGGCACTTACAAAAGAGGAGACACATCACTTAAAAACTTCTCCCATAGAAATTTATTGCGGCCATTTGTGGATTTGATGGACGCACAATACAGTACACTTTGGACGCACAATACACTTTTTCACTCAGGACGACCCGCCCATCTGGAGTTTTGACTATCTCTCCATTCATTTTAATAGGGCCTGGTCTTGTTAACTCCAAATAGCTGCCTGTAGGCGTCTCCAATATGGCCGACGAATGACAGGACCTGCCTTAGACTACTTTCACACTGTACATGTCCGTTGACGGATCTCATTGACTTTGCATGGGGCCGTTGCTTGCATCAAAAAGTTGAGAAAAGTTCAACTTTTCAAGCAGTGACAGATCCATCAGCCAATCAAGTCATGTGTTTGATTGATTGGCCGGAGGCTGCGTCTGCAAAGACTACTCCCCCATACTTCAGACACGCCCTCCGTCATCCATCAATGGATGTGTACAGTGTGAATGTACTGTTAGAAGGACTGCTTTAATTAGTGCAGAATTGATGCAACTTGACAGAGGTCAAGTATTGCTGTCAGTGCATAGTACACATTGCATATGTAGGCCTTCTGAAGTGCTTTGCAGTGAAGTTGGAGCCTCACAAACCACCACTAATACGTAGCACTCACCTGGGTGATTAGGACAGTCATCATGCACCAAAACACTCATCACACACCAGCTGTGGGGTTGAGAGTGAGGGCGTGAAGGGATCAGATGGTTGCACTGGGGTATGATTAGGGTCCAGTCTGAATGAGCCAGGTTGGGAGTTACTGGTAGGACACGGGGGTTCCCTGTATATCACCGCTGTAAGCAGGAATTTCACTGCATCAGTCCCAGTCCTATGTGAGGGCCAGTGGTTTTGGATGCATGCACAGTGTCTCTACTGTTACGTTAAGTGCCTATTTGCCATGCCATGTGCATGATTTTTATTGGGCTTCTCGTAGGGCTCAGTCAAGACCCATATTCAGCATTGCTGTTCTTCTTCTTTTGAATCATGTGAAGTGCTGTGCCAGGAACAAAAGTTGCTCACACACATTAGTCTATGTGTTTGAGAATGGGTATGCCTGCCTGTCCGTGTGCTTTATTGCCATGTTTCATCTTCTGTTTTAGCTCCTGGTAGCAACTACCGCATTGTTCTGAACTTCACCTTCATGGAGACAGAGTGCACCTACGATTACCTGTTTGTTTACGACGGCGACTCCTACCAGAGCCCACTGTTGGCTAGCCTGAGTGGCAAAACCTGTCCACAGCCCATCGAAGCCAAGTCTGGCCAGGTATGGTCCTCCATGCCACCGTACACACTACCTTTTAAATTAGTCAAAGTAGTGCTGTGTACCCCCTTCAGCACATCTGGCTTTATTTTCACTTGCCAACTGTTCTCTCCTGCTGCATTGATATGACTAGGCTAAATATTTCTGTGAATGAACAGGGCCTCAATTATGCTGAATAAGGGCTCAATTTTCGGAATGAGTGTTCCTTTTGAATGGTTTGTTGAATGGAAGAGATGACTGTTAGAATGTGTTTGGCACCTAGAATAATGTTTGTTGGGTTTAGTTTTGTCTGTGAATGGGCTTTTATAATTGTTTTTTGTTTGTGTGGCTGCAGTAATTCTGAAAAATGATTTATATTTGAGAGTTTTTTTTTATTATTATTTGATATGTGAAATAATATGTATTACAAGACCTGGAACATAGGTTCTACCACATGACTGGATCATCCTACTGTATAAAAAAGAAAGATGGACTATCTAAGAAGAATGTATTGTTCTTTGGAATACAGTTAAGTCAATTAAGTGTTTGACAGCCATCTAATGAGTGTTTGACAGCCATAATATGAATTATTAGGGCTGTTATGTGTTTAAGGGTTTGTAAAGGAAGACAGTGTTCATTCATCACATAAAAAAAAATGAGAACGATCAGAACGATCTTGGCCTGGAAGCTTCATTTTGTTGGGCGGTATTTCAATAAGCTTAGTCATCAGACACATGACAGATAGATGTAATATTTTGTTTGAGCTCAAACAAACCTCCACTCACATAGCTAGAGGGAGCCTAGTTGATATTACCCTACTGTGGAGTTGATAGTAGTGAGGTGTGGGCTTAATATATTCCCAATAGATAGATAGAAAGATAGATAAATACTTGTGTTATCCCGTAGGAAATTCTGGTATCCTTAAGCTTCCACAATATGGCATACACATGACATATACATTATAAACATACAGAGAATAAATCCTATCATGGAGCACAAGTAGGCTACACATTATAAAAAAATCAGCAATAAAACGGCAATAAAAAAAAATCAATATAAGTAGTTAAGAGAGCAGTATAAAAGCTTAGTCCAGTCCTTGGCCCTTGACCCTCTCAGCCTCTTAGTTGAGCATGTCAGGGACCTAAGTGCCACTGAACATACTCCTCTGCCTGGAGAGTGTGTTGTGCAAGGGTGATGGTCATTGTCCAGTATAGATATCAGTCTGCTCAGGGTCCTCTTTTCTGCTACTGATGTCACTGACTCCAGTTTAATGCCAACTGCAGAGCCAGCTTTTCTCAGCAGCCTGTCTAGTCATCCAGCATGCCTCGTTCTTTATTCTCCCTCCCCAGCACACCACAGTATAGACTAACTTCTACCATATGAAGCCTGAAGGCTGGGATAACACAAGCAATGGAGCTGTGTCTGGGTCCTGCTAGTTTGTCACTGATGCAGCTGACCCCATGATGCAGTGACCTGAAACTTCAGATGAGCAGGCGAGACTGCCTTTCTGTCAGGCTGTGCTGAAGCCTCGTCAGCTCCTGTCTCATCTCTCTCTTTGAGCGTGTGGGAGTGTGTGGTGGTGTGTTGTGAGCACTCCACTGCTCCAGAAGACAGAAGAGGAGAGCAGCGTCTCCTGCCTCCTCGGCTGTCAGCGTGAGGTCCCCTTTTATGAGGGAAGTGAGTCACAGAGCAGGACCAGACTCAAACCACAGGATTGTTTCCTTATTGTGTGTGTAGGAAGGGAGTTTGTGTGTGTGTGTGTGTGTCAGTTTGTGTAGCTGTATGTGTGTGTGTCTGTCCTTCTGTTTGTGTAATTTTGTGTGTCTGTGTGTGTAATGTTTGTTTAATGCCTTATTTTGTTCCATTTCTTTCCACCCATCTGTTCATCTGTTTCCACCTTCTCCCTCATCTCTCCTTCGCCTCCCCTCTACCCACCCCCTACCCAGATGCTACTCCATCTCTTCAGCGATGCGAACTACAACCTGCTGGGCTTCAACGCCACCTACTCCTTCTCTGTGTGCCCCGGGGCGTGTGGAGGACACGGCCGCTGCGACACGGCTTCCTCCCGATGCCAGTGCCACCAGGGCTGGGGAGGAGAGGACTGCACCACCCCCCTCTGCTCCATGGCTTGCACCACACACGGCCACTGTGATGAGGTGAGAGCAGCACGGAAGGAAGAGAACTACAGGGAACGGAGGGAGAGAGAGGGGGAGAGAAGAATGTTGATGGCCTACCAGAGGCCTACTTTAGGAGAGAGAGGGGAAGAGATTAGGAATGGTGTGCATGGGAGGAAAGGCCATAAAATAGAGTGAAAATGAAATAAGCAAAAACCAAAGACTGTTTATTTCACTCAGTAACTGAATTCTCTGTGGCATGGTTAAATGTCTAAAATTCAGAAATGATTGTCAGAGCTTGTAATATCCCATTGTGAACTGTAGGCCATGTAAGAATACCTCAGTTTTGATGCTAAATGCTTCATTCTGTCTTCATTCATTCTTTATTCTTCCCTCCCTATTTCTTCTTTTGTTTTCTCTCTCTCTCTCTCTCTCTCTCTCTCTCTCACACACACACACACACACACTTACTTGCTTACACAGAAGGGTGAACATTGCAACTGTAGCTCTGGCTACGTTGGGCGGAGTTGCCAGCTCGGTCTCCACGATGACAGCAGTGCGGGCCAGTGGTGGGAGATGAGCGAAGGCGATGTCAAGGTCCCCCCCCGCACCGCCTCTGCTGGGGTCTACCTGTCCTCCACCAGGGCCATGTATCTGTTTGGAGGTAAGAGAGAGATGCTGCTTACGGTGTGGTGGATGAGGACTAATGATAACTAGAAGGGATGTAGGAGTGTGTAATGGTGTGAAGGGGGAATATGAGGAGACACTGAGCTGAGTCCCATGGCCTGGGTGTGTGTGTGTATGTGTGTGTGTGTGCGTGCCTCTGGCTTCTGTTTCTGGATCATCTTGCTGCTTGCTTGTTTCTTGCCCAGGGTTTGACCTGAACAGAGCTCTGGGCGACCTGTGGAGGTACAGCTTTGAGTCCAACCTGTGGGAGAAGATGTCCATCTCTAATGCCCCAGTAAGAGCCTGCCTTTAACACTGCTATAAGGCTAGGGAGTAACTCCTGTTTGGTGGACAGATAGTGAGCCACCTGTCCTTCTCTCCTATCTTTTTATTTGTTTGTCTATTTGTTTCTTTGCTTTCTCTGAAAACATGCTGTATGTCCTCATCTCTGATTTCTCTGTGTCTGTCCATCTCTACCCATTGCTTTTATAATCCTTCTGTCTCCTTCCTTCCCTCTCTCCCCTCTCTCTCTCTCTCTCTCTCTCTCTCTCTGTCTCTCTCTCAGGCACCTCGTCACTCCCACACTGCAGTAGAGTGGCAGGGCTTTATGGTGATCTATGGCGGCGAGCTGTCTGACCACTCTCTGGCCAGCGACGTGTGGATCTACAGACCCCAACAAGACGTATGGGAGCAGCTGGGCCAATCAGACGCCCCGGGTGCCCCGCGACTGGCCAATCACGCGGCGGCTATTGTAGATAGCTATCTCTATGTGTTTGGGGGTAAGTGGAGATCTCTGACTTCAGAAAACAAGTTGTTGGTTGATACCATCTCTTCTGATTGCAATGAAGTTTGCATCATTACATTTGCCAGTACATAAATATGATGTGCACACACGCACACACATACATACATACAAACATACATACATACATACATACATACATACGTAGACACAGTCATAGTCTTCTACACAAGTGCACAAACACACACACACACACACACACAGATAAAACATAATGGCAACATAATGAGCCACTGTCCAGAATGTGGCCTGGCCGTATATGACCTCTCTCTACCCCGCCCCCCCTGTCTGTCTTTTTCTCTCCCGTCCTCTCTCCCCCTCACTCTTCCTGCCTGCATGTGCGTGTCCCTTTGTTTATTTTCTCTCTGCCGCCTATGACCCCCCTTTCTCTCTCTCTCTCCCTCTCGCCCTCACACTTATCCACTCTCCATGTGTGTGTCTCTTTTGTTTCATGTCTCTCTGTCTGCCGCTGTTTCCATGGCCTTGTTTGTATCCTCTCCTGCACACAGGCCGGACAGAAGAGGACATGTTCTCCTCGTCTCTGAGTCGCTTCAAGCTGAAGGAGGGCGTGTGGGAGGTGGTGCAGCCCTCGGGGGGCAAACCTCCAGCCACTGCCGGACACAGCATGGTGTTCCATGCCCCCTCCAGAACCCTGCTGGTCTATGGAGGACATAGGCCCACCTCAGCCAGGTACAGAGAGATGGAAGGAGAGAGGGAGGCTGTTAGACATTTCTAAGAAGAGACAGATGAACGGCCCACATTTGTGTTATCTCTATTCTCACTACCCCACCAGCAATTCCAGCACAAGATGTCTCAAGTGACATTCCTTGATTTGTGTCGGATGTGTTCGAAGAATTTATCAAATGCAAATACAGAGTTGTGCATTGTCTTCTGTTCTGTTCTTTCGCTTTCTTTCAGAGGTGAATTTTTTTTGTTCATTTTTTTGTTAATTGTATTCAGCTAGTAGAATTTCCCCTTGGCAACCCTGGTTGTTGATGCTTGAGCGGTTGTTCACCTACAGTGCTGTTCTGAGGACTCCTCCTATTGCCTTCACAGATTTAGCCAGCGCGTCAACTCCACCGACGCCTTCCACGTGGACCAGCGCTTCTGGACCTCCTTCCGCTCCCGCTTCCCGGCCCACGGCCCGCGGGAGAGGGCTTTCCACTCTGCCTCCATCATCGGCAACTACATGGTAGTTTATGGTACGTCTCAACTCCTGCTCCTATTGTGCCCCTATCCACCAGCAGACATTCAGGAGCTAAGTAAAGACTTCAGAGTCCATTTGCAATTAATTTACAGAAATATATTTATATTATTTTTTGATAAACTTTTATCATCAATCATAACTCTAGTTGGATTGTTCTGGCTTGATTTGTTTTTACTTGATAATAACATTCAAATTGCAGTTTGATAAGGCCTACTAGGAGATTATCATATCAGTATCATTATCAAGAACATTTTTGTTCATTTTTGCCTATTTCTGAAGATGGACTTAAGAGGGTTTTACATCTGAACTCTGCAAGTAGATTTTTTTTAAATGGCTCTACCTTGCCTCATGCTGTGCCAGGGGAGTGTACTTAGTAGCTGGCGATGAGCCCAGCTCCTTGAATAATTAACGCTAATGAGACTAATGGAGTGTTTGAGTCTGTCTAATATGTTTATTTGACTCTCTTTTCTCCTCGTGCAGGAGGGAATGTCCACATTCACTACCAGGAGGAAAAGTGCTATGATGATGAGATCTTCTTCTACCACCTGGGCTGTCACCAGTGGGTTTCTGCTGGAGAGGCTTTTAGCAACAGTGAGTCTATTAGCATAAGCCATACAGGTTTGGTGTTTGTGTGTGTGTGTGTGTGTGTGTGTGTGAGCATAATCCATACAGGTTTGATGCGTTTCCATCAGAGGGAGTTCACAGTCTCTCTGGTAAGAGTGCTGTGAGATTTAGTGTTTACTTCCAGGCCAATTACACAAACTCACATCTGCAAACTTACATCTTCAAACACACCTCAGGCAAACCGAAACTTTGTTGTGAGTGACAAAGCACAGAGTTCAGTAGGTCTGAAGATGTTTTGTATTGATTAGTACAGGTCCTGGGTGCTGACATAGACATACTTATTGATTCACCTCTAGTACCACACAAATCTGTAATCCTGTCAGAGTGGTCTGATGACTAACACGCTTTCTGTCTTTTTTTTTTTCTCTCTCTCTCTTTCTCTTTGTGTCTCTCACCTCATTTTCATCCCTCGCTCCTCTCAGGGAGCCATGTAGTGAGAGGTCGCTACTCCCACGTCGCCGCTGTCATGGAGGGACGTGTGCTCCTTGTTGCCGGTGGTTACAGTGGCGTTGCACGGGGTGACCTGGTGGCATACAAGGTCCCATTGTTTGTCAGCAGCGACCCAGGGAAGAGAGTGAGTGCCTGCAGACACCCAGCCTCCCCGATCGCACCACTGTTCATCTGAACATGTGTGCTTTACCCTGAGGGGGAAAAGCTCCCTTTCAATTAAATGGGCCTCTGTTTATGGCCTAGGTGTGTTTTTGAATGGTTACGTAATGTATGAGTGAGTCATAGCACAGTAGATTCATTGATTTGTTTTTTGCTTGTTTGTGTGCGTTTGTGTGTGTGTGACAGGATGCTGTTTGTGCTGAGGCCCCAGATGAGAGCATTTGTTTGAAAAACCCAGAATGCAGCTGGTGTGAGGGTCGCTGCCGGGAGTACCAGCCCACGAATCCGGTAACTATCCCTCTCTTTCCTTACCCTCACTACAAAAATCATTTCTCTCTCTCACTCTCTCTCTCTTTCTTTCTTTCTTTCTTTGTTTCTCTTTGAGAACCAATGAGATCATTTAGACGAGGGGATGCATTGCCTGGGGGTCTGTGAAAACCTTTGCTATTTATAACTATAAACTTGTTCCTGTCCTATGTGGAGTCCAAACGTATCTTACGGAAGTTGCTATGAGCCCGTATGGTTAAATCTGTGCTGCGAAAGTTTTCTGCCACGTGAGGAGTCCCTATTATCTTATGTGTACCTCCTTAGCATGTGTGCCTACCTGTGTCCATCACTTCTCCCTCCACAGTGTGGCAGTAACGGCTGTCTGGGCCTGGCCCGCTTCCTCTCTGACTGCCAGTCCTGCCTGATGTTCAGCGGCACCGCTGGTGCTTTGCCCCGCGCCCCCAGCGACCTGGGCTGGTGTGTCCAGAACGAGTCCTGCTTACCTGCCTCAGGTGAGTGTGAGGTAGAAAGAAGAGAAGGAAGAGGAGAGTATATAACTTTATTTGCAAACTTTCAGGATTTTGTAGTGGTAAGTAGTTGTGTGCTAAGAAACAGATTAGCTTTTAGATGTGTAGCAATTAACTGTTTGTTGGACCAGATCAGCCAGATAATGGAATTTGACACCCTTAAGTGTCTTATGCTGAGCCGCATTGGTCTCCCATACAGTGTCTGCACCCTCAGTATACCCAGTGAGTCTGTATTTCACCACTGCAAAACTCTGAGTGGAATAGAGAACTGCTACTCTTACTGGGGCTGCGTGTCCTTATGGGAGACCATAACCAGCTCATCCCCTTTTTCAAACTTCACACTTCAACAGCAGTGCATACCTAAGCTCCCCATTAGCAGGAGAGACAGCTTCCATGTCAGTGGGTTCACTGTATTTGTTTTGTTATTGCCAGGTGCAAGTCAAATGATGAGAAGTATATATATTTGCAAAATGGCGCCAGCTCTGTTCACTTGTGTGCGCCGGTCTAGTGCGTCCGGCGGCCGTAACGTTTGTGTGTGTTTGTATGTGTGTGTGTGTGTGTCTGTGTTTTTGACCTCTGACCCCTCTCACAGAGCGCGGTGCGTGCCGCGTGGACCAGATCTCGGGGGCGTATGGCTGGTGGGGGGAGCGGACCAGTTTCCTGACCTCCCTCCACTCCTGTCGCACCGAGAACTATGTCCCGGGAGTGCACCTGCTCACCTTCCACCACCCCCGCAACCAGTCGCAGCCTGACAAGGTACGCGCCCCTCGCCACTCTACGACACTCTCCAACCTGTGCTGATCTCTTTCTCCCCCCTCTCTTTCTCTCTCTCTCTCTCTTTCTTTCTCCCTCTCTCCCTCTCTCCAGAGCACAGGGCAGTAAGATTCCCAAGCTCTCCTGGCCAGCTCGTGCCCTTCCTCTTCCCCTGCAGGAGGCCAGTCAGCCCACTGGCTGCTCTCTGTATCCACCCCCATCACGCTGTCTCTGTGCCTGCCTGCATGCCTGGCTCACTACTTTGGTTTCTCACATCTTTGTTTTCACCTTCATATCTATCTTGCTTTCTTTCTTATTTCTTTCTTTTCTTTTCTTTGTTTCTATTCTGTTTCCTTGCATCTTAGTCCCTCTCTGCTCTTTGTTTGTCTCTGTGTTTCTTTCTTTCAATTAAAGTTCCTGTGTTGTTTGCATATCTTATGAGTTTTGAATTCAGGCCATTGTGTCAAGTTTCTTTTGTAACAGCCTGCCACCTGAGCCTCAGTTCTGTTGATAGCATTGTGTGGTAACGGTCTTTCTACACCACCTCCATTTCTTTTCTCTCGTCTTTACTCTCCTCTCCTTCCTTCCTCACTCCTCTCCCCTCTATCCCCTCCCTCTCTCCTCTCCTCCTCCTCCTCTTCCTCACTTTTCTTCTTTCCTCTCCCCCCCTCCCTGACTTACTCCTCTCCTCTTCTGTCCTTTCCTCCCTTACTCACTCTTCTCTTCTATACCCTCTCTCTCTCCTCTTCTCCTCTGCCCTCCTCTGTGCCTCTCTGCTCTGCTCTTCTCTTTTCACCTCTTCTTTGTGTAGGTCACCATCCTACAGAGTACCTCCATCATCCTCAACCCCTCCACTGAGATGGACGTGACTATGCAGTTCCGTGGCTTCATCCATCCTCTCTGGAACTCCCCTTCCCCCTCTGACACTGTCTCCGTCTGGGCCCGCATCCAGAGGCTCTACTTCACCGCAAAGATGGCCACCGGGCCCAACTCCCTAGAGCTGGTGAGCAAGAGAGAGAAAGAGAGAAAGGGATGAGTGAAGAGATGGAGAAATGCATATCAAGAGTAAAAAATCTGAAAAAGTGGCCCACTCTGAATTTGATGCAACCATGGAAGTTTGTTGAATTTAAGTATGAGGATGAGAGAGGTCTGAGTGTACAGACATCACCCCAGTGACTGAAACTTTTTGCACCAATGTCTTTTTTGTGGGGTTGGGGGTGTGAGGGGTTGGTAAATTTGATTTTATAGCTACTAAAATTCTTGAAATGCCTCATTACATTTTTATGAATCAAGCTCAAGGAGCATGAATGAACCACCTGCGCTCAAACACCTCTGAAACAAAAAATCAGTGAAAGTAAATTCTGCTATTCTCAAGGATAATCTCAGCTACCAGTGAGATTATTCCCTCCCTCCCCCCCCCCCATCCAGGTGTAGAGCGCTGAAGGGACTCCTAACACTTCTAGCTGGTATCAGAGTGCATTCAAATAGCCCAGAACAAACTGGTGAAACTTTGCAGTTTTCTCTGAACTGTGAAATTTGAGCAAATTTTGTACAGACCGTCTCTTTCAGCAGTAACCCGTCCTCTCTGTATAGTCAAGGAAAAATTCTCATACTGTTTGAGTGTTCACAAACATTCACAGAGAAACTGCTGTTTCCAAACATTCATGAACTTTTGAAAAGTTTGAAGAGATGTTTATCATTTTGGAAGCAGTTCTGATTTAAGATTTGTTAGTGGTCGTGTTTTTCTGGAGCAGTGTAAGTCTCTGTACTCCCCCCTGCAGACGGACGTGGTGGGCGAGTGGGGCGCTCAACAGGAGAAGGAAACGCTTCTGCTGAGCCGACCCAAGCCAGGCCAGCGCCTCTTCCAGAACCTGACACGGGGCAACCGCTACCTGGTGCAGGCCGAGGGCTACCTCAACAGCTCAGGCTCTGGACATTCCAGCGAGATGGCTCTCACCTGGAACCGCACTGCACTGCCTGGAGGAAGTGTAAGTTTAAGACACACACACACACACACACACATATACACACACTAATGCCATGGCCGTGAATGCATGTCTTTGGCTGGTCTTTGCTGGTTGGTAGATTTTTTTAGGGAAGTTAACATTGGTTTACAGACGATCAGCTAAGAAGAGGGGGAGTGTGTGTGTGTGTTTTCAGCCACACACACTGTTGTTTAAGGCACATTTTCTTCAAATGGTAGTGACTAATTTTGTCCAGTACATCCTCCCCAGAGCACATAAATCATCATATTCACAATGATTTCACACAAAGACACATATTTCACACATATTCACACAGACACTGCTGATTATTTATACTATTCTGTCTGCCTCGAACAGCATAACATACAGAAGCACCAACACACACATGTTGGTCCCATCTCCTTTACACACATTCACATTCAAAATAAGCACATTCAAAATCCGCCCCCCACCTCCCTCAAAAAATGTGCAACACAAATTCACTTCAATGTGATTATCACAAAGGTACACACACACATACACATACACATACACATACACCCACACAGAGCACTCCCCAATAGTTTATTGTCACTGCTCAGATCACCTTGCTCAAACTCTATTTCTGTCCTTTCGCAGGAGATCTCATTCCTCTTCCTGGAGCCCTACCGCTCGGACTCGTGCTGGGAGTACCGCTCGTGCCTGGCCTGCCTGTCCGACCAGTCGTGCGGCTGGTGCCCCACGCTCAACCAGTGCCAGTCACGGGACAACTCCAGCCAGCCGCCCTGCCACGAGCCTCTTGACGGCGCTGAGCGCCACCTGCTGCTGGCGCCGCAGCACTGCACCCTGTGTGACGAGTACCGGGACTGCGCCGCCTGCTCCCAGGTAACAAGGCCACCCCCTCGGCAGCTCGGACTGATCAGTCATTTTGGTCTGGGAGGATCAGGGACTGAAGATGTTAAGCCAGCGCACTCATTTCTTTGGCTCAAGTAGAACATACAAAAATAGAAATAGACAAGCGGATCTCAGTGTTGTTTAAAATGGTTTGTGTGTTTGACTGTGTCTAATGGGCTTTGTTTTCATTTGCTGCAGGATCCCTACTGTGAGTGGCAGTTCAACTACCCCAAGAAGGGGGACAGTCAGTGCAGTCGACGCGGCCGACAGGAGGGTTCCATCCGCCATCCCTCAGGCTGTCCTAAAGTCTGCAATCAGTAAGTCCACTTCTCATACTCATATATTTGTGTGAGAGAGTGTGTGTGTGTGAGAGAGAGGGAGAGAGAGAGGACTGTTCATTTTGATAAACAAATAATTTTAGTAGTGTTGTAATCACAAACTTGGTTCTTAGAGAGATGTCATCAAGGTTTCTGAAGTACAGAGGTTTAGTTTGAGCATGATCCCCAGAGGACCCACACACCTTCCACCCTTGTGACTGTAGATGTTCTGACTATTCTCCAAGTCTGTATGTTTGTCCTTGTGAGCCCCATACTGTCTGGACCAAAGCCAAATGCATTGTGGAGGTTAGAGTTTGGATGTACATCAGTACATACAGTAGTTGCATTCATGTCAGAGCAATTAGCCTTTCATGTCAACACACACACACACACACACACACACACACACACACACACACACGTCCTTATATAACTTTCTATCCTTTGGCCTCACATATACAGTAGTTGGCTGTGAAGAAGTAAGAAAGGAGTAAGAGTGTTCTGTCCCAGTGAAGACTGTCCCATGACATTTGACTTGACTGAGCTGTAGGACACAGCCCTTATTTATTTATTTAGTTCTGGGAAAAGCTGGCCTACTTTGCTTGCTTTGCTCAAACAAAGTTCTGGAGCCAAGGAGTATGGAGAGATTTAGTTATAACACAGCAGCCACAAAACAGAATATTTTTGGGCTGAAAGATTTGGTATAGTGGCAGTTTTAAAGCTGTGTGCAATTCTTGTGGAATCCTTTACATAATCTCTCTTTTTCTCTCCCTGTCCCCCCCCACACTCTCTCAGGAGGCTAACATGTGGGGAGTGTCTGGCAAACTCTAGTCAGTGTGCGTGGTGTGAATCGGCACAGACGTGTTTCTACTTTGCTGCCTACCTCACCAAGTTCCCCTACGGAGAGTGCAGGGACTGGTACGACAGGTACAGGAACTGGAATACAACTGAGCAGTCTCTCATGCTTGCTTGTTGTAATATCTAATTTACAAGTCATTTGACATTAATATTGAGCAATCTTTTTTTCCCCTATCATCTTCATTCATGTCTGTGGCTTCATTCTCTCTCTCTCTCTCTCATCTCTCTACCCCCCTCTCCCCCCTCTGTCTCCCCCAGTGTTCACTCTGTTCCTCAGTGTAAGCAGTGCTCTGCTCTGAACACGTGTTCCGAATGTCTGCAGACGTTCCAGTGTGGCTGGTGTGGGGACTACAACAACCCCACTATCGGCAGGTACGGAACCTTGGACGCATAGAACCATTGGAAAAACGTCCTCCACTCCACACACGGGGACTGATTGTCCCATGGTGCTTAAAAGATATAAAATCATCTGTTTTCATATAAACTGTTCTGTTGGATGCTTGTGGTGATAAATGCGCTTTTTCTGTGTGGGTGTGTGTTTGTGTGACAGGTGTCTGAAAGGTGACTGGTCAGGCATGGAGGACCCATCAGCTACTAACTGCAGCATGGCGGTGGCCGAGGTCCGCGCTTCCAGGTAAAACCACACACTGAACCGACTGAAAAGAATCACTTCCACAAGCCAACTCGCATGCACCTACCAAGACACACATATACACACACACACACTCACAGAAAAAGTGCATTTATCACCACAAGCATCCACTCACACACTCTCCTAAACACATACAGAGCTCCTATCGCACAGATTTTCCAGACTAACGTCACAATTTTCTCACCTCTCCGCCTCTGCTTCTCTGAAGGCCTGAGCCTCCCACGTCATCTCCCCCACGGCTCCTGGACATTGAAATGGAGGAGTTTGAGGAGCTGCTGGAGGGCATGGAGGTGCAGGGCGACTCCGTCTGGTCTTACCCGTCCTGCCCCGATGTGGAGGAGTGCCGGTTGGGCCTGCACAACTGTCACCCCTTCGCCACCTGCGTCAACACGCCCACCTCGTACGAGTGCCACTGCGACCGTGGCTACACTGGTGACGGCGTCCATCACTGCAACCAGACGTGAGGGACTTACTAACTCACTCTATCTCTCTCTCTCTCTCCCTCTCTCTGTCTATCTACCTATCTCTCTCTCTCTCTGGCCACCTCTTTGATGTCCTAAAATATTCCTTTGTCGTTTGTGGCTTTAATAGACACTAACACAATTGTCTTTCTGAGGAACTTTATCTGCCTTTCTCTTTGTCTCCCGCTTCCTCTCGTGGCCTATCTTAAACTCACTAATATGAATAGCACTCTGTTCTCTTGATCTGATCACCCACACACTAATGCAGTAGTCTCTCTGACACACTGATGGATATACTTCTTTTTCTCTCTCTGGCTTTTCCATTTGATTTCTCTCTCAATTCTTTTCACTGTGCTGTTTGCAGTAAGGTATTGTGTGTCAGGTTAAAAGTGTGAGCTGAATTTATGTGTGTCTGTGTCTGTGTCTGTGTGTGTGTGTGTGTGTGTGTGTTTTCAGCTGCTATAACGAGTGCCGTGAGGGCCGGTGCAGCGGTAGCCCCAGGTTCGAGTGTGAGTGCTCCCTGGGCTGGACGTCGGACCCAGCCACCCTTGTGCTAAGTGGGGTCGAGTGTGATGTGGACTGTGGTTGCAACTTCCACAGCACTTGCATCACGGCCCCCGGCATCTGTGATGACTGCCAAGGTGAGTGTGTGTGTGTGTGCGTGTGTGTTTGTGTGAGAGAGACCTGGATCTGGAACTAACATATGATAACATATCTGAATCACTGCTGTGCTTGGCTAGAAACTAAAAAAATCCATTCCATAATTAATAGTCAAGCATAGGGAGCTGAGATGCTTCAGCAGACAAGCTAGCTTGTCCTTCTTTCACAATCAATTGCAAGGCAAACTTTTCAACAGCCGTAACAACACAGGTTACCGTAAGTGGGACAAAGTGTCCAGACATTAGACTATTTTTACCAGCTGCCAGTCGTCTCCATGGAGATCATCGCTATTACGCAATGGTGTAGTTTGTTGAGACCCTGTCACAGCTCTCATCTCCCCAGTGTAATAGCCCACAGCTGTGTCTCCTCAGAAATGGAATCAGATTGATGTCAGCAGCAGCCACAGAGGCAGACTCAGAGCCTGCTGCTGAGGTCTGTTTCTGAAAAATATATTAAACTCATAAAAATACACATCAATCTAAATTTGCTTGTATGAAATTTTGTATAACTGATTTTAGGTTTATATGTACATTTATGTTTAAGTTCTGTTTGGAGGTTATGAACTTCGGTTACTGTTAATACGATCACTGCTGTTATTAAAGGAGAACTCTGGCACATATAAACTTAGATCTTGTTGTCAGATGGCTTTCAGTACTTCATCCATTCAGAAATGACTGAGCTCACTCACTCATAATATACTGATAAGATACTCATAATATACTAAGCACCTACAACAGGGCAGATTCAATGTGTCAAAATAAAAGCCCAAGTCTGCCCTGTTAGCCATGTTTTGTAGTGTTTAGGATATTAGCGGCCTAGCTTGCTCATTTTTGAATGGATTTCCATATTTTTTATACTGAGTGAAAGCGTGTAAAGCCCTCTAACAATATGTTTTAGGTTGCCAGAGTCATGCCAGAGTTCCTTATAAGGAGAGCTACATGTAGAAGGGTGGTTGGGAAAACTCCACAATACACGCTGATTGAATATTAAATCTATTCTTGGGATGAAAAGAAGCTTGCAGACTCTATCAAGGAACAGTGGCTTTGTTTGAAGACTGGCTGACTTGTTTATTAGAATGAAAATAATTTAAGTGCCTTTTGGTACTGAAAATTTGTGTTCTCTTTCCTTTACTCACCCAAATAATGCCACACACATTTGTCCAGCAGTCGTTAAATTATGTTCAATACTTGCCTCAGTAATTACATTGAAGGCCGTAATCAACACAGTAATCATTGCAACTCTCTTTCTGCCTCCCTCCCCTCTCTTGCTCTGTCTGCTCCAGACTGGACCACGGGGCCCCACTGTGAGGTGTGTCGGCCAGGCAGCTTTGGCTCGGCGCTGGCCGGTGGCGGGGGCTGTGTGCCATGCCAATGCAACGGGCACGGCGACCCACTCCAGGGCTACTGTCACAACCAGACAGGCCAATGCTACTGTACCCACAACACCCAGGGCCCGCACTGCGACACCTGCTTGCCTGGCTACTACGGGGACCCAAGGTAGGGAGGCATTTGTAGACATTGAGATTATTTAGCATTAGCAAATTGTTTCCCTTTTTTGTTTTAAATAGCTGCCTCAAAGAACCTAATTACTAATTAACACTAATGAATATGTGCACAGTTATACCAGTATATAACACAGTATGTGTCTATGTTTGTTTCTGTGTATATATGTTTAGCATTCATGCTTTTCCTAGGAGACTTTACTTCATACAGAGTTCCCTTTGCTGCTGTGACATTTCAAGCCATTGTTAATCATTTCACCCTATTGATCCCCGCCTCTCGCTTTCTCTCCCTCCTTCAGGAACAATGGCACATGTTTCCGTCAGTGCCAGGGCCGCTCGGTGGTGCTCTCCTCCTCTTCCTCCTCCTCTTCCTCCCCGCTGCCACTCTCCTCTTCTCTGGGCTGGCACCGTGCAGTGGGCGAGTACGGCTCTCAGGGGAGCGGGGGCGGGGGCAGTGGCGGGGGCCTCTCCCACTGCCTGTGGGTGCTGTCTGTCTCCCAGGACCTGAAGCCCTGTGCCACTGGCCAATCCTGCCCGCCAGTGGCCCTCACACTCCACCCGGACTCCCACACACAATGCAGTGTGAGTACTGAGTGATGTGTGTTCACACGCACAGCTGTGGTTACATGTGTTTTCTAATCTTGTGCAAACACAGGCATAATCATATGTTTGTCAGTAAAGGAGCCCTTCCATTTTAAGTTTATTATTTTGCTCATTTTTCTCTTTCTCTCTCTGTCTCTGTCTCACTCTCTGTGTCTTCTGCTTACACCACAGAATTCTTTTGTTTATGTATTTGATGGCCTCCCTCGCTTTCTTGGAAATGGCGGAGTGCAATCTGACCACAACCTCATTGGAGCATTCTGTGGCAAGTCCCGCAGTCAACCAATCACAGTGGAAGCCACCTCCGGTACATGCCTTTCCTCCGAATTTTTTGTGTCTGTGCTAGGCAGCTGAAGTTGCCTGCCCTTCAGGCTAAATGATCAACCTTATACTGTACTTTGTATTGTTCTGACTTTTTATACAGTGCTGTAGTCTAGTTTGCTGTAGTGGGTATACTGCCTTGTACTATTACAGTGTCAGTATTGCAGCCTATGGTTTACTGGATATACGCAAACCCAAGAACCTTATAAGTGGTTATACAGTGTGTACCTGCGCATCTCGTAGACTATCGCCCTGCATTAAGGCATACAGCATGGTATCTCACACCATCTGTGTTAAAGGTGATTAAAAAAACAAGCTCCTCCACACAGAGAACAAAATTTTAGCATGAATTTTTCCTGCATTTTCACATTTGTATTCTGCTTTGTGTCCGGTGTGCACCGGTCGTCAGATTAAAGATCAGGCAATCTGGGTTAAGACTGAAGATGCGTTTCTGCTCTCCCCTGATGCTGCGTGGTTTATACCTAATCCTTGCGCCTCTGCTCTGGACCAGGCATAATCTCCGTCTACTTCGAGGCCAACGTCTCCTCCACCCAGCCACAGGGCTTCAACGCCTCCTTCTGGGTGCGCCGCTGTCAAGAAGGGGACTCGTTGAAGGACGTGGAGGAGGATGACGCCTCGTGTCCGGTGGGCGCCCGCTGCTACCGTGGCTTTTGCCAGTGCCCCCGTGGTTATGGGGCACCTCAGTGTGACCGACCCATCTGCCCCAAGAATTGTGGCCAGGAGGATGAAAGAGGAGCCTGCAATGTGGTAAGATGGACCACTTGGTGTGTGTGTGTGTCTGTGTGCGTTTGTTTTGTGTTTGTAATGGCTTTAAACATTTAAACAGCTGTCTTAGCCAATGGATCAATGGCCTTTACTTGTGTAAGCAAATAATTGGAGACTATATAAGACATTGGCTGGTTGAGTGCATTGCAAATTGCAAGCAACAGTGTTCTCTGCACTATATGAACATGTCTGTTTAAGTGTTTCTGAATGTCCTAATCTTTTGTGTGTGTGTGTGTGTGTGTGTGTGTGTGTGTGTGTGTGTGTGTGTGTGTGTGTGTGTGTGTGTGTGTGTGTCTATGTTCATGTGTATGTGTGTTTGTAGACTCTTGGAGTGTGTGTGTGCACGGAAGGCTGGGCAGGTGCTGATTGCTCCTCTCCTTACACTCCAAACAATATGGTGTGGAAGACTCTGCTGGACACTCAGCTCACAGCGGTGAGTGAAACACACACGTTCAGCCTAATGAGGATTACACACACACACACACACACACACACACGCACACACGCATGTCATACTCAAAGCTGTAAAAACACTTCTGCTTCTGTGCATTGAGATACTCCGCTTATATTAAGTGTTCTTACGGTAGTGGAATCATTTTAAGCTTTTAAGACACACATGCAGTCATTCAGTCACTCACACACACTGACACATTCTTAAATCACTGGCTAACATTTTTCCTCTTTCTCTGACAGAACCAGGCTCACCGCTTTTTGCATAGAATGGGCCACTCCATGGTAGCTGGTCCTCAAAACACTCTCTGGATGTACGGTGGCCTCTCGCTATCAGAGGGCATTCTGGGAAATGTGTACAGGTAGGAGGACCCAGGCGAAACCCCTTCTCAGCTCTTTCCACTTCAACGTCAACACCACTCCTCAAATTAAATTCTTAATTCTAATATTAGGATAAAAATTGAAAATAAGCACATGGGTGACAGTTTAGTAGATGAAAGGAAGCAGTATTATAATCTTAGTTCTTCATTTTGTTTGAAAACGTTCTGATAGTATCTTTTTTTTCCTGATTTGTTGGTTGATCTGATTGGTTCACATTGGTTTCAATTAAGTTGTTTTCTCATTTAGTAACATTTAATTGGAGCTGTTTTTTTTATTGGTTCACATGAAATTGAGAGGAACTTTTTCATGATTGGTTCAGGTACTCTGTGCCAGAGCGCCGCTGGACTCAGATGCTGACCAGCTCAGTGGAGGAAGCTTCCACTCCAGTTGCACGTTACCACCATGCCGCGGCCCTGGTGTCCTATCACGACCTGATGTCAAGTGTCACTCACAACATGATGCTGGTGGTGGGCGGGGTCACGCAGAAGGGAGTCGCCGTGGATACGTGGAGCCTCAACCTAAGTAGCCTGGTGTGGAAGGAGTACAAGGTGCTTATTGGGTTGAGATTGGGGGGATTTTTTTGGCTTTTTTTACTGGCACCTGGTGGCTATTAAGGTGGTTACATGGCAAACCTGGGCAAGTTGTGCCAGATAAACCTGATAATAGAAGTGCCTGAAGTCCTCATTCTCTTAACTAGATAAAACCAGCAGGCTACTCTATTATCAGGTTTACGACTTTAACTGAGCCAGGTTAATCACTTAACCACCTTCTTGGAATATCCCCCTGGTATAGTTACTTAAATGGCAAGGTTCAATTAAATCTCCCTTTTTTTGTTTTTG
Organism: Tenualosa thibaudeaui; assembly: GCA_027481765.1. NCBI lineage: Eukaryota > Metazoa > Chordata > Actinopteri > Clupeiformes > Clupeidae > Tenualosa > Tenualosa thibaudeaui. The sequence goes on along the minus strand of JAIFZK010000019.1, from coordinate 8,749,901 downwards.
TGTAACACCTCTCTCCTTTCTCTCTATCTGTCCACCCCCCTCTATCTCACCCGTCTCCCTCCAGAGCTCAGTGCTGCCCTCTGTGGCGGGTCATACATTGACGGTGCGGCGAGACTCCACTGTGCTGCTGATTGGGGGCTACTCCCCTGAGAACGGCTTCAACCACCTGCTGCTGGAGTTCAGCCCTGTGTCCGGCAACTGGACCATCGCCCCACATACTGGCACCCCACCCACAGGTGCAAAAGCTCAGGGACTAAAGAATACCATCCTGCTAATAGGATTCTATGGAGTTTCTTTAATTTGCCATGATCCGAGCTTCTGAAGAACAACATGCAGTACATTTGTCTTGTAATCTAATTGAAATAATGCTATCAGATAAAGAATTGCTATTCTTTATACTATTGCACATGTGTAATGGATGTACAAAAGTAAATGGCCAGATTAATACATGAAAAATGAGCCTATGTATTCAACCTTTGTTTGCTTATCTGCCTCAGGTCTCTATGGCCACACGGCAGTCTATCATGAGCAGACAGATGCTGTCTATGTGTTTGGAGGATACCGTTTCCATGTGGAGGTAGTGGAACCTTCTGGAGAGCTGTACAGCCTCTACTACCCCAACCTCACCTGGTCCCTGCTAGTACCCTCACAGGGCAACAAGGTAGCAGTCACATCCTCTTCTCTACATTCATCATCTATCTCTATCTATCGATCTATCTATCGATCGATCGATCGATCGATCGCCCTTCTCCCTTCATATTTACCTCAAACTGATTTCTGACTTTTTCCCTCTTTTGATGTGATTTATTTTCCTATTCTCTGTTCAACTCTCCTGTTCTCTCTTCATCCATCTCTCTCTCTCGCTCTCTCTCTCTCTCTCTCTCTCTCTCTCTCTCTCTGCATGCAGCCGCTCTCTCGTTTCTTCCACGCTGCGTCCCTGCTTAAGGACACCATGGTGATTGTGGGTGGCCGCACAGGAGAAGAGGACTACAGCAACATTGTCTCCCTCTACCAGATCAACTGCAACACCTGGATTCAGCCCGGTAACTGGACTCACACAAACATCCACTCCACACACACTCAAGATCAGTCCAGTTCATCAGTATCATCCACTCAGAGCCACATTAATAATTCACGTTGCCTCAGTGAGCTCAGGCACTGTGTGTGAAGTGTGCAGTAACTGTGTCTGCTTCTTTCCTTCTCTACCTCCATCTGTTTCTGGTCTTTCTCTATATACCTCTTTAAATCTATCTCCATCATTCTGTCCATTGCTATTCTCCACCTGTACTTATGTCTATTCCTGTCCTTCGCTCCACCTTTCTGTGACTGTCCATTCCTGTCCTTTGCTCCATCTCTCTGTACTGTGCATTCCTTCCATGCAGGCTCTGGAGTGGGCGATCCCATGAACAGCTCAGTTTCACTTGCCATGGCGAGTTTGGATGGCACCCTCTTCCTGTCGGGCGGCTTCAACGGCGTGACCCTGGGCCGCCTGCTGACCCTGACGCTGCCCTCTGACCCCTGCGTGCTGCTGACGTCTCAGGATGCCTGCAACAGCAGCACGGGCAGCTGTGTGTGGTGCCGCGGCTCCTGCGCCTCCTCCGACATGGCGGAGAGGTACACACACAGACACACACACATACTGTATAAGCACACTCATATACTCATGCATACGCTGAAAGACACACACACGCAGTCAATACAGTACATACACATACATATGGGCAATACATACACATGTATACATACGGGTAAAATCACACAAACACATAAAAACATACATTAAAACAGTGACTGTGGCACAAACACACACACACTCTTTTTCCTTATGTTATGGTGATTTCACAGCCTTTGCTAAAATGAAATGTATCCACACTGCACAATGGCACCCAGTGTTCCAGTTAACATGACACTTTCACGTTCAACTTCATATTCATTTTCACCTGGTGTCCACAATGTCATTTCAAGTTTAGACATCTGACACTTCATAATTAGCTTCATGTTTGTCTCTCTCTCTCTCTCTCTCTCTCTGTCTCTCTCTCAGGCTGGGGTGCTCCAGTCTCCAGTCGCCCTGCTCCCCGACCCCTCGCCTGCCTGATGAGTGCCGCCGGCTCAAGACCTGCAGCGAGTGTCTCGCCCGACACCCCAAGACATTGTCCAGCCCCATACAGGTAAACACATGTGGACACTGAACATGCCATGTTAACAACAACAATATACACACCCACATACACACTACTCTTGTTAACTAACTTGACTCCTAATAACACACACGCTACACCTGTGAACTAACTCCTTATCCTGGGCACATCTGTGTGTGCGTGTATGCCCATCGGGGGAGAGATGCTGTTTAATTTCCCCTCTGGCAGTACCAGTCACTTTTGGCCAAAGATGAGCAGGAGGTACTTGTTGAAATATGAGACAACAAATCTTTTGCAACACCTGCATCAAATGATTTTTCAGTGTTTTGTAGCTGTTGAATTCACACCACTGCAACTGCACTCTGTGCGACGATCTGCAAAAGTTGTGTCTCTTGCAGTCGCAGATCTCTGGTGCAGGTCTGTTGGCCTAAACATGGAACGAAGATGTTGCCTCAGGGGGAAATATCAAATCCAAGGGCCTCTTGTGTGAGATGTTTACAGACACACAGAGCGAAGCGGGGGGTGGGGGGGTTGGAGAGCATATATACTGTGAGAACATGTCAATACTGAGCCTCCCGCTGGACCTCTATCCTCCCACCCCCCCCCCCACCCCAGCCTGCCCTGCAGTGTAAGTGGTGCACCAACTGCCCCGAGGGCGCGTGTATGAGCAGCGCGGTGAGCTGCACATCAGAGCATGACTGCAAGATCAACCAGCGCGAGGTCTTCACTTCCAGCAGCTGCGCCGAGACTACTTGCGAAGCCTCCGACTGCCCAAAGTGCACCTCCTCTGGGAAATGCATGTGGACGCGGCAGTTCAAACGCACAGGTGAGACATGGTCATTTGTGTGTGTGTGTGTGTGTCATGATATTGGTGTGCTGAAAATGTGATCACAAGATACTTGTTTTTTTTTTTTTTTTTTTTACATCACATGTTAAATAACTGCAAAGCTCTTATTTAACAAAGACAGCATGCATCATATTTCAGTTTCATTTCCTGTTGTGAGCTCTCCACTTCTTTCACTGAGCAACTATGTGCCTGTGTGTGTGTGTGTGTGTGTGTGTGTGTGTGTAGGCGAGACGCGGCGCATCGTGAGCCTCAACCCCACTTACGACTGGACGTGCCTGAGCTACGGGCTGCTGAACGTGTCGCCCATGCAGGTGGAGTCGTCTCCACCGCTGGACTGCCCCGTGCCCTGCCACCTGCTCCACAGCTGCAGCCAGTGCCTGACCTCCCACGGCGCAGACGGAGGCTGGCAGCACTGCGTTTGGAGCATGGCACTGCAGCAGGTACGCACCAGCACACACTGCATAGGGTTCCTACACAGTCATGAAAAGTATGGAAAAGTATGAAATTTGATTTCAGTATTTTCCAGGTTCCAGGTTCCAAAATATTGATGTTTCCAGACTAGATTTACTGTTTTGTTGTTTTGTAGAACACTTTGTTAGAAGGTGGGTCAGACCATAATGAACATGATGTCTTCACATGAAGCAAGGCAAGACGGGTAATAGTGATTTGTGTCTGCATTGTATCTAAGCTGCCTTACACTACCTGTTTTTTTTTTTTGTTTTGTTTTGCACAATTTAAAGAGAAACATAAGGGAGAGAAAAAAAAACAACTGGAGTGCAGAGAGAGGCAGAAAATAAAATACCTTACATACAAATGTATGTTAAATGTGACATGAAACATACATTTGAGTTAACTAAATGGAAAGTGAACTGATAATAGCAATAATAGTGGTGGTAATTCACATACCCCATCACATATCTGACCGTTGGTTTCCACTTAGATTGATTTTTTTATTATTTTTTTTATTTGCTATAAAGCATTGAAATTTGAGTTTGGAAAAAGTATGGAATTTTGAAATGTGTAGGAACCCTGACACTGACACAAGGACCCAGACAACAGCACACATGGACATAGACATTATTCTTTTGGGCTGGAAATCTATACGTAGTAACTCGAGAGTTGTCCTTGCTTTTGCCTTTCTGTTCACATAATGGTAAAATTGCTCAGGAGCCAAATTACATATTGTTCAAAGCACCCCACCCCCTCACAGTTAAGAGTGCCAAGTGACTTGCCAAACAAACTTTTTATTCTGTCTGAACATTTTGTCTTTGCATTTATGATGTGCATTTAAATTCTCTCTCTCTCTCTTTTTCTTTCTTTCTTTCTCTTTTTTTCTCTCTCTCTTTTTCTAGTGTATGAGCCCGTCGTTTGTGCCCCTGCGCTGCGAGGCGGGTCAGTGCGGGCGCTTGCTATCCAGCGGGGACTCCTGCTCTCCCCAGTGCTCCCAGCTCACCCAGTGCTCCCAGTGCATTGCAAGGCCTCAGTGCGGCTGGTGCGCCGCCAGGGACAGCAACGGAGCCGGACGCTGCTTGCAGGGAGGCCTGGACGGTGAGTCTGTCGGGCAGTCTGCAAATGGAGTGTAGAAAACTACCGCTGAAATGAATTGAAATTGAAATTGACAAGAAACTGTAATGGGTTGTTCACACTGTAAATAGGTGCAAATATGAAGCCAACTTATACTATAAACAAATGAGAGTCCATGTGGACCAACAATAAGGAAAGTCTCTCCTCATGGGGCTGAATGTGATGTCTAAAGTTCAATCGGAATAATGAATTGTTTTGTTATTGTTATTATTCTTTTTATTGTTCTTGTGTGGACGCTGTAATTGATGGGGTTGTGGTAGCATCAAATGAGTTTTTTTTTATTTTTTTTTATTCTGTTTTATTTTAGTATTTATGTTTGTTAAGTATCCATCAGAGATCACAATAACAACAGATAGGTGCCTGTCTACAACCTATCTACATGTGGCAAATGAAGAGTGTAAAGAAGGCTTATTCTGTGTGTGTGTGTGTTTGTGTGTTTGTGTTTGTGTGTGTGTTTGTAGGAGTAGGCGAGGACATGTGTCCGCAGTGGAACAGCACCTGGGCCTTCCTGGACTGCCCGGCAGAGAACGAGTGTGACAACGAGCACCACCACTGCAACAAGTCCCAGGACTGCCACGACCTTCCCCAGGGCTACTACTGCACCTGTCGTCAGGGCTATGTGCTCAGCAGGTACAGCATCAGCTCTGCAGGGGACCGCAGAGCAGGGGATCATAACAACAGAAACCCTTTAAAGACAGCGTCACAACAGCTGAAGGACTGTCAGAGAATATCATCATCTCAGCTGAAATATTTGGAACCTGTTTTGATATTTTGATAGCTGCAAATGTGTAAAAGAAGGCCAAACTTTCACTGGAGCCTGTCACGAAAGGCCAAACATTATTGGACAATATCCCAAAATGCCAAATATTTTTATCTTTTTCTTTCTCTGTTCTTGCCACCACTGTAATGGTGCATTTTTTCTATTCAAAATCTATTATTGCTCTTTTATTACTGCCTTTTTCTTCTTTCTCCAAATGTAATGTACTCTGTAATGTATGTATGTTTCTCCTTCTACTCTCTCTCTTTCTCTCTCTCTCTTTGTCTCTCTGTCTTCCCCTCTCTCTCTGTCTTCCCCTCTCTCTCTATCTATGTATCTTCTTCCTCTGTCCTGCAGTGTGACGGGTCAGTGTGAGCCGGTGTGTCCTCAGGGCTGTGTGAACGGCACGTGTGTGTCGCCTGGAGTGTGCCGCTGCCACTTTGGCTTTGTCGGTGAGAACTGCTCGGCGGAGTGCCGCTGTAACAAACACAGCAACTGTGCCGGAGTCCACCAGCTGGATAAGTGTCTGGAGTGCCACAACAACACTGTGGTGAGTTGGCTAGGATGACTCTCCAGCAGTCATGCATACACTCACACATACTGTAGATTAACACATGGTGAAGTGTGAAGTGGACTTTACATACAGTGACTTTCATTTGCATGTTTTGATCAAATACTTTCTCCTCACCTCTACTCTTTTCATTGTCTATTTTTTCCTATTCCTTTGTTCTCTCTCTGTCACTCTTTCTCTCTGTCTCTCTCTACCTCCCCTCCCTGTCTCTCTCCCTCCCTCTCTCTCTCTCTCTCCCTCTCTCCCTCCATCCTCCATCTCTCTCCCTCTCTGTAGGGAGAGTCATGTGATAAATGTAAGCCTCTGTTTGTTGGCTCGGCGGTGGGTGGAGGCACGTGTCGACCGTGCCGTGAGATTTGCCGGGGCAACAGCGCTGTTTGCCTCTCCAGGGATGAGTATGAGAAAGCGCTCATCAACAACTACCCTCTGGACCCTGACAGTGTAAGCCTCCTATTCATTCCTGAATTTGATCCCATTCAGAGTCATTTACAGAAACACGTTGTGCTTTTAACATTCTTCAGTTACTGGCATCGCATTAATTGTTATCATTTCCTCTGTATTTGAGCATACAGTAGGCTGCTGCGTGTTTGAAAGGGCAGAAAGCCCAAAGCACATTTACCGTGAGCAAATGGCATCATTGTGAGATCTGAAGCATTGGTGTAACACGCTACATTAAATAACAGGCCATCTTAATGAAATGGAGAGAAAATATATCAGTGATCTATTTGAATTGTTGACATAATGTGTTTTAAAAACAAACTTTACAAATGTTTAAACATTTGTTCTTATCAGTAATCAATATTGGTCCATTTCACACAAGTAAATTCTTAGATGAAGATGTCCCATAATTAGGCACAGATCTTCTTTTTCTGTCACACCAGACACCATTCTGTGTTGACTGAAATCATTCTCACCTTTTGCTGAGACTGTTTTGACCGCCTCCATAGCAATTACAATAAAATAGAAACCATATGGAATGCAGACGTACTGACAATGTCTCTGTCTCAGCAAAACCTGCTTCTCTCCTGCTGCAGATCATTCAGCGAGTTACCAAGGGCCCCACTGAGGATGACGTGGTCTGTGTGAACTGCCAAAACAACAGCATGGGAGACAAATGTGACAACTGCCTCACCGGCTACTTCCTGCTTCAGGGGAAGTGTGAAAAGTGAGTCGTTCTCTTCCACCGCCTCTGTAAATAGACCAGATCGCACAGATATTCACACGATTTTAGACAGGATATCCAGGTCAGAGGGTCGGCTTGGAAATTACACGTAATACCCTTGCCTTGTGGATCAATCAGCAGAGAACAAGTTGTCAGGTGTGAACTACTCGCACACGCAATTAATGTCAATATGATAGGCTACGTTTTGAAAATGGGCCCATTTGACTGAGGTTTTCCCCTGGAGAAACATTGTGTAAGGTTGACAGGCAGGTCACAGATCAGTTGGCGTACTATGAGATGGATTTCCTATCACAAAAATGCGTAATTAGAAATTGAATTTAAAAGTTGCATGAACTTGCGTGAACTCTTGGAGAGTTCGCAGGGATGTCGGCAGTCTCTGAATTATGGCTGATACCTGAATCAGGTGTGATGTGAACCAGGCATTAGGTGTTTTTATCAGAGACCTTTGGTCAAACAGATGAATAGGTGGGATGGTGTCCAGTAGCCAGTGTGTTTGCAGCTTGCTTTCCATCCAACTTCTTAGTGTTTTTTTAAGCACATCAATGGAGAAAGAGTCGAAGACCATGCAAATTTGTGTGCTTCCAACCTGTATTATGATACTTGAAAATGGAAACTCTGAGTCAAGGAAACCCAATTTCAAAAAAGTTGTGATGTTGTGTAAACTGTAAATAAAATTTTTAACCAGCACTCCGTAAAAAGATGACTAAAAGAATTCAAAGTATGATATTGATTTCTACTTTGAGGTCTGGGTCACTGTCCCCTACCCCCGTGGAAGACACAGAAACGGTAAACCATTTAAAATAATAAATAATTAAAATAAATAAATAAATCGTCGCCCTGGTATGCACTGTGAAATAAACAGAATCAGATACACTCCCTGTGCATCAGATCTCCATTGAGCTTGGCCTCAAGGTTCTCCATCTCTCATTGCTCTTATTGATCTGCTGTAAAGAGTCCCAGCTATCGTTACCTCTTCTCTGCGTTGAGAGGAAATTGATATGAGTTGAAGCTCTTAATGCTGTTCCCACGTGGAACATTAGCAGACTTGTTTTCCCCCATAAGCCGTAGAGGCCTTGTTTTCCAAACTTTGAATTGGTTGATGTTTTCGCATCAAAATTCAAACACTGAAAGAAAGTGATGAGATGTGCGCATTCTCCTCCACAGTTAACAGTTGCAGATAAGTGCCTGACTAAGGCATGGTCATTTTTCTCATTAAATCACTCGTTCAATCTCGTTAGTTAGGTTAATTTCCTCCAACACTCTCCTGGTGGGTAAGGTACAGTGAAGCTTGACTGATTTCAGATCATTTTTTATGCTACTGTGTAGTGAATGATGAAAAGCATGAGGATACAGGGCTGCATCAGAATATTATGTCAAAATTGAATTGTGCCTGAAATGTATTAGGTTTATTGACTAATTTCCTCATTCAGAAGTACTGGCATTTTTCACCTGTAGGTGTCAGTGTAACGGCCACGCTTCCACCTGTAATATGGACGGCTCCGGATGTCCCTGCCAGAACAACACAGAGACGGTGAACTGCCTGCCCAACGGTAGTGACCGTAAGGAATGCTACAGATTACAGGTGCGCCTCAGTCCATTATAGATGCAGCATCCTCACTCTGGAAGACTGTCCTCTACAACCTCACAAAACACCCCATCCTTACCATTACTCTTACTACTGTAGTAATGATAATAGTACTTAGCAGTAGCAGTGGTGGTAGTAGTAAGTAGTAAGCAGAAATAGTAGTAGTAGTTGTAATGGTGGTAGTAGTAAGTGTTACAAGTAGTAGTAGTACTAGTAGACGTAGTAGTAAGAACTAGTCATACTAGTAAGTAGTCGTAGTAGTAAGTAGTAAGAAGTAGTAGTACTAGTAAGTAGACGTAGTAGTAGTAGTAGTAGTAGTAGTAGTAGTAGTAAAGACTTTACCATTGGTTGATCTGTCTGGCTATTTGTCTCACTCTCTCTTTTGTTTACAGTGCGCAAAATGCAAGGACTCCTTCAACGGTTCTCCAGTGAATGGGCGTCAGTGCTACCGGCAGTTCAACGTGGACAATGAGTGCTGCTTCGACCCCACCTCGCAGACCAACTGCTTCCACGACCCATCGATCCGCAACCTGCCGCGCGGTCGCACTGTCTTCTTTGCCGCGCAGCCCAAGTTCACAAACGTTGACATCCGCGTCACCATCGACGTGACCTTCGGTGAGGTGGAGGTGTACGTGTCCAACTCGCACGACACCTTCATCGTGGACGTGGACCAACGCACGGGCGTTCACACCATCCGCATTGAGGATGAGGCCAGCGTGCTCACGGGTGGTGTGAGTCCAGTTTCCCGTGGCGACAAGGAGATGCCCATCCAGCCATCTCCAATCAAGGTATTCGCCAACCAGTCGTCGTCCTCCTCAGGCCCGCTGGTCACCCCATTGCAGCTGCACGCCGGAAGGGCAGCGGCAGGCGCCGGTGGGGGCGTTGGGGTCGGCGGAATTGGTGGGATGGGTGAAAGGGAGATCCGTGAGGAGAAGGCCCAGGGCCTAATCACTTACATCACCGTGTGGAAGCCGCAGACTGTTCTGGTGGTCCATGAGGTACGCGACCGTGTTGTCATTACCTTCCCTCATGAGGTGCACTCGCTCAAGTCCAGCCGCTTCTACATCGCGCTGCGTGGCGTTGGAACAGACAAGCGCGGTGGCGAGTCACAGGGCCTGCTCTTCCTGCGTCAGGACCAGGCGCACATCGACCTCTTCGTCTTCTTCTCAGTCTTCTTCTCCTGCTTCTTCCTCTTCCTGTCCGTCTGCGTTCTCCTCTGGAAGGTCAAGCAGTTCCTGGACTTCCGCCGCGAGCAGCGCCGACACATCCAGGAGATGACCAAGATGGCGTCAAGGCCCTTTGCCAAGCTCACCGTCTACTTGGAGCCCGAGGAGCCACAGCTCATCTACCTACCGGCAGCCGGTGGGGGCGGTAACGGCAGTGGCGGCAGTGTCTCACTGGCTCAGGCCCGCACCGGTAAGCTGAGTGCAGTGGTGATAGGACAGAGGGGCCGCTCGGGGGCCTCGTCCTACAAGCAGGATCCTGCCTCTGGCATGCCTATTCACCATCACCACCTGGCAGCACTTGGCTCTGGCAACAGCGGGCAGCACCTGTCCCTCCACTACCTGAATGCCCACCACCACTATGCGCCCACCTCTACAGCCAACCCACCAGCGCATCACCACCACCACCACCATCACCACCACCACCCACCGGCCACGCACGGTAGCTACCAGCACTTCTGCCGCTCAGACCCCTTCCTCTCGCAGCTCATGGGCTTCTCGTACTCATCGTTCAAGGTGGGGCCCATCACACTGGAGCCCACCGACGATGGCATGGCCGGTGTGGCCACCGTGCTCTTCCAGCTGCCCGGCGGCATTCTGGCGCCCAACCGCGCCTGCCTGGGCTCGGCGCTGGTCACTCTGCGGCAGAACCTGCAGGAGTACTGCGGGCATGGCGGTGCTGGCACGCATGCGGGGGCTGGGGGCGGACGCAAGGGGTTGCTGGGACACCAGCACCTCACCACCATGGCCATGTGAGAAGGGTCAGTGTTTTGGGGAGCGAAGGTGGGAGATGTGAGAAGAGGCCAAAGAGGGTAACAGATAGGAAGCTGAGAGTGGTTCAGTTAAAGTGCAAAAGAGAGAAAGAAAGGAGAACATCTCTGAGGGTCACAAAGGTCTCACAAGTTCTGAAATGTTACTTGAAGAGTGTAGGTCACAAAGAGACAGAGGCGGAGCGAGACCCAGTTTTTGGAAACGCTAAATCTATTCACACATTTGTATATACACTGTGTAAGTAATGAGTTAAGCAACCTCTTTTACATTACATGTCTATTTATGGCTTCTTTGTTCAGTTCAGTGTCAAATGACCAAGGCTGCAGCCTACCGAAATGCACTATGCTTCGCCAACGGCTTGCCCATTCAGACAAGACTGCCTGAGGACTTAACAATGGGAAAAGTGTCTACTTGCATCAGAACCAATATGTGCTTTATGATCCCTTGAGTGACAATCTGAACAGCCAATGAGAGCATAGTGAGAGATATGATGGACATCAAGTCCACATGAATGTTCTAAAACCTGATTGTCCAGCATAAGGGGAACAAACAAGACTAAGACATGACTGATGAAACTGCTTGTAAATTAAAACCTACAAACTGCTCACTTGTGCTCACATTTTTATATATTATTCTGTGGCTACATCTACCCCTCCCTGATGTAGGTTGTAAGAGTATTGTCTCCCATTGTTAAACTTTCTCTGCAAATGCCTTTTGCGACAGAGGTCCTATGTGACTATATGCCGTTGCATGGGTGAGATTTGTGATGGATATGAAATGAAGGGTTAGTCAGGCTTTTTTCTAAGCCTTCCTAGTTTAGAGGTGCTCCAGTGGTTTTGGTTTTGTTTTGTTTTTTGTGCAAGATGGGATTATTTGTTGTTACCATAACACTCTTTGTCCACACACACACACACACACACACACTAAATGAAGGAGCTCTGTCAGCTCTGATTTGGAAGTCCTTTACTGTTTTATTTGTTTTTGTTTATTGCCTTTGGTATGATCATCTTTCACATAAACAAGTTTGATGTTCTTGATAGACTAGTTTGGCCAAGTTGATGCTAGACTGTGATGTTCTTTTTAGCTCCTTTTAATTGGAAGATTGAGTCAGCCAATGAGAGCTATAGTTTTTCCTCATACTTCAGTTGGTTGCATATCAAGTAAGGGAAAGTGAACAAATAACCACAAAAGAGAAAAAAAATGTAAAATAAATTAATATTACTAATGGTTTAAGTCCATTCGAATTTGTGATGTAATTCTGCCTCCTGGTGAGAGACTAAAAAGGTAGTCATAAAAGAAAGGACCTGATTATTAAAAACTTTATCAGTATTTTCATTTTCAGGATTTTGTTACATTTATGTTAGATTTGTTTTATATTATGTTCAAGTGTTATTAGTTACTGTCCTTCAAGTCCCAATATCAGATATATCACAATACACTAATGATTTTCTGAAAAAAGTCACAGAATCTGTGCCTGTAAAACTTTAGATTTCTTTGAACAGTTGATACAGAACTCATAAGCCAGTTGTGCTCACGGGTGATGTGTGTAAGAGTAATGGCTACTTTTTCAGAATTATTTTTATGAACACTTTAAGATTGCAAAGTCTAGCTTCTAAAAGCCTGGCAACAAACTCATTGACTCCCTCTGTCAATCATGTAGTCTACATCAGTTAGTCAGCCTTTACAGGTGGTGGTGTGTCATTCCGGTTTGCATTGATATTTTGTGTTTGCTACTGTGTTGTTTTTGTTGTTGTTGTTGTTGTTGTTGTTTGTTTGTTTTTATTTCTCATTTTTGTACATTGCTTTGGTTGGCCTCTCTTTAAGAAAGAAAGAACTCTTGTACAGAAGATTGTGTTTTACATGCCTGACTTGCTGTCCTGGTCTGCAGTCGGTAAACTTAATAAAACACTAAAATGTGGTCTCTCTCACTGGTCTCAGTCTTCAGCCTTTTCCTAAAAACAATGTATATCCAGAAAATAAATATAGAGTATATGATTATGTCATTTTTAATGTCTATAATTGGAAATGGTTGGTACAACTTTCCTGGGATATAAAAAAAATTATGAAAGAGAACGCTACCAACACTTGTCACTGCCTACAGGAGTGCCACCAAAGATGATATGGAAGCTCTTTGGCGCTGATTGGACTGTGTTGTTTAAAAACTTGTACTGTACTTGTAAATTATGTTAACACGAACAATGTGGAACCAACGTCTGCTGAAATACATGCAATATAAAATAAAAAAAATAAATAAACTAAATTGTTACTTTTCCTCTTTCGTCACGACAGCAGAACGATGTGGTTGGTTGAACGTCACATGCGTAACGTGAGATAAGACGCAAATGAGAAATATCTTCCGGTATCAAGACTTGATCAGACGTTAGTGTCAAGAAGGTTTTTTTTTGAGTGATTCTGCAACTCGTGCTACATTATCGTATAGGAGTGGTTACCGTATGGATTCGTGGTGTCTTCTCTTTCAGTGTCATTCCAAGGGGTGGACATGGCAAGACTGACCGTGAGAAATTGGATACTTGCATGTTAAAAACAGATCACTGGGCTGACAGACAATAACACTGTTCAGCTAGCTAGCTAGCTAGCTAAGCCCACTTAGGCTACTAACTAGAGAATGGGAGTAGGCTACTTATGTTTACCCATATTTTGTGGAAGTACGTTTATGTTCTGAACCCCCGCTTGTTTTTCAAGATGAATATCTGCCAGGTTCTATGAATGTTAAGAACAGGCCTGTGGTTGCTTTCATTTGTGTAACGTTAGTGCTTTGATACGCATGATTTGACACTTCCAGCCTTCTTATCCCAGTTGTCTTTTTTAAAGGGAGGACTGATCATTTGCTAAGGCTAACAAGTGTTTGTAGTAGTTTTATTCGGGTGAGTGCAGAGAACATGCGGATGTAGCAGTCATTAAAAAGTCCCACATAATGAAAGTCACCTCAGCGAAAAAGAGATCTCTGTCCCGCAAGAGGAATGGGGTAACAGGCCACAAAGGCAACCTTGAAGTATTAGTAAAGTTAGAACGCTTGCCTCAAGTGGATGAACTTGTCAAGTACGAAACCAGCCGTCCTGACAGGATAAAGATTAAAGGAGAACCGAGTCATGAGTCGCAGACAGTCAAAGAAGAGGTAACATCTGCAGAGCCCTGTCCATCGGAAGCTGTCGTTCCAAAGCAAGAGCCGGGCTGTGAGTCGTGGGCTATGCAAATAAAAGCAGAGCCAGAATCAGACTATGAAATATCGCAACCAGAAGAGGCAGATCTAAGAAAGTCTGTTAAGCGAGAGGACGATGGAGATCAAGACCTTAAGCAGGAGGCATCTGAAGATGCTGGATCCATGGATACAGGTAGGACTGAAATGGAAGACCTTGGTTGATTAATCTTCTCAGCCATTTCCAAAAGGCCTGCTAACTTAGCTACAATAAACACCTTTTGAAGCAACGTCATACTGGAGGCAGACATTCGTTCCAGTCTTAATAATGCTACTTTACCTATCACTTAATTTCAACGACTTTGTCTTGGCTCTTGTCAAGGCAAACAATCACACTTTTGTTAAAACTCCGCATAAAAGCCCAGCTCATCACCAAATAACCCGCTAGCTTGTTAGCTGACAACGCTTGGCAACGTTACTAGCCAGTTTACCATAGTGTAAAGCAATTTTCTGTAAAAAGTGCTTGTTACGTCCTCAAAATTTTAAACACTAAAAGACACACAGGATCGCTATTGTAGTTAAATGTCATTTAATATACATCTGATAGATCAGATCACGTTTTGGAATGCTGGCGAACGGAATGTTTGCCAACAAAAAAGGGTCATCATTTATGTTCCATCCATGCACAATTCATTAAAGATTCATTTCTTCATTTTGAAATGTGTTGGACATGTGTTCAAGATTCAAGGTAGTCTTTATTACATCTCATTGTACTAGTATAAGAGAGTAAAATTCTTGTGTTTTTGCAACTCACAAATAAATATTAAATAAATAGTATGTTAAGTACTAAAAGAGAGGGGAAACTGTTGTAGTAAAGACTGACAGGCACAGGCTTGTGCAGTCATTGTTTCAGTGTTTGTAAGCCTTGTTGCTTGGTGGAAAAAACTGTTTTGGAGTCTGGTGGTCTGAGCCCTAAGACTACGATATCGCTTGCCAGATGGTAGAAGCTGAAAAAGTCCATGACTAGGATGGCTGGGGTCCTTACTGATTGTTTTGGCCTTCCTGATGCATCGCCTCTTATACAAATCCTGGATGGAGGGCAGATCACGTCCACAGATGCTTTGTGCTGTGTGCACGACTCTTTGCAATGCCTTTCGTTTAGTAGTAGAGCAACTTCCAAATCACGCAATAATGCTTCTGGTCAGGATGCTCTCTGTGGTTCATCTATAAAACACTCACAGGCCTACACACAAAGCTGTTAAGGATTCTATTAAAAAAAACTGCACTAGAGAAAATCTGCTTAATCCATTGCCTCTATTACTGATCATTAATTTATTACATCCGTTGTGTCTCCTAGATACTCCAGCTGTTTGTCCTCTCAAAGTTTCATTTTGTCAGTATTAGAAGCCTCTGTAAGCAATAATTTTGCCACATGTGGTTAATGATGTCCACAGACACTCTTTGCTCTCTTCTGGCATTTGGTTTATATATTGCTATTTTTATATGAATAGTATGATTAATTGGCATGAATAACATACCAAAAACTTGTATCAAAACTTTCCCAGGGCTGTTCACTCAGGCACACCCCAAAGTTGTTGTAGAAACAGAGGCACAGCTTTTCTGTGGAAGACAAAACATCCTTATTGTACGTAGAAGGACAAATGACTTGAACTTCCTTGAGAATGCACCTTCTGTTCTTCTGTGTTTGACATGATAGGAATGAATGTAAATGTGAGCATATTTTGCATGACTTCATCCGCATCTGTTTTTTTTTCTTCTACACTCCTAGTCCACTCTGGTGAGTTCTACCCCTGTCCACACTGCTTCATGTCCTTCACCGACCACTCTTACCTGGACAAGCACATGAAGTGGACCCATCAGCAGGCATACAATGCGCTCCTCGAGAAGCAGGCGGCCGAGGCTCCGGAGGGCTTCCGACAAATGGTCCCGTGTCCCAACTGCAACAGACGCTTCTTCACCCTCCGGCAGCTCCAGGCCCATGAACGGCAGGTGCACCCCAAGCCCCTGGCACCTCCGCCCCGCAAGCGTCACACCTGCCCACAGTGTGCCCGAAGCTTCCACTACATGGCCAGTCTCCAGAAGCACTGCCGGCGATGGCACCGGTTACACACCGTCTGTACTGATGGGCAACTGAGCTGCGCCCGCTGCGGAAAGGGCTTTGCTGGCACGTGGGGCCAGGGTCCACACCGCTGCCATCCGCAAGGGACCAAAGCAGCGCCGAAAGCTGAAGCTGAAACGGCAACTGACGACGTAAAAGCGGACAGTGTGAAAGTGGAAGCTGAAGGTCCAACCGAAAGCATACCTGACTGCAAGGATCTGCTCTTTCGATGCCCTACCTGCGGCAAAGGCTACAGGACCATGCAGAGCATGCGCATCCATGCGCGCTCACACACCGGCGAACGGCCGTACGCATGCTCGGACTGCGGCCGGCGCTTCGTGGACAACAGCAGCCTGCACAAGCACGCGCGCATCCACTCGGGCACGCGGCCCTTCGCCTGCCCCCATTGCGCCAAGCGCTTTGGCCGCATGACGCACCTCAACTCGCACCTGCTCACCCACACGGGTGTCAAGCCCTTTCCATGCCCCGAGTGCGGACACTGCTTTGGCCATCGTTCGGACCTGCGCAACCACCTGCGGAGCCATTCTGGCGAGAAACCCTTCTGCTGTTCCGACTGCGGCAAGGCCTTCGCCATCATGGGCAACCTGCGCGTGCACCAGCGTACGCACAGCAAGGAGAAGACGCACCAGTGCGGCGAGTGTGGCCGGCAGTTCGCCGACGGCGGCGCACTCAAAGTGCACCTGCGTGTGCACACGGGCGAGCGTCCGTACCACTGCACCGTCTGCGGCAAGAGCTTCACCCGCGTGGCTCACCTGAAGAACCACCAGCGCACTCACACGGGCGAGAGGCCGTACGCCTGCGGTGAGTGTGGAAAGAGCTTCGTGCAGTCAGGCGACCTCACGAAGCATCGCCGCACGCACACCGGCGAGAAGCCATATGCGTGCCCCGACTGCCCGCGTCGCTTTAACAACTCGGGCGACCTGGGCAAGCACCGGCGGATCCACTCAGGGCTGAGGCCTTACAAATGCCAGGAGTGTGGCAAGGGCTTCCTCATGGTGCAGCACCTTAAGGTGCACATGCGCACACACACTGGCGAGAGGCCCTACCTGTGCCCACAGTGCCCGCTCACCTTCAGCCGGGCACACCACCTCAGCGGGCACGTCCGCAAGAGCCACTGAGGGATAAGTAGGCCGGCAAACAGCAGTGGGCATCATGATGTTATATTTTTGTTACTCTCAAGGACAGAAAGAAAACAGAAAAATGCAAGTTTGGACAGATTCAAGGCTGCTTTTTGACTGCACTCTTCAGGTTATTACTGACACTAACACCACAAACTTTTTCAATGATGCCTCCTGCCCAAAGGCCTATGTATTTAAAAACAAACAAACAAAAAAAGAATATATATATATATATATATATATATGGGGCTGTGGAAGTGATGTTTGAATCGCTAATTAATGGTTTGACAGTCAGTGGAACTGTTACAATATTGTTTTTAGTGATTGTGTGATGTGATGCTATAGGCCTTTGTTTGCACCATGGAAGGTGGCGCTTGGTGGAGTGCCTGAAACAGCCATCACCTATTTTTTTAATGAAAATGTTAACACAGTTACATTTATATTCAGTTACAGTATGAAAGCTGAACCGAATTCGATTTTTTTTAATGTTGCTTTTCATTTCTCCATCGCTGCATGGCTGATCAGTTTTAATACCAAAGTACTGATTGTTCATTTGAAAGTATCGTATTTGGAGAAGATTGTTAACTAGCCAGATATTAAGGTATTTCTGATGAATTTAAAGCCTTGTTCTTCAGTCATCTCAGTGATCATTTAATGTACTGTTCACATAACTAAGTCTTTATTATTAATGTTGTGACATGACATGCAAAGCTTAGTACCTACAATCAACTGGTATGTAATTTATTCTTGACAGATTTACGCAGTGAAAGAAGTGCTAATTGTTTTAAATGTTAATTTTTTATTGTATCTAGTCATGAAATGAATAAACAAATGAAAAAAGCTGGTTTATGTCAGAATAATTTAATATATGTTTTCTGTTGTGTACATTAGATAAATTGAAAATGTTACTGTTATTATTTGTAGTAGTAGTACTATTATTATTATTGTTATATTATTATTAATAATAATTTATAGTTTAAATATTAATGGATGTATAATCCCCTATTATTTGTCATCTACAATTGTATAGTGCATATCACATAGACTTCTAGTTTTGTATGCCAGATGTCCGTCAGGCAGTGACGCCAAGGTTTTGTCTGTGTCCTTTGTGCTTCCTTGGTTCCCTCCATGCATTGCTCTTGTCTGTTCATTGGCATTGATGTGATTTTCACCTGAAGCTGGAGAGTCATCTTTTAGTGGTGTTTGGTGGACGAGAACAGTACCTTTTCATACTTTAATTGTTAAACCAACTTAGAATGGATGCATAATAAGGCCAAATAATTTTTTTCTTCGTACAACCTCATAAGTCTTGGAAGAAACTAATTAATTGCATGCCTTTAATGGTCTTTGCTGTTTTTATCTGTTAGGGACGAATTAAATTGCCAAATCATATATTATTACTTAGCTTCACTGATAACAATTATTTCATGTGTATCAGGAACAATCATCCACTGTCCTTGAAAATAAGCGCAATTCCCAGATTACATAGTTTTCCGTGCTATATGGCGTTAAAACCTCAAGATTTAATAGGGCAAAAATATCGTTCTTTGGCAACAAACTCCTATACTCTCAGACGTTTTCTCACTCATCCTTTCTCTCGGCGACTAGGCTAGACGAGACGGAGGAGATGGATCACTCGGTCAAGGCCCCAAAACAAGCCTGTCTCGGTTAATTCATGGGGAATTGGCCTATTATTTTTATGTCTGTGATTACGAGGACAGGGCCGTAACTGGCACTCCAACACAGATAACAAAGATGTATTTAGAGCTAAATAATATTGAGTGTACCTTTGTTTAAAGCTGGAATCAATACTTCTTAAAGCGTGTCCATTTTTCATTTAGGAGGCCTGATGTCTTCGTGAGGGGGAGGGTTGGAGAGATGAATGGGCACAGTGTATTCTTTAATTCTCTCTCTCAATGTGTGTGTGTTGCTGTAGTCATAATAATTGTTGGAACAAGCGCGGTTGGTAAAGATCGGGCAGAGGGGTGAGCGGGTTGTACAAAGAAAGGTAATAGATTTTAAAAATTGAGATGGATTGCGCACGAAATGTGTTCTCGGGCATTTCGATGGAGCGCTGAAGGAAGATGGACAGTTCGAGATCAGGTCATCAGGGAGGAAAAGAGAATATGCATCCGCGAAAAATGAGGGCAAATGCCTATGGAAATTTTTAACGGCACGTCACCGTCCTTATGCTTACAATCATATTGGGCGGATGTGACACCGTTTGTCCCCTTGAGCTGCCGTAATGCAGATAAGTTGGTTGCCCTGCCGGGGCCGTCACCAGGGAGTACTAATGGGAGTAGTTCCTTCTTTGAGGCACCAGGGGGAAACAGATAGCTGTCCTCAGAGACATCTGGGAATATAAAGTGAGAAGCTAGGCCATCTGTCTCTCTAGTTTTCTCTCTCACACGCCGTTTCTTGATCGGGCCTGAGGGCTCACAGAGCCTGTTACACCTTCTACAACGAATCTCTCCAAGAATAAATAAGCATGTGTTTTTGAGGGGGGCGTGGGACTAAGGGTGTTGACAGCCATGTTGTTTGTTCAACAACATGCCTCTGCCTGTGAGCCAAAAAAATCTCCTTTTGTTACAGATGAGATATTTGAGTCTATACAACAGAACTGTGTGTTTATTTCTTCAAAAGACTAAACCGTTTGTTATAAGGTGACCTTAGAAGTCATTTACCACATAGTGCCTTTGACTTGTGTTTAGACTGGACTGTATTGTATTGTATTGTATTTAGACTGTATTGCTACTGTGCAGTGAAAACAATACGATGTTGTAGTGGAATAGGCTATAGTGGCCTAACAGCAGACATAAGAAGAGGACTACATACTGTGCTGTTTAAGTGCTAAATATATCAACAAGGAAGCAGCATGTTATCTTAAATGACTATCAAAAATATAGTTTGTTTTGATTGACAGCCACTAGGATTTGGGGCTCAGGGCAAAAATTGAATTACTCTAACATTGGATCCCATAAATATCTGCTCTCTCTGTTTTGTTTTTTTTTCTGTCCTGATTTTTTTCCTTTTCTTTTTTTCACTCTGTGTGGCATGGATATAGTGGATGTAATTTGCACCATCCAATTTTCACTGTATTTACTGTCTGTGCCTTTGTCAATTTGGCAAGGAGGAACACGTTGCTGAATAGCTGCGCCGGTGTCACTGGTGTCGTCACGCTACGCTGCCTCTGGCATGGTGCAGCCCCGCAGGTCAGTGTGTGTGGGAAGAGCCAGGCGCCTGCCGGGGGTCCGGGGGGGCTTTGCGATGCTCCTTTCTGTATCCCCTTTGGACTCAGGCTAGCCCAGATCCACTTCTCTCATTCATGAGAGGGTCAAACACACAGGTCAGCCCACCACTTTTTCTTTTCTCTTTTTTTTTTTTGGTGCTTTTAAACACTCCTTGTGTTTGAGAGTGATGGAGAGAAGTGGTTGCATGCTCGTATTTGTGTGTGTGTGTGTATGTGTATGTGTGTATGAACAGTGTGTGGGTATAGATGAAATGGCATATAATTTTGCTGCTGTTTTTTTAAGAGGCCGTAATAGCAGAAGCTTTGATTGCATGGCCAAAATGGTCCAGAACCACGGTGATAAAAATCCCTCTTCGATCTCTCACAAAGAGGCACTGCGGGAAGTGGTATAGGTAGTGTGTGTGTGTGTGTGAGCTGTAAGGGCGGTGGGAGGTTAATAGTTAACAGAAGTGAATGGAGGAATTTGTCATTCATTTGCCCCACAAACCCACACAAACAAATCCAAAAGTCACCATATCTATTGCTCAGTCTCCCTCTCCCACTCATGTCGTTGGAATCACAGGTAGCTCTTTTAGACCTCCTTGGCTTCCATGTTACTGCACCACTACTGCTCCAACACCCCCCCCCCCCATCTCTCCTTGTCTATCCCCTCTGTGCTATCCCTCTCTCCTTTTCTCCTCTCCTCTGCCCCAGCCTAACCTTTCCCTCTGTCTGTTTAGCGTGAGGATAGAGCTGTGGAGGGGGGAGGCAAGCTGACAGTCAGCGCACCCCTGCTCAGTAAATATGAACTGCACCCAACAGACAGGCTCATTCATCACAGGCGAAAGAGCAGCAGAGAGAAAGAGAGAGAGAGACGGAGAGATAGAGCACAAAAGAAAAGAGTGTAACAGAGAGAGAGAGAGAGGAGTGGGTGGAGTGGACGAGCGGAGAAGGCAAGGATTTGTGGGAGTGAGGAGGAAGAGGGAGAGGCGTAGAGACGGCAGAGGAGGAAACGGGCAGCTTGTGAGGGATGTGGTTGGACTCGTGGTGGAAGAAGGGGCAAAAGAGGAGAGGAGATGAAGGATGGAACAGAGCAGCACTGTGGGTGGTGGAAGAGGCTAATAAGCAACGGATTTGGAGAAACAGTTAACCAACATGAGAGTTCAGAAAATAATAATGTGGGCTAGTATAGTTTAGAACAAGCTATACCTATAGTTTAGAATGACCTGTAGAGTATAGAACGACCACACTGAAGAACAGGGACAGGGACAAGGACAAATGCAATTAAACATATGCACACAAGAAAAGAAAAAAACATTGCATGATTTAACAAAACATGTGGATATGGATCTTTCAATATCATGCCAATCGTCTAATTTAAACCAGTCAATGCGTAATTAGTTGTACTGAACTAACCTCAGTACAACCTAGAGCCAGAACTGTTATTTCATGCTGAACAAGAGACCTGGATGAAGAGGTCGGTGTAAGAGTCAGAGAAAGCCATCAACTTGACATCTGTTCTTTCTCAAATATTTGTTCAGTATCTCACATATGAGGTGCATTCCCGTAGATATTCTCAAAGAACCAGGGTTACGACAGTTCTTTTTCAAATATCCGCTCGGTATCTTACCTATGGGAATATGAATCACTCATATTTGCAAAGAACCGTAGTTATGACAGTAACCTTTCATTTTTACCTGTGACATTCACAAACATTTAGAGAACTCATGTAGAACCATGTCTCTATCTTGCTCCTGGTCCATCCTTGCTCTATGTGTTTGACATCTTTCTCTGCTCTACATTACTAACTGTGCAGTGGAATGATTGATTCAGCCATTAATTTCATGACTGGATTGTCCAAAAAACACCTTGCGGCTTGACAATGCCACTAAAATCAGGGAGGTATGATTTGGGAAAGAATAGAGACCCTTTTGACAGTTTGTTCAGAACCCTTATTGTAATATTATTCAAATGTAACACTTATTTTGGGGGTACACAAGTCTTTTTATACTATGCAAAGGAGAATAAATGGCTAATGACTGTTAATTTTGACCACTCTTCTAAAGATGAAAAGGACATAATTTTTAAAAAATGAAAAAGCATTGATTTGGGCTACTTAATTTGGAAAAAGAAAATGTAATGCACATGTACTTTTATCATTATGAACTCTAGTACACTTTGGTCAGTCAAAGATGCATTCAAATATACTTTATAGGTAAATTTATAGATTAGTTATAGATAAGGTATAGATAAAGTATCATTATTAAATAAGATAAAGGCATTTTACATGCTTACCGTATTTTATGCAACATAATGCAATTCTTTTACCTTAGCATAACAGCTTCAAATGCATTCCATTGTTACACTGACTTACTGATTATAAAGTGTCTGACATTGCCAGGAAGCGTCAGAACGTTGCATGTAACATTACTGATCATTACCCTTTTGTATAGGTATAAGAGTACACACACTTTTGAACCCATAAGGAAATTCAGTGACATACACATTAGTGACATACACATCACACAGTGAACACGCAGTGAGGTGAAGCACACACTAGGCCCAATCAGTGGGCAGCCTTCTCGAATTTGCATGTCATTTGGCATGATGGTTCACACTTTGGTTGTTTTTTTTTTTACTGTCTGGGTACCATAAAATATCATTTCTGTTACAGTGCTTTACACACACACTCACTGTTTTTACATGCACTTATGATCAAATGTGATCAAAACCAGGATAAGCCTCATATTCAGGATACTGAAGTGCATGTAAACATAGTCACTGACAAAAAAAAAAACAACTACCAAATTATTAGTCACCATTTTTTTCTCTCACAGAATCACTTTGGGCTGCTGCACGCTCATATCAGCTTTTAGAGAGGATGCTGAGATGTTAGCTGCCATGCTTTCTAGTAAAATATATCAACTTCAAATTTTAGATACTTGCCATGGCACTTAATTCAAGTCTAGAACCAGAGAAGGTTGCTAGATCCTATATTATACTACTACTGTTGTTCATTACCAAACTATTCTTCTGGAGAATTGAATAGGAAACAGTCCTCGAGCCTGTTCTTCTTGAGCCGCCTGACTCCAATGACTGAGGAGGCACTCAGAGGTCTTGAACTAGGCCCATAAATTAAACAGAGGACACAGTAAGGAAATTGACAGGGACAGAATGGTGCCTCAATAACAGCCATTGTATGCTCATAAAATGCATAAAATGTTCCCCTGTGTATTCCCTTCATAGGCCTCATTCTCTTGTTCTCTTCGTGTATGCAGTGTGTTGTTCCTTGTTACACTCCGGAAAATAGACTTTCCTCTTGCATCCATCACTTTTCCTCTCTCCTCCACAGACCCTCCATCTCCTGCACTTACCTGTACCCATCTGTCCCCCCACATAAACTCCCACTCTTCATACCTCCATCTGTCTTTCTCTCTCTGTCTCTCTCTCTCTCTTCCTCCCTTCTTCCCTACCTCCCACAGTCAGACAGCTGTGAGAGAGAATGATGTGTGACAGATGCTATCTTTCGATCTTCTGTCAGTGAGATTAATATTGACACAGTGTGTTTCTTACCAGAGGCTTGTTGACTCTGTGTGTTGTGTATTTGTTTCATTTATTCTGGGCCAGGGTACTTTTTCTTAAGAATCAGACAATAACTGATGTGGGTCCCTAAACAGAAGTGGCGAGTGGAGAGACTGGCTTTACTGGTCTCATATAGGAGAAGGTTTAGGTCACCACTGAGATGGAGCACAAAGTGTGCTATCTAGCTAATAGATGCTTTTGTGACAGCTCCTCACCATAGGGAAAGCAGGACCAGCAGGAATGACCTGGGGGTTAAGTATTATTGAGTCTTGCTATTAACTTCTGTGCTTAACAGAATGCAATTGTATAGGCCTATCATAGATTCTGTGGGTAATGTCTATGCTATCATTAGCCTACTCCAACATATTTTACACAGATCTCAGGCAGTGTTGAGTGCAGCAAGTTATAATATTCAACACCTGAAGAATAAGTGGCTCCATTGGGCTTCTCTGCTATCTCCATTAAAAGTAGTAGGCTAAGTTAAGGCTTAAATTAGACCATGTCTAATGTTTGGGGTGAGAAAAAGACACTGGTCAACATGAAACTGAGACATGCTGAGTGAAAGAAAGTTTTATCAAGGTAACAGGGCAAAAACAATGGGCTGAAAGAGATAGTGTTGGGGAGACGCTATAGGCCGACGGGGGAAACAGTTGTCGCTGGAGACTTTTATTGACTTTTTTCCCTCTTCAATCGCACGTGACTGGAGCGCGCGCAGGGGCCAACAGATAAATTCAAAGAGAGAGGGACTGAGGGAGAGAGAGAAATGAGAAAATAAATTACTCTGGAAAGATATGACGATAGGCTACACGCGGCTTTAAATCTAAAAGGGAATTCGCGACACACTCGACCAATTTGTCACTGCGCTTTTTACCTCTTTTCCATTTCTTTTTTCTCTCTCCTCTTGTGGTGGGCTTACTTCTCTCCTTATTATTTTTTTCGCCCCTCCAGAAGTCCTATGCCCCTAATCTAACTTACTTTTAGCATGTCTTCAATTCTTGCTTCACTTTTCCGATTTGTATTTTGTATGATGTGGTGTCTCAAAACTCTGGATGGAATTTGTGATCCCCGCCGCCACACTCGCAAATAGTGCAGTACTATGTCTTGTCAAAACATCCGTACTGCATGCAGCTCGTGTCTTTGTTTATGTCAGTGTACCATTCATAACGAATCTATAAATCCATCTTCCCAACCCATCAGTCTTCTGATCTGTAACTACAGCGTAAGATCAGTGTCGCGCCCCACCCCCTAACATCATCAGAGCCACAGAAAGAGGGAAATGAGATGCAACGAAAAAATGAAGGGGGGCCCAAAGTGAAGGATAGCTGGAAATGGAGGTAGAGAGAAAGAATGGAGAAAGAGAAAAGAAAGAAAGCGCAGTCTTAAAGTATACCCCCCTCTTTTATTTAATTTAGACGCCAGGCGAAAATCGATCCTGCCATTCGATACGCAATCCGAATCAAGGCGAATTAAGCGGGCGGAAATTAACTCTGAAAATATTTTTGATGGAGTGGCTTGTAGTCTCTCGGCCAAATGGACTGCAAAGTGGAACAAATGACAGGGGCCTAGTGGTGGAGACAGCGCCGCTCCATCTTCCATTAGGGCGTAATGGGATAGGTCCAGCCCCCTAGCTCGACTCGGCTGCATTAATCAAAACAGCCGCTATATGAAGATTTATGGTTCTCCCCGCGTCGCCGCTCCACTCGAGCGCCGCTCAAGCCGAAGCCAGTTCTTAGGTTTGTGTGTGTGTGTGTGTGTGTGTGTGTGTTTGCGCGCGAGTGAGACAGAGGGAAATAAAAAGCGTGAGTCCCCCCTCCTTCTCTCTCTCTCTCTCTCACGCACACACACACACACTGCCCCGTGTGTATACACAAACAGACGCAGGTTTCGCTCTCGCACACACTCGTGCCGTTGTAGTGGGAGACTGTGTAATCCTATCTTGTCAAATATTGGATGCGTGTCATATTCCCTGTCTCTCTCTCTCTTTGACACATGTTTTAATCCACGGCCCGGATCTACATAGCGTTTACCACCGCCTGTTTGAATCAACACCTGCAAGTCATGCTTTAACTCTTTTCACTGTAAGGACGAACATTTTTCCTCAAACCATAAAATTAGCATACTTATAAAATAAACATTTAAAATGCTTTTTGACTTTTCAAGCATGTTCATACAGCAACCCCATAAAACCAATCTTACTTTAAAATTAATATTATTACAGCCGTCTACACAATATGTTCACTTCTGTCTCCAACAGCAGGAGCTATTGTGCGTATTTAGTAAACCTCACCAAAGAATATTTGGTGCTGAGTTTATGTAACATTTATGAAGGTATTGTTGTTTGAGGCTGTTGTTGTGGCAGTCCTGCTGTGTCTGGGAGCTTTCTAGAAAACTTTATCCGACCTTTGATGGGAGAGGCAGTGGTAGCCCTAGAGTTGAGAGGCAGTTTGAGAGGCAGCCTGTCTGTGTGTATGTGTTTGAGAGAGAGAGGCACTGGGATGAGTGTGTGTGTGTGTGTGTGTGTGTGTGTGTGTGTGTGTGTGTGTGTGTGTGTGTCTGCATGTGTGTGTTGTGGGTGGGGAGGTCTGCAAGGGCCACCAGGGGAGCACCGTGGTTCTTTTCTTTCCCTCTCTATCAATTACGCTCCCTTCTCCTCCTCGGTCCCAAACTTTTCACACTTCTCTGCTACTCTCGGCCTCTCTGCCACCACCTGCACGTCCTGTCTCTGACCAGAGTCTCATCTCAATATGCGCTCCTCTTTCTCTCTCTGTGACCGCTCCTTCTCCTTCTCATCTCATTCGCTCTCTTTCATTTGCACACACACACACACCTCCTCCAACCACTGCTCTTCCACTCAGACAGTCAAATACACATGGAGACATCTCTATATCCCTCCATCTATCTCTCCTTCCCTTTCCCCTCACTACCCCCCTTTCCTTTCTTTACTTTTCTTTCTTTTCCTGCACAGAGGGGAAGCTGGCTGCCAGTTTTAGTCTGCTAGAGGGTTTATTTAAATTAGAAACGCTTCAATCTCCTCACCACTTCCCCCTCCACCTTTTTTTCTCTCTCTCTCTCTCTCTCTCTCTCTCTCTCTCTCTCTCTTCATCTCTTTCCTTCTTGCTCCCATTCGCCACCCCCCAACTCCCCCCACACACCCACCCACACACGCCCTCGGATCTGGTGATTCCCCCCTTTCTTGAGAAGCCTCCTGAGTCCAGGCATCGTGGGGCAATGCTGTTTCTTGCTGGAAGGGAAGAGGAAGGGGGGGGGGGTAGAGAGAGAGTGAGAGACAGAGAAAGAATGAGTAGAGAGAGAGATAGGGAGATAGATAGATATATAGAGAGAGCAGTGGTGAGGTAAATGAGAGGGGCTGCAGATGCAGAGTGCTGGGAGTACAGAGGCAGCCATGGGGAGCCATCAGGCACAGGAGCTGGGCATCACCTGCTTCCATCTCCTCCCTCTTCTCCTCCTCCTCTCTTCTCTATTCCTCCTTTCATTTTCTCCTTCACATCCTCTCCTTCTTTCCTGATCACTCTCCACTCCTTCTCCTCTCCTCTCCTCTCCTTTTCCATTTCTAGTCTACCAATCCTCCTCTCCTCCACTTCTTCCAGTTTTGCTCCAGACTCTTCTCTCCTTCTCCCTCTCTTCCATCATCTCTGTCTTATCCCTCTCTTTCTTCCTTCTCTCCTAACTTGCTATCTCTCTCCACTTCTTTCTTCTCTTCCTGTCTTCCTCCTCCTCCCTCTCTTCTCCTCCTTCTTGTCATGCTGCTAAGTATGACTGCTTCTTCACTCCCATCATCCCCATTACTCCCCCTTCACAAACGCACACACTCTCTCACACACACACACACATACACACACACACACACACACACACACATACATACACACTGTTCCTCGGTGGCCAGAAGCCAGTTTTGTACTGTAGATCTGGTTATCTATCTATCTGTCTAGCTATCTGTCTGACGCAGGTTTAGTCATTTGTGTGGTTTGTTTGCTTACTTGCATGTTTGTTTTGACTTGACAAATTCTGAGAAGCATCACTGAGGCTGTTTTGCCGTAGCTTAGCATCTGAAAGGGATCCCCCTATCTCCTCCCCATTCTCCTCTACTCTCTCCGCTCATAAGCCCCTTCCACTCTCTCTCTCTCTCTCTCTCTCTCTCTCTCTCTCACACACACACACACACACAAACATACGCATGAACACACACTTCTGTCAATCATTCTCCGGCATGTGTCTACATGCCTGGCATAGGTCGGTCAGCCCCACTAATCGCAGCTGTAAATAATGACCCTGTAGTTTTCCCTCTTGCTCACACAGTCGCCCCCTTTCCTCCCCACCTCCGTAATCCTCCACTCAGCCGAGCCCTCTGTGTCCCCCACCACTCTAGCACCACACACTCACAAAAGACACACACACACACACACACTCACACCCCTTTCCCACCCTTTCCCATTAACATACAATTATTCTCTCTGGCCCTATGCTGCCATACCCGACATGGCGTGGGGGTAGCGGGGTGTGATGGAGACTGAGCTTGCCTTTATAATGACTGGCTGACATGAGGTGCACTCACTCATCACAACTTCATTACAACCCCCTGGATTCCAGGACCACCGCACAGTGACAGCATGCATTAGGCCTCTGCCGTTACTGGCGAAACGTGCATGACTTCAAGTCACATATTTCACATTCGTAAACATGCCACTCTATGCAAACTGGATTTCAGATTTTCTGGTTTGATTTGCATTGGCTTCATTGACAGACATTTTGTTCTAATACTGATGCTGTTAATCCTGTGAGACTCCTTGCATGGTGTTGTAGTCTGTAAGTAAGCCTAGCTCATGAACATAAATATGACATTTGAAATGTGCAACACACACCAGCTGTTTTATACAAATATGCAAGTGCGGTATATTTCTTTCTTGCACTTTCTCTATTATCACTTGGCAGCAACCTCTAAGAAATGACATAAATTTTTTTTCATATCATCTTGATCATACACAGTAGATCTTGTCTACAATGTCTACATTGTAAGGTCAGAAAGAAAAAAACAGAACGCTTTAATAGCAATCATTTTGCTTTTCCTGAATCCACCCACCTTTCCATCTGTAGTGAATACAAAACAAGTTGCAGTGTCGTACACACCTGCCAAAGTGCTAAGTAACTTATCATAGGGGATTTGGCAAGGCATGTGGTGTCAAAGTTGTCTCACAATAGTCAATTGCACCTGCCAAGGCACCTTATCTGCAATTTGTTGAAACAGTTTGTTTATTGGACAGGAAGTCCTTCCAACGGCTTGCCCTGGGGGGGCTGAAGAACTCATTCACAGGAGACAGAATGGCAGAAACTACGGTCTCAGTTCTTTTAGCCTGGTGATAATTCACAACTCTCAGCCATCAGAAATACTAAGGGAGTAAAGAAGGAGCTGAGTTAAAAGGCATCACCATGTGGAATGTATAGCAAAGAGGTCCCCAAACTACTAGTGCATCTGTAATTTAACTGTATTTTAGGTGTATCTGCTATGTAAATGCATCCCCTGCTTGCAGCATGCAGAAAAGCCTAAGACTGCTGCTTTTTAGTAGCCTATGTGACTGCTCATTGCACTGTGCTGACATTCAATGAAACCGTAGTTCTCCAGCTGGGGCAAATGACTGCGAACAGCCCTCCTCTCCCATTAGGTTGTGCTCACACAGGCCTAATAGTAATGTGCATTACAATTAAGATGTATGAGCCAGTAGCTTTAATCACACCTCACCTTCAATGAAAGGCTGATTCCAATGCCATAGTCCTGATAGGGTGATGGGAATACTGCACAGTAGACATGCATATCCAGTATAGACTTCATCTGCCAAATGCTTTAAAGACCCCTCTCTAATGGGTTCAAACATAAGGCTTTCAGTAGTCTACTTTTTATAAGAGGCCCTACAACAATCACTGCTGAGTGATAAACGAATAAACCATTGTCCTAATTGTTTCATTGTTCAATGGCCTTATATTTCTTGGAGACTGCTCAGGCTATTTAATTTTCCACTTCAAAAGGAGTAGACATTATGGGATGGTGGCATTCATTATTTCTATTTGTGAAAGGGAAGAACGTGGTGGGCCTCAAAATAATTAAATAATATCTTTAAAGAATTATACATTGTCTAGAGCTGCCGAGACTTGATGGATGTCTGTTTATGATCCGTTCCGCTAAGAAATTCCTACAACACTTCTTTCCTGATAATATATCAATTTATCAGCCGAGATTTTATGTTAATTTCTAACCTACCCCCTCTCCCCCAAACAAAGCGTCTTACTCCTAAACGATCTCGAACTAATTAAGCAAGTGTTAATTAAAAATTCCTGAGACTATGAACGCGGAGAATTGTTATGGAAACGTTGAAGTTAATCAAGCTTTCAAATTATTGATAACATCCTGAGAACAGTGATCGATAGAGAAGACATTAAGTGGCGAAATAAAGCGCACTCTTGTGTCTGTCTTTGTGGATGTGTGTGTGTTTGTGTGACTGTGTTGGCGAGGAACTGTTTTTGGCGTGCTTACAGTACTTTGTGCATCCATTATTGGAAACTTCAATTGTGTAAAACAAATCCCTTATATGTAATGGCATGCTATGATCATTATGAACCGGCCTGAAGATGAGTGTCATAATGTATCGTCTATTAGTGTAGCGAACTGTGAAGACTATGGCTAACTCAATGTCTAATCTTTATTACAGAAGAGTAGGGTATGAATGGACCTCTGGATATTTTCAACTCGAATATTTGTCCTGGCTGTATACGTGTATTTTTGTCATGTTTACATTTTTTGTGTGTTTTCTTGTGTGTCAATTCCTGAATGTCGTGTACTTACAAGACGCTTCATCATTCAACCTGCGATAGGAGCAATTCACCCATAAAGTGGCGCTTTCGCCCATAAATAATATTCAAGTCGCTCTATTGTTAAGTGAAAAGTTGACTGGTGTTTGATTTTTTTTCTTTCTTTTTTTCTTCTTCTTTTCCGCGGCGACCTCGGGTTAGGACTCATACATCACGCGATGACAGCTATAGAAAGGCCCTAAATTAGCAACTAAATCGAATATTGATCAGCTATGTGCGGCCCTCCGCGTCGCGCTCCTTGGCTCTTTTTTCAGAAAGAGAGAGAGGGGGAGAGAGCGCGAGTGAGAGAGAGGGGGAGGGGGGCGGGGATGGGGGTGGGCCGGGGGCGGCTGGAGGAGATCTGTGCGGGGTGGGGGTGGCAGGGAATGTTTGAGGGCCTCCCTCACACATGCTTTCCCAGTTCTTCTTCTGTGATCAGCTCTGTAGTTTCTGGTAGTGGTTTTGTCGTACAAAAAGCCCAATATGCCTTAGCTGTCAATCATTAATTTAATAATGAAAATCACTTTACCGGACTCTTATATGAGCTTGTATTCCATACATTGTTCCAAGTAAATCAGCTGAGTAAGGCTACTGCCTTCTGTCTCACCCACGCCCACCCCTTCATACACACACACACATACAGGAATCGATCATAAAAATATGCACCCGTTCTTCTGTTTTCACATAAAATGCAGTATAATGAGCTTGCGGTTATTAAGGACGCAGTGACAAGTAACGTATCCTCTAATTAGCCCCGCTGTAGACTTCAGACATTTCACTCCTACTCGCCTCCTGTCGGAGACAGCAAACTTTCCTGCTCACCCTGCCGTTTACCAAATCATCCATCCATTCCTCCATCCATCTCATATTAACCTATCCAAACGCCTCAATCCTATCTTATTTGCTCTGTTGTGTTTCTGAACTGAATGCAGTCCAAGTAATGAAAGTTTATTGGTCAATGTTTGCAAAAAATCTCGCATCGATGACTTTGCTGTTGTCTCCACTAGTGGGAGGTCGACAGCCAGCGCTCGTACGCAGCTGGATGGCATTTGATGAAACGATCAAGGCATTTCTCACGGGAAGCCGTTGTGTCCGGGGCACAGTGATCCAAAACCAAGGCCGTGGTGTAGGTGGTCAAGGTTACGCCGGGTCAGTCAGATTAGCTCCTTCACAATCCTTAACAAAGAGCAGGAGCGTCAGGGTTCCTCAGTCCAGATCAAAGTATCGAGTGCTGGTATCATGGTTGAACAAGCTGTGCATAGCACCGAGGAGCACCGCGGATTACAGCGCCTAATTGAAATGGATGTTCCTCAGTCCGGCAGCTAAATGAGGCCTCAGATATTTCTGATGCTCGTTAACGAGATGTGGACAGTTTTATCCCAGCGTTTTCACCTATACTTGGCCTGTTTACAATTTGGATATTTTATTGTGTTTCAGAATAGTAATTTGATTGGCCTGTAACATTTTAAGTACCGTAGAGTCGCCATGGACAAGGCTACTGTCATTTCAGCACCAAGGACAGCGTCCACACAGACCCTCGATGCAATTGTCGAAATCCCACCTGCAAAATATAACCACGTCACCATAAATCTATTGCTTAGGTCTGTGCATTTCTTGATTCGGTAGACTTATGGGTATAAGCTATAGTGGTGTGAATGGTAGGCAGAGTATATGGTAAATACTATTCACTTTTGACAAGCGTTTGTTTCGAAACTGAACAGAGAGTTTAAGCAAACAGCTCCACTTGCCTCCTCAACCGCGTTCTTGGCAAACAATTTTAGAACTTCGCTCGAGGACAATTCCGGCAACCATCTGTTCATGCGCGTGGGGCAGGAAGCTGATTTCACAACTTTTCTGAGGAAAGGTGGTTGTCAGCCAATGAGCTTGTTTCTTTAAAATTGCCCCGTTCTGTTTACTTTCACGACCTTTCAAACTTCTCTGAAGACAGAACAGGAGGTAATGAAAGACATGTTTTCCTTTTTCCTTCTCCTTGGCACTGCGTGGCAGCCTTTCCTGTTGGAATTTGAACACGAGCAAACACCATGGGTTTATCTCCGTTTGCAAAGTACTAGAAACCTGGTTTGAGGGTGCACTAGCATTTGCAATAGAGTAATGCTAAGCATGAAGGCTACAAAGCTGATGATATAGGTTGATTTCATATTACCATTAAAATCCCCTTAACAGAGTGCAGAATAACAGACATATTAATTATCAAGCAACCAGGTGTGCTACACATTTCAAATCTATATCATAATAACTGTATGAATATGATAAGATACCTAGATCCAGAATATTTGATTTTCTACCATTGGCCTACAGACAGTTTACCTTTGAATGCAAGCTACTTTAACTATAGAGACCACAAAGTACACCAGTTGGCCATTAACAGATCACACAGTTTTAGAGACTGTAAAAAGACTTGCCTTGGCTTTTCCAAAGTAGACCATTTAATGCCAAATAGAATGTAAAGATTTAGAAGGAAGCACAATAACACTTCAGCTCCCAAAAGTCTCACAATAGGCCAAATCATCCAATGTTTTGCTTTAAAGTAAGTCACAAAGTTTCACAATTGTTTGATTGATCATCCTGACTGAGTTGGATTAACCTGTATTTGAGATACTTCTGTACATCACAGCAATGACCAAAACAAGCTTTCATTTAAAAATTTTGCACTGATCCAAATGGATCTATAATTGCACATACAAATGCTTAAAAATATACCATATGCCATTTATTTAAAGCATATTGTGTACATGTAGATTACCTTATCTTTTACTATGAAATACATATGAATAAACTGTTATATCTTCAACATTTTAATCATCACTTTGAATTATCAATCATTATCAATCCTCAGTCATTATTATGCACTGTGCAGTGTCAGTGGCAACTGGAAGTAGGAATGCACTTTCCTAACTTTGGTTAGTCTCCTTTCCAAGAGAAGCCATTCAGGAGCAAAAGCAGAGATACTTTTGGAGGTATTGTGTGGTTGTGGTTGTGAAAGGAAAATAAAGACCACAGTAAATGAAGAGGATCAGGAGATAATAAAAACAAAAACAAAAGGATAAAACCAAAGAATACACAAACAACAACTGTGCCCCAAACAAAAGAGAAGAGGATCACTACTCATCGACAATGGAGCAGAAGAAAACATAAAGGACCACAGCGGCCCAGACTGTGTGAAGGAGGCACAGATGAGAAGAGGAATGAAGTGACCTGGCAAGAAAGAAAGTGATAGGGAAAGAAAGTGATAAAGAGAGAAAGAGAGAGAGAGAGAGAGAGAGAGAGAAGAAACGAATGAAAGATAATTACGTTAGAAAGAGGAGAGGGACCAGAAGGAAGGAAATGATTAGAAGAAAAGAGACTGATATCCGATCGAGGTAGAGAAGGAGAGAAATGGAGGGAGTAGGAGAAGGCAAGGAGAGGGGAAGAGGGGGAGGAGAGGGGAGGACATGCTTATGGCTGGAGTTCAATACATACTGACACTCTGCCTCGGTGTCAATAGCCAGACTTGTGTGTGTGTGTGTGTGTTTGTGTGCTTTTTGGGGAAATATGATTTGTGTTTTATGCTTGCAGTTGCACTTCATGTCTAACCTTTGTTTGTAAAGTTCAAAGAGACTAGGATCAATGCTCCAAAATGATTAGAATAAACAGATTGTGTGCATATGATCAGATTAATCACTTTTGGGGATACATATACTGTTTACACACACACACACGTGTGTGTGTGTATGTGTGTGTGTTTGTGTGTGTGCGCTTGGCCTTTTAGTTTAATTTTCAGACAAAATATCCTTAATGCCTTTTCTTTTCGCCTTCACAGGAAGGAAAAAAACACGCCTTTCTTTCCTGAGCCAGCCTGCATTAACAGGTAGGCTGATGGGATCATTAAGACAGTCAATATGTAACCTTCAAAGAAACATTTTCAGAAGAAAATACAATAAATACTCTATTATTCTGCTCATTCCCACCTGGTGTTTATTTCCTCTGTTGTAACTTTGTCACAGTGTTTCTTTTTTCTCACCAACTCATATCGTCAACCTGATGCTTCGCCATGTTCTTTTCTTCCCTCTGTGTTCTCCTGTGTTCTCTTCTCTCTGTATCTCCCCGTGTTCTCTATCCTCAGAGTTCACCTGTGTTCTCTTCCCACTGTGTTCTCCTGTGTTCTTCTTCCACTATATCTCCTGTGTTCTCTTCCCACTGTATCTCCCTGTGTACTCTTGTGTTCCCTATCCTCTGTGTTCTCCTGTGTTCTCTACCTGTGTTCTCTTTCCTGTGTATCTCCCTGTGGTCTCTACCCTCCTGTGTTCTCTTCCCTCTGTGACTCCCTGTGTTCTCTTTCGACTGTATGTCTCTGTGTTCTCTACCCTCTGTGTTCTCCTGCATACTCCTATGTTCTCTTCCCACTGTATCTCCCTGTGTTCTCATGTGTTCTCTTCCCTCTGTATCTCCCTGTGTTCTCTCCCCTATGTGTTCTCCAGTGTTTTCCTATGTTCTCTTCCAACTGTATCTCCCTGTGTTCTCCTGGGTTCTCTCCCCTCTGTGCATTCCCTCTCCTCCACCCTATTCACAATTTCCTTGACTCAATTAATATACAATTAGGAAGGTTTAATCAATGACATCTAAGCATAATATGATATGAATTGCCATTAAATGGCAAATCTTTTACAGTATACAGACACACACCAGCGATCTTTCTAGTTTCACACAAGTTTATTCTTTCACTCTCCTCTGTCCCTTTTTTGTGCTTTCACTCAGCCACTTCTGCTTTGTGATCATTCTCTTTTCTAGCCTTTTCTCTCTGTGTCTTTCTCTCTCCCTTCCTACCTTTTTGTCATTGACCCCTGGCCTGCGTCTCGGTCTGAGCATTGACTGCTGGGCTCCGTGTCATCTGAGCTGGCTGTCGATACTTACCTGGTTTGGACACCCTCAGAGCTGTGGTCATCCAGTAGACACATTGGGGGAGAGGAGGGGGGGGGGGGTGGGGGGGATAGAGACACTCTACTCTGGAGAGAGGGACGAAATGGAGGAAGAGAAGATGGAGAGACAAGATGGAAAGTCAGACAGAGAAAGGGAGAAGTGAAATGTTCAGTATATTTTTTGTTCTCATGTAACACTTAAAGTAACACCATGCATTTATTTTTTGCCTTCAAATAATGGCTAAAATAATGACTTGTAATATGGTGAAGAATGAAGTGTCAGCCATTGCTATGGCATACCCCAAATGCTTGATATTTCTCTATGTAATGTTGTTGATTAGGTAGGAACATGACCATTTTAGGCATCTTGATATAAACTTGGTGCGGACTTAGTCCTAACTGACATTGAATGTTGACACAGAGGGGCATAAATATCCAATCCTCTATAGTGTTGCTTTAATGACAGGTAGAGCAGACTTGAAGAAGTATTCAAGCCTCACACACTGTTGGCTCTAAACAAAATATCACTAAATGGACTGTTGTGGTCAATTTTGTCATTTGACACACACACACATTGCGAATGCAAAACACTTTTTTTTCTTTTCTTCTTTTAAGCAAACATTATTTGCATTGTGACACATTATTGGCCTAATTTCTATGCTTAACTACCATTCACGTGCATGGATTACCATCAGATGGCTGTTACAATGGGCTAAGACCAGTGTAGCCTGCTTTAGAGTCTAGTCCACTTCCTCCTTGCTCCACCTCTCGTTCCCCCTTTCCCTCCTTCCTTTTTACGCTTTTCATTTCCTCTAATC
The DNA here is from genome assembly GCA_027481765.1 of Tenualosa thibaudeaui. Classification (NCBI taxonomy): domain Eukaryota; kingdom Metazoa; phylum Chordata; class Actinopteri; order Clupeiformes; family Clupeidae; genus Tenualosa; species Tenualosa thibaudeaui. The sequence continues at coordinate 8,713,421 of JAIFZK010000019.1, read as the reverse complement.
TTTCTCTCCCTTCTCTCTCCTCTGCCCTGTCACTTTGATTTCCCTATCCACTGGTCTGTGCTGTGTGTATGTGTGCATGTCGGTATGTGTGTGTGTGTGTGAGTGAACATGTTTGTGTATCTTTCTGCATATGCTTATATTAGTATCTGCCCTTGAAGCTCAACATTTCAGGGTGGTTGAAGCTGTTCACACTGTTATGCCTACACATCCAGTTACCAACCAGAGAAGCCTAAACTACCCAATAATACTGTTTTGGATTACACTCACAAACACATACATGCACACACACACACACACACACACATTCAGACATACAAAACCCTCACCCTTAACACTGACTTTTCCTACAAACACGTGCATGGTCATCATCATCGTCATCACCATCATCATCATGCCCCTTGAAGGCTTGTTGTGCCTATGTATTTATATGTATATCAGCAGGGCTGTGCATGCGTGCGTAACCCCGGTGTCTGGCTGCCTGCACTCGGAGAACGCCGGCCTCTATATGAGAGTAGACAGTGTGCGCCGGCCAAGGGAGTGGGGGAGAGAGAGACAGAGAGAGAGGACAGAGCAGACCCGCCAGGGTGCGCTTGGAGCCGTGGGGTGGTGGTGTTGGGGTGGGGGGGTGACTGTGGTGTGTGAGCGCAAGCCGAGGGAGCCCCCCCCCCCCTTCCCTTGTAGACAGTTTGACTGATGACATGCATTAAACAGTTAATCTGTCTGATTGAATGTTTGCTTCCTCCAAATTGAAACATTAAACAACAAGGCGAGAGAAAGAGAAAGCGGCAGTGCCGGCACCACAGAGAGGGATATGGCTTCATCTATTGCCCAAATCATGCAAAGCATCAGACTGGAATATGTAATCCCATGCTGTGTGCCGGCAAGGGTGGGGAGGGGGGAGGAAGAGAGAGATTGAAAGGGACAGAGGGCAGGGGAGAATGAGCGAGGGATAGAGGTGGTGGGACATAGAGAAGGAGAGAAAGATAGTGGGAGTGGGAGGGAAAGAGAAGGGGAGAGAGATGAGAATGGAGAGGCAGATGGTGAAAGAGGAAAAGAGAATTGATAGGAGGTGGAAGAAATGGATGCAAGGAGCTAAAGGAAGAGAACGCAGAGGACGAGAGAAATGTGGGGAAGATTTGTAGAGAGAAGAGTCAAAAAATGTGTGCGCTTGCCTCTCTCTCTGTGTGTGTGTGTGTGTGTGTGTGTGTATGGGTATGTGTGTGTGTGTGTGTCTGTGAGACTGCGTGTCTGTGTGTGTGTGTGTGTACAATATATGGTGTTGGTGTTATATATGTGTATGTGTTGTTGGATACCTGTGGGATTGTTCCAGACAGACACCAGGCAGATTGATAGATGCCACAATAACAAGAGAGAGAAACAGACAGATCCAGTGTTAAGGTCGACTGTCGCACAGCAGGGCCGTCATCAGAGACATTCTTTTCAATTGGGTGGCATTCTGTCTTCATCCTGTTCTATTGCTAAAGTTCAAGTTGTCCTGATGGCCACAACTCTTGTTGCTTTTATCTTGCCTCAAATCATTTACCGGGAGAGCTGTAACTGCCAGCAATCCCGTTGTGCTCTGATGGAGAGGAAATATCTGACACCTATCAAAGCCTCTATTCACCAAGACCAATCTGAAAGCAAAGGGGAGGAGGGAGAGAAGGACCAGGTAGTTAGGCATTTTCCAGGAAGAGGGAGAAAAAAAAACATTTGGGTTCATAGGGAATGTGCAAATATAGTTCAATCTCAAACTCTGGATTAATAGGTTAGTTAGTCTTGGAGCACTACCTTTTATGCTGATTAGAATAAATGAACATGTGCAAACTTGCCTTTAATAATTAAGCCCAATTCGATACATGCAAATGCATTGGGCTCAGCACGTCATCATAACACAAAATCTAACAAACTCTCCCTCATGATCGTATTTCTTCTAGCCTGAGATGGATGATACTTCCACTCTGAGCTTGTGCTTGTTTCTACATGTTCTCTGTTGTCCTCTTTGTAACAGACAGTAACCAGCTAGGGCCATTTCTGCTCTCCAAGGTGCTGAAGCCAAGACAGCAGTGTTAAGAAACTGTCACTTTTTGTCCATAAAATTACTGCCTGTGTGTCCAGAGTCCATGGCCTTTTTTTCCCTGTTGCCTTTTTTGACATCTTTCTCTTTACAACATACAGAACATCGAGGAGGACACAAGAGGACAGACCTTATTTGAAATAAATGGATGGATAGATGGCTTGGATGGAAATAACACACGTATAGGAGGATAGCTGGACAACCTGTGCATTATTCCAATTCCATGTCATTGTCTTCCTTCTTTTTTTTATTATTCCTTTACCTTTTTACAAGGCAGTTATGAGTTGAAGCTTCTGGCCAGGCCATTACAGCGCTATAAATGTATTCCCTTTGTCTCAAGAGCATATTTTCCAAATGACTGTTATTTTCTTTCCTGTGTCAGTTTCACATCCACTCAGAGTGTGGGGAAGGCAGCTTCATAATTGCACAGAGCCACAAAAGAGTCCTGATTGACGAGCAGGTGAGCCTATACGTACTCTCACATCAACAGTCTCGAAAAGATTGACAGATCAAAACATAAATAGATAGATTGCTGGACGGATAAACTGATAGATCTCGCCGAGAAGGTCAAACTTTGGCGCTTGTGTTCGTCACTGGTGAAGAGAAGAAAAATTGATCGCTGGCACACAAAAGGGGCTGAAATGACCAAGAAATTATTTTCTGGGCAATGAACATTCGGAATGGGGCAAGTGAAAGGAAAGGCGTAAGAGGAAAAGAAGAGAGAGAGGAGGGAAGACAAAAAGAAAGAAGGAAAGAGAAAATAGGGACAGAGGGATGGGGGGGGGACTACCTTTTTTGACAATACAAAATACCTGGCAACAATCTGCTGTCAACTACATGCAGTTTTGAAAAGCTTTGCAAAGTCAAATATTGCCAGTAACTGGCTGACCTTCGAGGTAGCCATCATCTCTCGCCTTCCTCTCCCTTAACCTCCCTGTCCTGTCTGTGAGATTCAGAAATCAGGCATGCAGTCTGGGGTGACGTCATTAATCCAACTGTCAGTCCCATCACGACTGTCTCAAAGTTACTGACAGAAAAATAAATATAAAAATAAATAAATGAGCCACCAGAGCATGGAACATTGGTGCCTCTCGGCGTAAGACTTCAATTGCTCACATCAACCCCCCTCTCTATTGATGGACCGTTCAAAACAGCACTCCGTTATGCTGTCTGGGTGGTAAGGGGGTTGACAGTTGGAGGGGGCAAATGATGCCCTTAAACCACATGCCAGCAGTGCCATCCCCATATTGTTCTTTCACACTCTCACACACAAGCATACAGCTCCCCCTCCCACACACACACATGCACTAACACAGACATTGAGGCATAAAGACCCAAGAAACAAGAATGATTTTGTGTGATGTATGTGACTCTCTCTCTCTCTCTCTGTCTCTCTTTCTCGCTCTGAGCTGCTAATGAATGTCTGATGGATAGACGGAAGAGCGCCTCATCCACAACAACAGACAACAAATCGTCCAGTGCGCAAATGGGAGCGGGCGCACGCAAGCCGCTCAGAGGCGGATATGTAGATTGGGGCTGAGATGATGGGTTCGTGCCGACAGAGACGGATCGAGAGGTTCGCGTGCGGGTAAACAGCCTGGGCCTGATTGCGAACACGCAACGAGGCCATTACGGCGAATCCGCACTCTAATCATAATTAATCACTTACTTATTAACTGTTAATTACGCATCGCAAATATATCCTCAGCAGGCGAGCCCCTATTTTGTTGACGAGGAAGATGAGAGTAAAGGCTTTTGAATGGGCGAGGCAATATTAATTTATTCTTTCTTATTAATTTCCCTTATTAAAACAACAAGACTAGAACTATAAGTGTTTTTTTCTTTGTGAAATAAATGGGGGGTGTGAAAAGCAATATCAATTCGAGCGTGTCCATGTACAAACAGTAAATCATATCAAGTGGGGGTGGCTTTCAGTTGGTCGTTATTACCATGGCGACATTTTAAATGTATTTGTCTCCAAGTGTTGTATTGCCTTTTCTTTTCTATTCTTTTATTTTTTTTAATATATGCATGCCAATCATAAGAGCATGTGCTAGGCTACCAGAAGGAACGAATGTAGGCCTTTAGCAGGATGGTTTCAAAGGCCAGTTAGGTTTCATACCTTTTGTCATGGCCTTACCTCTCAAGATGTCAACTTGCTTTCTTACAGGGCACTTAATCATCCATATTATTATGATGGCCTACGCTATGACTTCAAATGGATTCACATAACACAGGTATTAGGCCTTCCCCAACCCACCTTTTAGAAGATATCTCCATGTAGTCCATCTACTGGGGCTCTTTCCGTAAGGTTGCAATTTAAATATGAATACGTAAATGTGATATTTTGCATTTTTCATCTCGCTTCTCTCTCCATACCCGCATCTCAGTCTACCGCACATCTCGGTTCCATAAGAACTGCATTTGGTCCCTTTTCCCATCACCCTCCCTGTCTCGGCTTCTTCCAAATAGCCCACCTGCGCGGTGAAAGTGAGGGCAAAGCGCCGTAATAGCGTTAATGCTCAGTAATACGGGGCAGATATTATAATCTAAGCCCTGTCACATCGCGTTAGCCACGAGAGACTGACGTGTCAATGCTGCCGCGCACAGGTGAGGAGCTGAGGCCAGGAAGCGCGCCCCGGTAATAATAGTCAAAAGCAGACACGTTTATTTTAGAGAAGAAAGGCTTTCTTTCTTCCCCCCCTCGTTCTCTGACTGCCCATTTCTCCCTGGCTTTTTTCTCCTTCTTGGCCAACATTCAGTGTCCAGGCGAGCTAACGATCCTTGCGCGCTCTTGTGGTCACGCTGCCGTGCGCGCTTCGTTTGTGATTTATGCGCGTGTGTAATTGAGTGTTAATAAAAGTGTGTCCGGAGCGCGTGTAATTGTGTGTTCAAGACTTTCTGTGTGCGAGGGTGTGTGTAATTGGGTGTTATCGATGCCGCGCGTTTCTCCGCGTGTCTGAAGCCATCTGGACACATCTCGGTTACTGTGTTAGAATTCCTAGTAGTGGAATAAGTGGCCAATCGGACTCCTCACACTGAGACCAACTGATGGGCCTTTGAGCTCTGTTCTATTCAGGCATTTGGTTTGGTTTTCATTGGCAGGCTATATCTGGAAAGTGAAGTTAAGTCCGTTTTTGTGAAGGAAGCAATTGTGTGAAGTCAATTTGTATGTTGCATGGTCAGAGGAGAATTTGTCCTAATACACCAGTCAGCATTAAACCTTCATACAACATGTTAACATCTAAAGGGATTTTTACCATTAAAGGCTCAATGTTTTGTCACAAGGCCTGTAAAGCGGCCTAACCGTTGTGCCATATGTCAGTATGTATACATGTTTGGAGGTGCTTGACAGATAATACACACATTATTGATACAATATAAGTGTGTGTGTGTGAGAGAGAGAGAGAATGCATGCATCTATGTATACACAGCAAAAGTGGGGTGACTATTTACCTACTAAGTGAATACTATGTGTCTGAGTGCCTGTGTTTTCATGTTGGTATGACTAATAACAGATAGGTGTGTGTGTGTGTGTGTGTATGTCTGTGTGTGAGTGTAGTCTCATGTCTCAGAGCAATTAGCCCAGTGAGATCCTTTATGAGTGTGTTTTTTATGCACATCAGCGCATCCGCAGGCTTGTGTATTTCTTTAGATGGTTATAAAGGTGTTTGCATTAGTGCATGTGTATGGGGTATGATCTGTGTGTGTGTGTCAGAGTATGCTTTCATGTACATGTGTACAGTGCATACAGTTCTTGTGTGTGTATGTGTGCATGTGTGAGTGTGCTCGTGCATGCATGTGTGTGTGTGTGTGTGAGTGTGTGCTCGTGCATGCATGTGTTTGTGTGTGTGTGTTTGTATGTGCAGTTCTGTGCTATGTGGAATGGGGTGGGGAAGGTGCTGTTTAATTGATGCGGGCTCCCCATCGATCCCTCCCCCCGCCTGAGCTAATGAAGGCCTGATTGGTTTGTGAGGGCTGGCTGGTTCTGCTCAGCTGCCCCTCCAGCCCAGACTAATCCACAGTGCAGCACATTAACACACACACACACACACTCTCTCTCTCTCTCTCTCTCTCTCTCTCACTCAATTCACCATCACTCTCTCTTGTGCTCTCTCACTTTCTCTCCCTCCATCTCTTTTTCTTAAGCTCTCTTTTTAAGTCGTTCTCTCTCAGTCTCTTTCTGCTGGGCATGCTCTCGTTCTTTCTGCACTCTTCCTTCTCTTTCTTTCCTCCTTTCTCAATAGCTCTCTCTGCTGTTACCCCTTTTCAGTCGTTCACTTTCAAACCTATTTTTATATGCCTTTATTTCATCTCTCTCTCTCTCTCTCTTTCTCCATCTCTTTCTCTCTGAAGTGTTTCTGTGCAATATGTGCTCCATTTCTTTCTTTCTGTGTCTTTTTGACTGCCTCTCTTTGTCTTTCCTTCACTATAGTCTTTTTTGCTTTTCTCTCCCTCTTGTGTTTTCTCCATTCATTTCCTCCTCTTTTACCATACCTTTCTCCTGCTTGTGAACCCCTCCCCCTTTTCTCTCTCTCTCTCTCTCTCTCTCTCTCTCACACACACACACACACACACACACACACACACACACACAGACACATACACACAGACACACACATACACACACACCACAAACATACATCCTCCCTTTTTAACTGGCCCTCTGTCTCTGTCTCATTTTATCTTGTCCCTTTTTTCTCTGCCTTTCTCAGGCCCTATAGCCCATTCCCCAACTCTCTCTCTCACTCTCTCTCTCTCTCTCTCTCTCTCTGTCTGCCACTTAATCTGCTTTCACCCCTATTCCATTCTATTCCTCCCAGTTCTCCACTCTTTCACTTTTTTTCCTGCCTCTTGCCGTATTTAGGCAGTATGTCACTATTCATACCAACACCTCTGGCATTCAACTCATCCAAACTTTACCTCTTCTTTACCCAATTCCAACTTTTTCTCACCAGTGACTCCCCCCCTCCCCATATGTTAGATGGCTGCTGTTCACCTGGATATTGTTTCCTATTTCCCCCTCCTCTTCCTTTACCTGTTCTGTATCGACTTCCTTCTTTCCTTCCCCATTTTTGACACTTGTCCCGGTTTGCTCTCTCTCTGCTTTCCTGTTTGCTGATTTATCGTTGTTCCTTGCTTTGATGCTTGGTTAGCTTTCATCATCCTCTCTCACTGTTAAATTTAATCAATTACTGTGGCACATCATTTTTTCTCTCTGTTTTTTTCTTTGTCACTCTCACATCTGTTTTCATGAATCTCGCAAGGCAGGTAGCAGAGAGGCTGTGATAGTGTGTGTGTGTGTGTGTGTGTGAGTGTGTGTCTTTTCCATTTCAGAGACTCCTCATCTGGCTTCATTGGGTCTGTTGTTTGTGGCGGAAGGGGAAAGGCCAGCAGAGGGGAGGTTCTTTTGACCTTTGCACCTTGATGTAATCTTCAAATTCGATGTCAGGAGAAAACTCATCTGATGTGCCCTGATGAGCGGAGGAACGCCATGTCCACTGAGTGTCCAATTAACTCTCTCAATATCTCCTGTTTGAGAGGGGACGGCCTATTAGGAGAGATGTCACTATCAGCAGAAAAGACTTTTACATTTGATTAGATTCAACTTTATTGTCACATCACAAGTAAAAAGATACCAGTAGATGCAAAATGCAGTTTCACATCTAACAAGCAAGTGCAAATAGTAAAGTGCTTGAGATATTGAGATAAAGTTCTTGAGATATATAAATAGTAAAGTGCTTCAGATGTTAATGGAGCTTAAATACTTCATAAATAGTTTAATAAATATAGTGGCACAGGGGTAGAATTCTGCTGTTGGGAATTGGCATATGTGGAAGGAACCCTATGTAATTTTGTATTTTAAAGGTGCCCTGCCATACATCTCAAGTGTTTTTAAATTGTTCTCTGTTTTCTCCAAAGATGATATGTAACTTTAGTTGGGCTGAAAACGGTACAAGGAGACCTTAACAGGGTCCTCTGTAACCTATTGAAATAGCCCCCGACGAAGGCGCCTTGTTTTTTCACCTATGATAATGAGCTATGCTCTGATTCGCTGCTGTAGGCTAGCTTCTCAGTGTTGCATGGCTCTGATGGCAGGTTGAGCGAATATACTTAATGTTACATTAGTTTGCTAATGTCAGGATTCACATGCACTGCTTGGAGATTGTAAAGAGACACTTCGCAACAGTAAGCTTATAAGGGTTTCATACTAGCCAACGTAACCAGATAACTACTTCGTTATTGCAGTGTTACTGTTACAACCACAGGTGAAAACTTACAAAGCCAGTTGTATTCGTTAGTTAACAGTCAACATTCAACAAGTTAACATGTCATTCTTTTCTAAATGCGCTAGAAACAAATAATAATGGACTTCTTTGATAAGTAACTGCAGCCATTTGTCCCTTTGCTCCTGTTATTTGCTGTTCTGCCTGTTATCTTCAATTCACAGATAATTCGTGATCTGGCATAGTTAGGAGTCTGTGGGACAGGCACTGATCAAATACAGGAGAGCATGGATTGGACAATAATTCAGTGCTATTCGATAATGGCTCAGAGATAGACAGCATAATGTAACACAGACAAACTTTTCATATTGGCCTGATTTCTCAGTTTATTTCAGTTTATTAGAGCGAAGATAGTACTACATTATAGTATTTTCACATGCACCATACAACAGAAACTCATATAGACCTATTATATTTCAAAGACAGGTAAAAACGGTTTCGTGTGGCAGGGCACCTTTAAAATAAAAACTCATTTTCACAGTACTCTAATTTTACTGTAACATGCAGGATGTGGCCTCATCTGCTAGACTTTGATTGATTTGATAACCACTAGAGTAGCCTAAATGATGCTAAAGGTGTATGCAGTATCTTAAAAATTGAGAAAAAGTGCTTCACTAAAAGTATACTATTAATGGTGCTGACATTTTATTGAGGTATAGGACAACCATGTCAATAAAGTATTGTCATACATCAGCTGCCATTTATCTTTCCTCATTATCAGTGCTCATAAATTCACAATGTGATAACAAAACTATATGTGCTGTTTTAGCAAGCTGGTTACACGTCTGCAAACAATAACATGACAATATTTATGAGTGACAAATGCGAGACACACATAGTCACGATGGTTAAATGGCCCATTACAGCATGAATGCAAGCTTTCTCGGATCCCCTATGGCTTCTTTGCTTGTAGGATGACCGTGGCGCCTGGATGTAAAACGAAACTGTAAATGTTTCGGTTTCTAAATTCCATTTATTACCTTGTCAATCAACAAAACTCATCATTGAAAATCATCATTGCTGGTTGCTATAACAAATACACATGTATTGGTAGGGAATTAGGACATTAGTGTTAGTTATATAACAAATCCATGACTGTAGGGGGAGCTCCGCAGACTTGCAGACTTGCCGACTTGCCTGCTATGTCTTCAATGGGTGAGACCATAGTAAATATCAGGCACCTAGAGTCCTACCTACAGATCAGACGGACAGTGTATGTTCACTTACACAAACATTAACACACTCCTCACGCCCTCTCTTTGCTTCAGAGACACTCCATAGGAATCTATTTCCAGTCTTTCCACTGACAGAAGTAAATAGCCTCAGTTCAGTGAGACTTACGGTTCATAAATAATACATGAAGGTTTAAAATTTGTCATATTCAGGAGGGCACAAGTTGATAAAAAAAAGGTCTATCATGATATTAGATAAGAATACATGTATTATCACAAGTTATGTGTGCTCTGGTAAGCTTTGATTGGAACACTAAAGTAGTAACCAAGAAACCAAGATCACAAATTGTTATTACTGGAGTCTTGACCTGAACAAATCGAATGCAGTCGCAAATGGAACCACCTACTGTCTGTAAAACAGATTCTCCTTTTAAATGATCTCCCTTTGATGAGAAGTTCTGTTGCTCTTTTGTTTTGTGTGTCTGCTCACTTTGTCTTGGCTTTACTGTGCTTTCTTCATTTCAGTGGACTTCACTTTTCTTGATGGCTCCAAACAGCATCATATGGGCATGTGTGAGAACCATAGTGATGTATCCTCTCATTTCAACTGCCACTGTAGTTTCTGGTATTTGCCCCTCAATTCCATTCTCTTTCCACCCACTCCATGATAGCGTGTGTGTGTGTGTGTGTATGTGTGTGTGTATGTACATTATTTATTTGTGAATGTGTGGGTGTGCATGCATGTACATTGTTTATATGTGACTGTGTGTGTATGAATGCATGCGTATAATATGATTGTGCATGTGCATATTATTTGTAACTGATTGTGTGTGTGTGTGTGTATGCATGCATGCATGTATTTGAAGTGTGTGTGTATGAGTGTGTGTTTGTGTGTACATGCACGAACGCATGTGAGTGCTTCCGCAAACAGGTGTGTGTGTCAGTCAGGCAGGCAATAAATCTTGATGTCAGTCATCCCAGTGTGCATATTCACCCATGCCACTCACAGCGCAGAGCAACACAAGGTGGCCATTAAGAGGTCTGCCAGGCACATACTTAACCAGGAAGTCACCTGCTGGCTAAAGACCACGATCAGTCTTTTTGAGTATGTGTCTGTCTGTCTGTGTGTGTGTGTGTGTGCGCGCATATATGTGTGTGTTTCAGAACGTGCACGTAGCGGAAACGAAGTGTCAGTCCCTGGGCAGGCATGTGCCACCCGTGTGTCTGTGCTGGTCCCCCCTCGTATCAGCGGTTCTGTGCAGCTATCGGGCAGACGGTGCACACAACACCCCCTGTTATCTGTCACTCACTGTCAGTCAGTCAGACTCTGTGGCCACCATCATAGACACCAGTTGGCTGGTGCCTCATACCAGTCAACATGCTGTCGTTGTGGCCCAGTGAGCTCTGTGAGCCTTACTGATGGGAAGCTGGTCATCTGTGAAGTCCTAGTAGTCCATTCATGCCATACATTTGGTGGTGTTGCATATTTATTCATTTTATTGATTTTGCACTCTTATGGAAGTCTTCACTCGTACCGCAACATCTGGATGGGTGAAGGTATTTCTGCTCACACCTCATCAAACCACACACACACACATTTACTTTCATGCACAAAATATGCTTGTAACCATGCGCATACAGAGGCCTACATATTTATACCTTACCACCACATGTGTATGTTCATACACACACACACACACACACTCACACTCACACAAACTCACACACAACCCAGATAGCTAAGTGGTGTGTGTTTACAGCTTGTTTATTTCCACTCTGCAACTCTCTGCTGTGGAAAAGAGCGAGTGAGCGCGAGGCCCGAGTGAGGAGAGAAAACGAGGGGAGATCGGAAGAGAGAGGGAGGGTCCGCAGGCAGTGTTTTTGTCCTGGAGAGAAATAGCCCTCTAGGTTGTAATTGGAGGCTGAGAGAGAAAGAGAGAAAGAGGAGGCAGCGACAGCAGAAATTGCCTGGCTAGGCCTATGTGGGATGATAGTGTTTTTGACAGGTAAATAAGGCTGTGATTGTCGACAGTTACACTGCACCTCGCTGACCCCACACACAGTGGCCTCTTCCATCTATATTTCACTCTGACACGCATGCTGACTCCCTCCCTCTCTCTATCTGTCTCTTTCTTTCTCTCTCTCTTTCTCTCTCTCTCTCACACACACACACACACTGTCTCTCCCTCTATATCTGTCTTACTGCCTCTCCCTTTCTATCCTTTTCCCAGAGCATGTATGTGCTCACACTATTCTCAACACTGGGACTTGGCTCCTGGGACTTGGCTCACGCACATACATAAATAAAGTAATTGATAAAAAATACTATGTAGACCTTTTAGTGCACATTTTTGGATGTACATTATTCAGTGAAAATAAAATTAAATGTATGCCTACAGCATGCTTTTGGTATACATACACCATTTGAATTGTTTAAATCTCTTTATGATAGTATGTGTAATGCATAATACTATGTAGTAGATATTTTTTTGCAATGTGCCTGTAGAATCTTCACAATAAGCAGACTCGTTTTAAATAAAGCACCGAAATGTGAACAACTATCTTATCACAGTTTGTATTTCAGTTTTAAAAGAGCTGTTTTACTGTGATTACTTTATTTTACTCGATTACTTTATAGTCTACTTAAAACATATCCCATATGCATTCAGATCCTACAGTAATGCAGATAGATAGATAGATAGATAGATAGATAGATAGATAGATAGATAGATAGATAGATAGATAGAGGAACACATTTTCCCCCAATACCACCCTTGGTATCTCTTCTTCCTGCCCGTTTTCCCTTCCCTCTATCTTCCTATCTTCTTTTATCAAGTCAACAACCGTCTCTCCCCCTCCCTTCCCGTCCAACCCCTGCCTTCCTCCCCTCCCTGCCTCCTCTCTCTCTCTCTCTCTCTCCCTCTCTCACTTCAATCTCAAGTGTTTTCAATTTTATTCTAGAGTGGAATTAACTACCCCCGATGTCAAATTGCCGACGAAATCGATAATAATATCTTTACAAAAGAGGATATTCCAGTCTCTCGCGTCGGCTTTTGAAAAATGGAAAATTTAGCCGAGATTGATTCATTAGTTGACACGTTATAGGACGGTATAAGTATTGATCGCGGCCTGTCATGTCCCATCTCGGCTAATCGAAGCTGAGGCGCTCTGTCGATGGGCGCATTTTTCATAATTCCAACGCCGGGGAGAGAGAGTAGCCGACGGAGGGGACTGTGAGGCACAGAGAGAAAACGGGCAGAGTGTATAGGGCGCGGGTGGGGGCACTAGAAAGATAGACGGGGGAGAGATGACTGGGGGAAATAGGTAGGGGGTAGAGAGTGGAAGACTGAGAAATAGAGTGAAAAGAGATATGGGGTAAAGGGGAAAATGGGAAAAAATAAGGATAGCGGATCGGTAGGGTGGCTGTCCATGGAAACAGCCCCGCTGAATGTGCGAGGAGCAGGGCACCCATAGGCCGACAGGTATGTTAATATAGTGCAGGTATTGGGGCGTAAATAATTAATGCATTAGCTAATTAACCTCAAACCACTAGAAAGCGAGATGGAAGGGAGAACGCGACTGGGAAGACAGTGGGGTGGCGTAGGGGTGTAAGAGAACGGGATTGAGCATCAATGAGGAAGAATGACTTTTAATAGCAGGAGAAGATGCTGGAGGGTGGGGGCGGGACGGGGAGTGTGGAGGGACAGGGCTTGAGAAAATGGCTAGAACGGATGAAGGGGCTGGGCAGGTGGGGGTGGGGGTGCTGGGACAAGAGTGGGCCAGGGGTAAATAGAAATCGAATGGCTTTTGGTGCGAGAAGAAAGAAGTTCTTAGGGGGAAATATATATTTATATTTTAAGCGAGGCGACAACAACGATGATGGAGAAAGTTTTGATTGTGTTGACTTCAGTTTTGAAAGTTGTCTTTGAATTGGGGGCCCCTGGGCTCACGGTGAAAATCGAGAAATCCTTGAGGCCCATCAAATGGACTATCAATTAGCCTCGAGGTACATATGACAGTGGTGTGACTTGTCATCACTGAACTGAATGACCACATAGAGGATAGTCCATTGTCTATTTGATACATCATTGCTGTTTACATTGTTGCTGACTTTAAAAAAAATGTCTGTTCTTTTGTTTACATTTATTTACAAATCTCCGCGAGTCTTGTCCCTGGACCAACGGCACTGGTGAATCAAAAGACACGCAATGTTATGTTTGGGTAACACTAAGATTGCATACAAGTGGATGGAGGGGAAAATCGTTCAACTGATCATGTGTGTTCAGTCTCTATCCCATTAAGGACGTGCATTATTCAATTATGATGTGGGACTAAACCCTGGACTGGAGCATCGCTGCGTGGAATGGGCTTTCAACAGCAAGTGCGTTTTTCATAAACAGAATGGTTATTAGAGAATATTTAAAATGTCCAAACACAAGACACGTTTAGGCATCCGTGCCTACTATGTATGTTTAAATGAAACCATGTTTTAGATGCCTTAGCCTATAAGTCTAAACAGAGTTTGACTTTATAGCCTAGGCCTAGGCCAAATACTAATGGACCCGTCATGTGTAGGACAGAAGTGAAGAGAGCAATTTAAAACTCTCACTCAAGTCTAATGTTAATTGTCTATTTCAAGCGAAACTACAAGGCTGCCTGGGCTTAAAATGACACCCAGATATATTTGTGTGAAGATGACTGCAAAGAAAATGGGGAAGGAGAATAAGGAAAATAAGTGATGAGTTTGGATGATAGGCGAAGGAGCAGAGAAGGGGGTGGAAAGGCGGGGAGTGTATTGTGGGCTATGTGTGTGGGAGATGGAGGGAGGGGTGAGTAGGGGTACTTGGCAGTCTCTGAGTATCTCAGGTTCTCTCCGGCCGGGAAAGCGGTCGATATTTAATTGTTATTGCTAGCATGGAACGCACGGAAGCGGTGCCTGTACGAAAATTTCTCATTTATTTGGTATTCTTGTTTTCTCCCTTCTCCCTCACTCTGCCTCCATCTCTTCTTTGGGGGTCGTATTTACTGCACTTTGGGATGGAGAGTGGGGCTATATGGATAAGATTTAAGGAAAAAGCAGATATTTTCTCCTACCAAGTTTGGTTTTCCAAACACATTGCTTTCAGACCACCACCCCCTACCAATCCACACAAACCTGTGCTCTCCCACCCCCGTCCCCTCTCACCCCTACCTCTGCCCCCACCTGTCCAAAATGAAAAATCCGTCATTTTCATCAAACGTCCAACCAAATATTATCTACACTCCATTCCAAGAGATCGAATCTTATTTAGAGCGACGGGATTCGCCATCTGTTTTCAAATTTCATTCCTCCATGAACTTTATTTTCCCCGACTTTGGGCAAAATTATAACCCGATCGATCCGCTATCTGGCCACCGTCTACATATATTTTCCGTGGCGGTCTCTCGTTTTGCTCTCAGTTGCTGGTCAATTTTAAGACTCACAGGCACAGGAACAAGTGCAGAGCACATTGTAGCGTAGCCGCACCGAGCAGATTGAAACTTAAGTACAGTTTTATACAGAAGGGGCATACCCTCCAGGACTCTGTCTCCCCGTCCCCCTCACCTAGTCGCTCCCCCTGTGCTCCTGGCCACTCTGCCATGCTCACTCACTCACTGCCTCTCTCCGCGCCTGTCTCATCCTCCCCTGTGCGTTTTCACCTCATGTTTTTTTCGCGTTTTCTTGCGTTGCAGGGAGAATACCGAGTGAACAAGTAAACGTCGTGGGCAGTAAAGCAGCAGTACGGCGATTCCTCACATCTTCCGTAAAGGACTTTTACATTAACTCGTGCTTTTTTCTACTTCGCGCTCGTCTCCGGTAGCAACACAGTACAGCGGCTCAGCTGAATCTCGCAGTTCTCGCAGACTGTATTTCACCTGCTTCTAAGCGGTTGACGGCTCCTTTTGGCTAAGAAGTAGTTTACGCTAACGTACGCTCAAGAAGTTTATGGTTTACAAGCGACACAGAAGAGCACACTGTTACATCTGCTGAACAACCTGGAGGTCAGTTGGGACCTACTACCAAGCCAATGTGACAGCGCAGCGACAGGTAAGGAATTAGCGCTGTTTCACTTACCATGCCTGCAAACATTAATGTTTAACACAAAGAATGTTAAATTTTGTAATTACAGACACAATGAGGCAGAGAAGTCAGGGCACGAACAAAGTTAGCCATTTGAAAGTAGGCTACGGTACAACACAAGTAACTGATAGTTTATTGTGTCGTTACACCGTGTGTGTCTGTGAGATCACTCATGAACTCTTTTCCGGTGCCGTTGCGTTCTGTAGTTTTGTCGACCTTCGTAACAGTTCTGATTCGAGAGCAAAGGAACGTGTATAAGTTCATTAAAGTTTAGAGACTTTAGGTTATAGCCTACTGACTCTAGGGCCTCTTTAATCCTCAAGTATTGAATCGAGGATGGTGGTGAGATAACAAAGTACATAAAGGTCTATGAGGCCTCAGATGTGTCTAATTTCTAAACATATACCAAACTATGCTGTGTCATGTTTCCTCTTTAAAATATAAGATATGCACTCTCTAGTCTGTGGATTCTTTTGAAGTTAGGAACATGTATTTAGCAACATTAAGACATTGTAAGTGTATCATCTGAATACTATATTGTATAACACCTTGAATGACATTAGTTTTCAAGATAAGTAATGGGTGACCATGCTGGAGTGAACTTCAATGTCACTCTTAAATAAATTTTCCTGTGCCATAGTATTCGCTGTACCACTGAAGACTATATGAATGGGACATCTTCTGAGCACAAAACCCATGGTGGAGGTTTTAGGAAATAGTGCATACCATTAGCACATTATATGGTTAGCGTCTATGAGATGGCTGTGTGTGTTGTGTGAAAGGCTGGCCCTGAACTATTCAAATTAGGCATAACGTGGGAAAAGGTGGCTCCTTACAATAAAGCGCCTTACTGGGATCCTCAGTGGTGTTCCACCAGGCACATAAACCAATATTTATAGGCACCTTAACAGATTCATTACTGTTAAAAAAGGTCGTTCTGCTGAGGATAAAATGCCCATAAAAAAGCTGTACTGGAATCCCTCTCTCTCCCTTGCTTGGCATTGACAACAGTACAGCAGAGTCCATAGCTAAATCATCCCTCATTCCCTTTATGGGCCCAGAGGACATTTATGGCTTCTCACAGGGCTTAAGTAAGAGTGCTAACGCATGTAAGGACACTGGCTTTCATTCAGCCACCATCGCCTGTAATGAAAGGTCACTCTCCTGAAAGCCATTGAACAACAGTCAAGTCCGCAGTCAATGGATTAGGATTTGGCTGTTGTGGAAGTGTGTGTCATTTACTGAACTAGCCAAGGTTCCTGTGTAGTTGTCGGTTTTAAGTGGTCATTGAGGGGTTTTACAGTTTTCTCAACTTAAAGTTTCCATATTTTTTACCTAGATTTTTGCACTAATTGCTTTAACATCATGGGCTTTTCTTTGACAGGTTTTTGGTCTTCTTTGTATCTGGTAACTGGGGTAACTGGTTCTTCCTAGTTATACTGCAGTACTTCCTTAGTTCTATTATGCAGTACAGTGTGATGGGAAATAAGTAGCAAATAAAAATGGGGGGAAAAAAAACTCAGTTGAGATTTCAGCCTGGTCCCCCGTAGGGGCTGGACCTTTATGTGCTACAGGATGCTAGTCTTACCATTGTATTATGGCTCCACCAATCTCAAACTTGGTTTTCTAATACAGCCTTTGGATTGAAAAATTTGATCTCTCCTTAATTCTCTCCTTAATTGCCAAGACTACTCTTCACTTGTCTTATAGTTTTTTTCTCTTGGCATAGCCATTCAACTCCTACTATCTCCCTCACTTTCAGCATGGCTTCTAATACCTCGCTCGGGATTTTAAACTTTTGGAGGTTCTCAAACTTCTCCCTCCTCCTCTCTCTCTCTCTCTCTCTGTCTCTCTCTCTCACCTCAGCTTTTCTGCCACTTAACCCCATATTTCACAGATGAACTGCAGCTAATTTAGCCACAGTTAGCCACGCCACCCTCACTTCTCTGCCGGACCACGCTTAATTACCCACAATTAAAGTCCAATGCTAACGAGAAAATTGCTCTGTTATGAAATAAAGTGGAATAAAAAAGAGAGAAAAGTGCCCAGAGGAGATGTGTGCTTATGGCAGAGGAGGAAGTGGTCAAAATGGCCAGGTGGCTCAGATGTCATTGAAATGGGTAAAATGGATCAGTGGCTTGGTTACTCCCCCCAACACACACACAGACACAGACACACACACACACACACGTGTACAAATGCACCTTTATACATCCAAAAAGTAGACCTCTTTTGAAGGATACATTCACCAATGTATCCTTTGTATAAATTGTTTTTCATAGATGTGAAATGTTTTTACTGTAAAACCATGTTGGCATGCACTGTACTTGTATGTTGATGGCATTGGAAATATTGTTCTCAGTCCTCCACTAAACATTTACTCCCTTGATAATCACCAACACTTTCCCATTAATGGTTGTCGCTATAGAGAAACTCACATATGTGTCAGATAATGAACGTTATGGCGATCATTTATCAGATAATAATGCATGACCGAGGTGGTAAAAAGGCCTCGACATGAAGTGCATCACAACAGGAAATTTCACCAAGCAGTGGCATAACCGATGAGACCGTATATCCACTAGCGACCATTTTCATAGTGACTAAGGTGTAAAACAAAAAACAGAAGAAAATCTGTTGAATGCAAATCTCTTTGTCAAATTCCCACCCTGTAGTTTTATTTAGAATATAACTTGTGAGATGACTGCTTGTTTGACCTCAGGTCTTCCTCCAGTGACCAGTGGAACAAATGGTCCTTTTGTGAACATACAGTTCATGTGTGAGATGTTTTTGTCCTCTCTTGCCTAATTATATGATGGAGGAGGCCTGTCATGTCCTACATGAACGCGTTTGTTGTAAAATATAATGACAACACTTATTCTCTGCCTTTCCAATAGCCGAGGATCAAACCGTTCCCTTCCACATTGACTAACTGAGTCCATTATGATTACAGATCTATCAATATGTGCATTCATGGCTAACCTTATGCAGGCTTTTGAAACAATTTAATCACATGTTACAATTCCTACAGCCCATAATAATTATTGCAATGGAGATAGAAAATGACAGCAACAAAGTCAATTACAGCTTATAGCTTCCCATTGCTCTGCAAGGCTTAAGTTGAAAAAGGAAATGGTGGTGGCTGTTTTGGCCGGGCGTTAATAGTTGTAGTAATAACACAAGGCCCAACAGTGCTAACAATTAGATTTGATTTCATTTGAGGATACCTCCACAGCTGCTACCCCTACCCCAGGTTCCCCCACTACTGAATCCCCCCGACCCCTCACACAGCCCCCCCTTCCCCATTCCCCCTTGTGGGGCCAGTCTCCCCCTCAGATTAAAGTGGGTGTGTTAATTCGGTGGTGTAGCGATCGAAGAGCTCTGGCAACAATGGGAAATGGGCTATTGATCAGAACAGCTCAGATTAAGACTGGGGACTGAAGCTCTTTCTTGCTCTCCTTTCCCTCCTTTTCTCCTCTATTTCCCACCCTCTTTCTTCTTATTCTTCTTCTTTTCCACCACCCCCCTTTTTTCTTTTGCTTTCTCTCTCTCTCTCTCCCTCTCCCTCTCTTTCCCTCTTCCTCTGGCTGCCAACCTCTTATGGTTTCCTCTCTCTTTCTGTCTCTCTCTGTGTCTGTTTCTCTCTTTTCCTGTCTCTTTGTGTACTGTATGTAGGGTCCACCTTGCCTTTCCCATCTGTATCTAGACTATCTTCCTATGTGGGTCACTCTCTAGTCTCACACACGAATCTAAACACATCAATTCCTCCATCTCATTGAAACATCATTTCAGACAGACTTAACAACTGCTTGCATTATTTAACAAAGAAAAAAATGAAAGAAATGTAGAGAAACATTTTAAGACAAGTTGTAAACTCACAAAATTAAATCATGAAAAGATGTATTTAATAGATTTGCGTTATATATATTTTTGAGTATAAATCTCTTGACAATTACAATCACTGTGAAAACAATAAACAAGAAATGCAGGACAAACCTTCCATTCTCGTTGAAAAGCCATAAGGCGTACAGCTTGCATAGAGACAGCAAATCCATACCACGAAAAGTGTGTTTTTTTTAATCCCGGCTCTACTTATATTAATTACCCCAATCAATAAAAATAGTATAGGCCAGCCATACCCATGCTCCCATCTGCTCTTTCAGCCATCAGCTGTCAGGCAGGAGCCCACACACACACACACACACATCCACTCACTCTCACACACACACACAAAAACACTGACTCTGGGTCAGAAAAAGAACCCCTGCTAATCCAAACAAATTGCCTGCAGAACACTGGCTCTGATCTCAGGTCAGTTGCCAGACCCAGTCACTTAGTGCAGTCTGTCTCTTAGCCTCCCCAAGTGTTGAGGGGTGTCTCTTGTCTACAGAGATAAATACCCCATGGCTTTGGGCGCATGGTATGTGCATGTAATACTGTGGAAAAACACAAAAAAATCATACTTGCACTCACCACTAATTTATTCATAAGGTGCGTGTGGATGTACACAGTCCCAAGAAAAATATAGATTCTATATCAAGTATTGCAAGCATTCTGTGTAGTGTTTGTCTTGTGAAAAAGAGTGTATCTTCTCCAGTACACTCATAATAACAATCCTATGCGTGTCTAGCATATAGTGAGTATACATCACTACACACTTTAACACTACATCACTTTAACACACACACATACACACATACGCATGCGCTTGTACACACACATATGCATGCATGCATGGATGTGCACACTCGTACACACTCACACATATGCCTGGCATCAACTTTTCACCCCCCCTCCCCATATAACATATATACACATTGACGTGTTTCAAACACCCAGTATACAGCATAACTTCTGAATGCATACACCGCATACACACTCCTAAGCCTCTCAGTACAGACACTACATACTACAAATGTACTAGTGTCTTGAGTACAGACACTACATACTGATGCAAATGTATAAAGATCATTCCACACTATTCACACTATATTTACTTTTGATGCCTAAAAGCCTCTAAAGACCTCTGGAATGAGAAATCAGATCTACAATTGAAGAAAGTGTCTCACTAGAGGTGCTCACTGCTAGACCAGACCATAATCAGAGCTCTCACTAGAGGGCGATAAAGAGAGCAGCATGTGTGTGTGTGTGTCTCTCTGTGTCTGTGTGTGTGTGTGTGGCCCCAAGCAAACTGTGCACATGTGTATTGTTTGTGAGTGTGGACACCTTTTACACAACACCCTTTCACACCCAAGAATCACTGGAGTGCTTTGATAGTGTTGCATTGTCTTGTCTTCTTTTCTTTGCTGTTATCATTCCATCTCTCTGCCCTCTACTTTTCCATCTCTCAGGCCTTTCCCACCTTTTCTCCTCTGGTCACTCTTGTCATATGCTTTCTCTTTCAACACATGAGTGAGCTCCATAGGTTTACCTAATTGATTATTAAGTAGCTGATTGGGGATCAATTAAGTAATTAAAGTTTGTTAGCGCCGCGTCGATAGCTGGAGTAAAGAGCCTAAAAGCGCGCAGTGAAGCGGTCCACCGCACTGTGGAACTGAACCTTGCCCTTAGATTCATGCTTGACTCGCTTGTTGTGTGGTGCAGCAACTTGGCTATATCTTCCATGGTCTTACTTTACAGAAAAAACTAATCCAAAAGCAATAACGGGAAAGTTTTGCAACCTGTGTAATTAAAACTTAAGTTAACCTGTTGTTGGAGAGTTTAATACTGAACGTATTTTTCCGAGTACCATAAAAATGACGTGCAAAAAAGAGAGCCATCCGAGATACTGCAAAATGCAAGATAGGCCAAGATTAGTAAAGACGTGAAGTCGACGTGAAGTACAAAGTTTAACGCACAGTTGATTTATAACTGCTGAACTTGTCAGTAGCCAAAAATACATGACAAAATATGATGCAAGGAATTAGCCTACAGCTGAATTGTGGGGGTATGGGAAAGGTAATTGAAATTTGGTGCTGAGAACAGAGCGAGGTAAAGGGGTTCCTCCCGTGTCAGAGAAAGGAAAAAAGAGGGAGGGGGAAGAGACAACACACAGAGACACACACAGACACACACACACAGAGACACACACACACACATGCGCGCGCGCGCTCAAACCTCATATACGAGACAGAGGAGCGGAAACGGGTCGAATCCTACTTCAAATTCTCTTTCCTCTCGGCTTGTCGACCGGGGAAAACAAACCGACCCGAGGCACAGCGAATGGGGATTTACTAATTAACTACTTACACACAGAGATGCACACCTCCTCCTCTCCGTTGTGCCCTCCTCCTCAGTTTCCTCGGCCGAGATTATTAGTATAGAGGTGCTTCCTCGGTCCCCGGTACGGCGCACCCCTGGAACACAAGCCGGGAGAGGGAGAGGGTACACAGGTAGCAGCACTCACTTTTGGTTTACGGACGAAACCAGGAAAAGACGAAAACTCGAGGTAGGCTCTTTCGGTGTCAAGTCAAAACTGATTGTTTTTGTAAGCGATTTTGGCTTATACTGCAGATATCTGTTTTTGATTAATCATATTTTTGTTACTTATACAAATAATATTATTCGGACCAAAACGTTTAAATGCATTATTGTTATTATTATTATTATTATTATTATTATTATTATTATTATTATTATTATTATTATTGCTGTTATTATTATGATTAATAATAATATTATTATTAATATTATTATACGTTTAAACGCATTCTAGAGTGAAGTAGTCAAATAGCTTCGGTTTTCAACTTTGAAGTTATGTCCGTTATGATTTAGCTTTTTACGAGTTATTGTGTGTGTGTGTGTAGAAGTGTCAGTTTTATCATGGCATGCCTTATATCTAGACATATTATCTCTAAGACTTGAGATTCTGCCATCAGATTGCCAGACTTTGGGAGCCGTCGGTGACTGAGAACATGCGTCCGCTCAGTGCTGTCGGTGCCGTCCCGGATTAGCCGTTAAGTGTCTCTATTTGTTAAGGCGGTGCGTGGCGCGCTCACCTACACACCACACCATCAATCAGTCAATTAGCCAGTCACTCACACGGCAATGGAAGGCGACTAATGCCGGCTTAGCACTGCCCGTGTGTGTCTCTTAGTGGCCAAGTGGAGACCAGCACTCGTAACAGAATTCATACTCATTTCTTGGCCGTTGCAACTTGTTTTTCTTTTGACCTGAGTTTTATTATAGCCTCTATAAAAAGATTGTGGAACATGCAGACACCCACATAGCTCACATTACGACTAAACATAATAGGCTTACGTATGCATAGCCTACCTCTGATGTTTTACTCTAAAATTAACAATACAGGTTCCATAATGGCGTGGTTTTCGTTAAACGATGCTAATTTATTATTATTATTATTATTATTATTATTATTATTATTATTATTATTATTATTACTTTCATTCAATATTTAAAGGTCGCTATTTTTGGTAGTAACTTGCATGTAAATAAGTTAAGCTACTGTTTGGCATCTTGACAGAACTGGAGGTGAGGTTGACATTTTATCGATTTGACTGGCTGACTTAAGTCATCTGGACGCTTCAAAAAAACACCTTACATGCATGGCTCGAATATCAATGCCTTTTAAAATGGCAACAACATACCATACGAGTTTTGAACCCGAATAGAACCAGAATCCCTTCACTGCTTCGAATCCACCATTTCAAAGTGTACATCAAAGTGTATTGGAACAAAAAGTTGTATCTAGGGAATCTGAGCGGTCAGGCCTCAATATGGCTAATATTTCATCTTTGTGCACACGGGTGCATCATGAATTATGTGTGTACGCTTCTTGACAAATCCCATTAAAAATCAATGCATTCATAGATCCATAACCTAAACATTTGTTCATACACAGCGAATGCTTTGATTCCTTCAATAATTCATAAGACTCTCTCATACGTTTCAGTAGGCTACCACTTCCAAAAGTTAGAGATGCCACGAAAAGTTTCATCATAGGTCAGAGATCCCTTTAAAATGTTGCGTCAGTGTAATCACCATCAATAAATCCAGCCAAAAAAAAGAAACAATTTTTCATTTTTTATGTTTTTATGTTTAGGGTACAAGATGGGAAAATGTTTTGCCATGGTTATGCCTTGCGAGATACACGGTGAAGGTAGGCGATGATGGCAGTAATGATAATAGGTAACAACAGCAACAACGACAACAATAATAATAATAATAATAATAATAATAATAATAATAATAAAATGTTAACAATGAAAAACAATGGAAAACCACCAAACCACCAAGGAAGATGTTTTTTTTTCTAACAGTCTCCATAAAATAAATTATTAGTTGAATAAAATAGATTAGCTGAGGCTTCCTTTTATTTTTGGAACAGGCACAGTTCAACAACTGCAACATGTTAACATGATTTTAAGTTTGAATGACTTTTGTCAGTTTTACGTACAGGATGTAGCTATGCTTTATAGTCATTTCATTGGCAGTATTGAAACTAATAATATCCAAAGAGTTTATTTCCAGCAGTGTGCTCTGCTTCCAAGCTTCTCTCCTGTGTCTCTTCCTGTCAATATTGGGCTGAAATATTTCCGACGTTAAATGGCATTTGGGGAAATCTCTTCTCTCCACATCAGTCAGCCCCACAAACCCTGCTCTCTCTCCTTCTCTCTCTCTCTCTCTCTCACTCACACACAAACACACATACACACACACACACACACACACCTTGAGAGTACAGAAACTCACACTGTGCACCTGCCCACTGAAGTCCAGCTACTGGACAGGAAGAAAAATGAAGTGTGGCAAAAAAGATGCGGCATAATTATGTATTCAACTTCAAAAACGTTTTCATTTTAACAAACGTCATTCCCCATCATTATTATTATTAATAATAATACTATTAATATTAGCGCTATTATTATTGTTATTGATATTATTATACAGTTAACTAATGGGATATAATGCAGCGTATTTTCCGTATTATTCCGCCACTCTCCATGTTCTTTTCAAGGAAGAGTATTAGGCTATATTATTATTATTATTATTATTATTATTATCTGAGCAGTATAGTCATATAGTTAAGAGTTGCCAATTAACGAAAATGTAGAGCCCATAATTAAATCAAAAATAAATATTCATTGTATGAAAAATCTAACGAGGTCTTAGTATAACTCAAAGCCGGCAGCAGGAATTCGATCCAGTGACTTCTCACTGGGGTCACTATTAAGTGCTGTCTGGAGGTCAATAGCGTTTGACTAATCGACTGCTCACATAAGTCTATGTATATGCTGAGTCTATAAGTCTATGTATATTTTCTGGTTTGAAATTGCATATGTCATGTATCCTACGGTTTGTGTATTTTGTAAAATAGTCTATAACATTTTTCCAGTGTTGTATGGAGCAAGAACTCTGTGGCGTTTTAGGCTTTATAGATAATGTTGACTTTAAAAACAGCAGCAAAAAAATTAAGTTGATTTGTTTATATAAGCCTCTGTGAGAAACTAAGTAAAATACCTGTCGACTTTAATTTAGACTGCAGTGAATTCTAATGTCGCATACGCAATTGCGTTTCGTAAAATACCTTTCGTTTATAGTTAGGCCTATTATATAATTAGCCTTTTGATGTTAGAATGATGAGACGGCTGAACTTTGGTCAGTGGAGAGCTGATGGTGTCACTTGTATGTCGGAAAGATTCACCCTAAGCACCGGATTTCTCTCCACACCTCGTCCACATGGCCACTTCGCCGGTCTTTAGTGCTGTCACCACTCGCGTTCCCAGCCACGAGAAAGCTACACCAAGTGATTGATGTCATGGACTGATTCGGTTCGAGCTATTTTCCCTTTGGACTGCAAAGAGACTATGAAACAAATGCGCACAAGTGTCTCCGGTTGACACTGTATTTGCATGGGAAAAACAAGCAACTTTTACATTTTTTTGTTTTGATGATGTGATGATTTGATGTCCTTTTTCCATTTTACTCTGTCTTTATTGGCTGATCTGTAGGCTAAGAAAATCGAGTGCCCAATAATCTGACCCGCCTGAGACTAAATTGACCATTTCTCGTGTGTGTTATATGTTACAGAGTTCTAGGTGTTGTTTTACCGCGGTTTAGGAATGATTAAACAAAATGTATTTGTTGTCGTTGGCATTTTACAGCGTACGTTCTCCTCATTTCATCACTTTTGGATTCCTTGACGGAGAATCGGCTACATCGTCTGCCCGGGCGAAGTTTGAAGGTTGGGCTCGGCCTCGGAATTCCCTCTGAGGCGAGGCGGCGCAGGAGATCCGGTCAGTTTGAAGTTTTTGTAGTTGCCTTATGAGGCAACTTACAATTTATAATACTTTCCGTGTAAGATCTTAGTCTTGCCTTTATCTCATAACGTCATAATATTAAATTTCCATAAATCCAGTGGAGACAGTCTAGTCATATGAAAACATTGCTTTGAACGAGGATATTTTCACTTAGGTCTTTTAAAAAGGGCTTAGGCTACTTGTGGCCTGACATTCTTGACAAATGTTGACCTTCTTGAAGAAGGTCTGTTTCATACCTAAGCAATTTTAAAACTTTTTAGGGGCCAGTAGGCTAAAATCGTCTTCGCACCCAGAGCCTTGAATGCCCAAAGTATGCAGCCAAGGCCAAGTTGTTTGGGAATTAAACAAAGATGCTAAGCACATGCCGATAACTTCATTAAACATAATAACAAACCTGCAAGGTCACTAGTCCTTGAGGAAAAAAAACACAAGAATTCTTCATCACTCCGTATCTCTCTCTCTCACACACACACACATATACTCTCTCTCTCCTCTCAGTTTCCAATCTACTCTTCCCCTCTGCCACTCCTTGCCTCCACCCAACTCATCCCCACCCCCACCCCCGCACCCGCCTTCCCGTCAGAACACCTGGTACCTACAACCTTGTACACAATAATAACACTGATATATCCATCTATCTCTCTATCTGCGCTGGTCTGCAGTCAGCAGACTGTCGGAGGCAGTGGTGAGCTGGGAAAGGTCAGTTAATCGATGGCGCCCAATTTGACGAATCTCAGCCACTCTTATCATCAGCGCAGTATTTAGGGGCAGGAGAGGAGCCCAGAGATAAGTGCTTAATCCCGACTACACTGCAAGAGAGTGAGAAAGAGAGAGAGAGAGAGGGCAGGAGGAGAGGCAAAACACTTGTCATGGGAGAAGGAGGAGGAGAGGAGAGAGACAATCACATCGAGGGGACAGCAGAGGGAGAGGAGCAGAGAAGAAACAGGTTGGGAAACATGTGGAATGACATATTTGGAGATTTGCAGAGAGATAGATAGATGAAGATGGAGAACGCTGTCAAAAAATGCGAAAGGAAAAGTGTCTTGTGTTGATATTGAGAGTTAGATGCAGAAATCAATGATCTAGCGGGTCTCTGCTGCAGGCTTTGGTAAACACCAGCTCACCATGACATCGGATACATGCTATAATTTCTACACAAGTCTTTTTTGAGGTCCAGCATCTAAGTCTCAGGTCCGATTTCTGACCTTAGCAGAAGACAGTATGGGCAACAGAGCTAAGAACTATTCCACAGATTCCATGGACCATGAGCCGCATCAACCTTGCAGCTTGCCCGGCCTCGTAAAATGCACACGCTAACTATGTCATGACAGTGTTTTTGACATGGTCAATGGCCGAGGCATAAAACGCTGAAAACTCCTCTTGTAACGGGTCATGCGTCATGTCATGGCCGTTTGTGTGACATAAATAATTCCTTGGCTGTGTTGTGTGGGTGCGTGATGGACATGGCTACATCAAGCTCAGCACTGTAAATGTCACTGTTGAAATGATTCATAACCGGCGAGTCAATAAGTAGAGTAGCATATTGCCGTCACTGCATGTCCTATAAAATTAGCCTTTACATTAGTAGATCTATATTTTACTAATCCTGGATGAATGAGATGTAGATGGGAGGACGTATGGATACCTGTCAGATTAGTAGCTCAGACATCAGACCTTTTACTTAGCCCCCGACTTGCCTGCATGCCTTCTTGGTGTGGTAAATAAAAACACCCCCATGATTATGGATTTATATGCTGTGGGATAAGCTTTGTGATGCCATGGCATTTTAGCATGTTACAAAGGGATCCAACACAATGGTGTGGTTCTACATGGTAGGATGCTTTTGTCAGTTAGGAACCTGAAGCTGAATTTGGCATACTAACATGGATCCACCATGCTAAGCTCCATCTGAATTGATAAAGATTCTTTAAAGCATGCACATGCAGGTTCTGGGTAATCTGAATGGATAAAGATTCTTTAAAGCATGTACGTGCAGGTTCTGGGTAATCTGAATGGATAAAGATTCTTTAAAGCATGCACATGCGGGTGCTGTGTAATCTGAATGGATAAAGATTCTTTAAAGCATGCACATGCGGGTGCTGGGTAATCTGAATGGATGCCCATGCACATGGTGGTGGTGCTGGGGAACATGCACACATATGTGTATAGTACAGAAATATTTTATTATCAGGTATATGATCATATCCATGCAATGCTTTCACTGTCAAATTAGGCCATTTAGTGATAGTGTTAGTGAGTGTATTTAAACTTTGGGTTTTAGGCTCAATCAACCCCTAAAGAATGCACTACAAATATTTGATACCCCTCACCCCTTCCTTCTGTGGACGAAAGGTATTAGTAATTACCAAACAAACTCAGTAAAAACACATCACACTGAAACAAATGAAAAAAAAATACAAATAAAACTCCCAAAGACGTGCTGGAGACACTGGTAGACTAAGCGACAATGTAAAGACAGATGAGTAAACAGACTCCTGACTGACAGACAGACAAACAGGCATACCAGTGAACAGCCTACAGTACAATTAACCACAGGCAACTATTTCGACAGGCGTCCTGGTAAAATATTACTCCTTTTTTCTGAACGTGCACAGACAAACAAGACAACAGAAACAGGCACACGAATAAGCAAACAAGACAGCACAGAGACAGTTGGAGTACACAGACTAGCAGTGAGAGAGGGTGAAGAATAGTATGTGTGTGTGTGTGTGAGTGTGTGTGTGCATGTGTGTGTGTGTATGTGTGAGGGGTAGGCGGGGGGGTTAGAGAGAGGCTCTTCCAAGGCCAGAGAGGTGCTTGGCCAAGCATACACACTCACGCTCGTGTCCTGCCTCTCCGTTTCAGTACCAGCTCAATGTAATTCGATTGAGATTAGTCGCACTGGCATGACAGGAGATCCCTAGTATTGCCAAAGCACTTAGGAGGCAATGACAGGCTCACATCGACGTGTGCGCTAATACAACAATCCACAACTGGCCATGCAGTGCCACTACAGACCAGCCATAGAAAGCACACAGAGGGGAGGGAGGAAGAGAAAGAAAGTGATAGAGAGAGAGAGTGAGAGAGAGAGAGAGAGAGGGATGGGGTCAGCAAGCACTCGTAAGTGCATTTTACTAAGAGTATCTAGCAATGGAAATGTGATGTATATCAGGACGGTGAGGAGGGCTGGTAATCAGATAAGAAGAGTTGGAACAAACAAGTGGGTGCCCTGCTGATGGTGGGAAGGTGGCCCAGGATCTCTTCAGCCAGTCAGGTAGAAGCGGGGAGAGTGATGAGGTGGGCTGGGAGGATGGATGGCCGTAAGTGAATGTCATATTCGGATGAGGTGGAGCGGGGACTTGCAAGACAAGAAATTAAGTCAACATGTCCCTGGTAGGTCATTAATCTCATTTCAGAGTAATTAAGGTGAGATTAATGAGTCTGTGTGTGTGTGTGTGAGAGAGAGAGAGGCTGAAAGTGACTGCATGCATGTGAATGAGAGAGTGAGAGAGAGAGGGTGAGGGAGAGAGAGAGAAATGAAAAGGCTACAGTCATGAACCGTTTGAAAGGCAGATCCCCGAGGGAAGGTGTCTGTTCGCGCTAGAGACAATGCATGCAATCCTTTTTAGTGTCAAACTTCTAATACACTTTACCTGTCATTACACTTCACTCTCTATTAATGTTAGCTTTATAAAATATATATGCATACATCAATGCAATGCATTTTGTCATCCTTATTACCCATTATCTGTCTAGCAGCAAGTGCTGAGACTTGTCTTTAATGGTTTGCAGCATAAAAGCAATGCCCTTGCATATGCACATATCTCTGAGAAACCAGAGAAAGCTGCAAGACAGGGCTTTTAGTGAGAGATAGAGCCAGCCTCACAATCTCTTGGGGAGGAAGATCTGGACTAAGTGGCTGCAGATTGAAATTCAGACAGAATGAGTTGAGTGAGAGAATGTGAGAGTGAGTGTGTGTGTGTGTGAGAGAGAGAGAAAGAGAGAGAGAGGGAGGAAGAGAATACTGGTAAATGGAGATGAGCTACCAGACTCTGAATAACCTTCGTTACCTCTGCCTTTATCCAGACACACACACACACACACACACACACACACGCACACACAGACACCCTCCAACCCCCCCCCCCCCCAGCGCTCTCGTCAGGGGTGCTCCTGATGTGTATCAGAGGTTGAGGGTTGACACAAGGGCCCCGCCGATGGTGTAGCGTCCCTGCATCTACCCAGAGATTGTGGCAGTGATAGCTGTTTTTGTCTGACGTGCTCACAACAGCACATAAATCAACTACAAACACTGATGCTCACACACACTTGCAAGGGAGCATGGACGTGCACATGCATACACTCACACACACACACACACACACACACACACACACACACACACCCATGCATGCAAATAAATGTCTGCATCACAAGTTTTAATGAATGCATCCAAATAGTGTGCACACATAAACACTCTCTCTCTCTCACACACACACACACACACATACATATAGACACAAACAAATAAGGGAAACATTATTTAAGGGAAAATTTAGGGAAACAGGCAAGCACACATACATGCATATACACAAACAGACACACACACAGATACACATAACCATTCACAGAGGCATACCCGGGTTATCTCTTTCTCTCTGAAACCCTAGTTCTCCTCGCTCGAGTGGAAAGATAAAAGTATTGCTTGATGCACTTGGAGAGGGAATACCACGCATCCAGACAGAGCGTTTCTCCAGAAAGCAACACAAACGTGATCAATACGTTTTTCCCCTTTACTGGTGAAGGGAACCTAACAGTTACAAATTCACTGGCCTTGTTCTTCACAAACTCCTGCCTGGGTCTCCTGCCTGTTCTACTTGCTTTCAACAGGACACAAGAGCTCTAAGAGGCATTTTCCATTCATAATTCAGCCAAGGTTAACCATCTATAGAGCTGGACTGGATTCCCCCAATCCATGGTCTTCGATTCCTCCTTTGGCCTACTCTCATAATCATATGCACTATCCAGTCATATTGCATACACACAAAGACACACGAACACAGAGAAATTCACAAATAGTGCACACATATACACACCCACACACAAAAACACAAGTGCTCATACACACACATATATTGGTATGTGTGTGTGTGTGTGTTCTTGGTGTGGTACTGTGGGAGATTGAGGACTGCTCTACTCTCTGCTGACTGTTGAGCCAGATGAAGTGGTATCGACTGGAAAGGGTCGTCTGTGCTACCCGGTGTCCAAACCAGCCGTGGCGGCTAATACACTCTGGAGTGTGGCTTCTGCAGCCACACACACACACACACACACACACACACACACACACACACACACACAAGCACAGGCACAGGGTCCTCTGAAATCAATATGCAATGGTCCAAACAGATAGACTGGAAGTGTGTGTGGCAGAGGAAACAGAGAGAGAGGGGGAGAGAGAGAGAATATGAAAAAGGGAGGGACAGAAAGAAAGGATGGGAGAGGGAGAGAGGGGTTGACACACACATGAGAAAAGAGGAAATGTTCACAGGCATGGCTTGGAAAGCATGAAGAAGAAAAGAAGCAGAAATGAAGGAGGGAGAGAGAAAGAAAGACAGAGGAAGAGAGAGGGAGAGAGGGGTCTGAAAGAGAGCAAACAAGGAGAGTAGAGTCCAAATAGAATGGAAACAGAGGAAAAAAAACAAGGGATACATCTCGATGAAGGAGGATACACACTGAGTGAAAAAAACACAGACATAAGAGGAAGACACAGAGAGAAAGGGGGGAGAAGTGTGTGTGTGTGTGTGTGTGTGTGTGTAGTGGGGGGATAGAGAATGAGAGGGGGGGGGGGGGGCAAAATTTCCATCAGGTTTTCAATTGGGGCGGATCAATACTGTATTAGAGCTCACCTTGACCCTGTCTCTCCCCCCTTCCCACTGCCCTGCCACACAGGCCAAGCTACTCACACACACAGCAGGGGGTGGTGGGGGGAGCGAGTGCATTACTGGCTGCCATTCTGGGACCAAAGTGGCAGAAAATGGCATAATAAAAAAGCCAGGAGAGGCTGAGCGACGGCGCGAAAGAAAGAATGAAAGAAAGAAAAGGAAGGAGTGAGAAAGAAGGGTAAGGAAGTAATAGAAGGATAGAAAGAGGGAGAGAAAGACGGCTTGAAAAAGAGATAACGGTGAATGTGTGTGTGTTTGAGGAAGACAGAGACGGTGTGTGTGTGTGTGTGTGTGTGTGTGTGTGTGTTTGAGGGAGACAGAGACGGTGTGTATGTGTGTGCATGTGCGTTTGTGTGTGTGTGTGTGAGAGAGAGAACAGGCTGCATGCCCCTCAGACCTGAACCTCAAACAGGGCAGATCAAATGGAAGAAGAGGGCTAACGGAGCAGCTGGTCCCTAGTGTTCCTCTTCAACCAGCGGACACTCAAACACTTGGCAGAGACTCGTCAGGGCATGTCAAATGCACCCCACGCCTGTGACAAGCACATGACACACACACACACACACACACATACGCACATGTGCGCGCACACACACACACACAAACACACAAGCACACACATTTATAAAGGCAGGCACACATTCATAGCTGTAGGCCCTGTTCAGGCATATTTCAGCAGCCTGATCACTTTGATGTGCAGCAAAACCAAGCCAGCTCGTTGCACTGTATATTTCTACAGTCAGTGTGTGTGTACATACTGTATGTGTTCCTCTCTCTTTCTCTCTCTCTTTACCCATCTGTCTATCTATCTATCTATCTGTGTGTGTGTGTGTGTGTGTGCATTCGTGTGTGCATTCACAGTAGTTTAAGGCTATTTGTTTGTGATGCTGTACCATCATCTGGTATTCTCATGTATTTTTTCACAGAATCTTTTCTGTATACTCCATGTTTTATTTCAGTGTTGAGTATGTCACTTAGGAACTCTCACAAACACACACACACAAAACAATAACAACAACCACTACACACACAGTGTAGAATGGCCAGGCAGCGGAACAGCATGAAGGCACTGTTGTTGAAGTTCAAGCTGTTTAGAGGCAGGGGGCAGAAGAAACGGGGATGTGGAGAGGTTGAATGGGAAAAAAAATTGATCCGTGAATTTAGCATTTAGACACAGTTTACAAAGCAATAGAGATAGGAGCCACAGAGCACAAGGCACAGGGGGAGGGGGTGGACTCTTAACTTTACAATAGGTCAGCTTTGCCTAATTTACTAGTCCTGCCCCAAAGTATGGTTTTCTGATGAATCACGGGCTGTGTGGCCTAGTTTTCTGTGTTTTCTTCCAGTATGATTTTAAATGTGTAGTGTATTTTTTTTTTTTATATTCAATTTTCATGCCAGTCAAAGCTGTTTTCTCGATTTTATAATTCATCTGCCTTCTAGTGCGTCTTTGTCCAGTTGGTATTATGTTTTTTTTCCACATCAGAAACTAAACATGAATGGCTACGTGGGATGAATAAGTGAACTTGATGAGGCGACCATGCTCTCCGCCTGTCACTAGGTTCTTATTGATGGACTTTTATTGTTTGTCCGTGATTGCCCGAGCATTTCCTAAATGTTGAGCACGTTGCCACCTATGCACTGAAACGCAAATGCACATGAGCCACACTCACAACACAACAGAGGCACACCACACCGGGTCCCTCTTGCTGAGGGGGAAAAAGAAAGGGAAAAGGGAAGAAAAAAAGAAATCGATCGCCGGGGATAGCGGTGCGCGTCGGAGGATCGTATCTTGTCAAAATAATATATTACCCTCATCCCCGGCTGATCGATGCGGTGGATTAGGGACGGAGGGCCCTCTCTCCTCTCCGCTCTCCCCTCCTCGCCTCCCCCCGCTGCCTCTCTCTTCCTCCGCGGCGTTCCGTGCAGTTTAATATTTACCTCCGTGAAAGAGCGGCAGCGACGGCGCTCACTCTTAATTGATTCCGACACTTGGGGCTCTGTGTTCGGGCTGCGGATGAGAAGCGAGGGGGGTGTTTGGAATGTAGAGAGAAAAGGTGGCAAGGAAGAAAATAATGGATGGAGGAGAGAATACCAGTAAGAAAGCATATATATATATATATATAGTCAGCGCAAAGTTCTATTTGGAAATGGCATAACCCGAAAGAGAATGAGGTAAAAAGAATTAAAATGACAAATTAAAGAAATGAGAATGGTCAGTTTGCAATTATGAAGAGTGATGCGATTCATACGAAGTAAGGAAAGGGCGTTAAAGACAAGCGCGGAATGAAAGGTGCAGGTGAGACAGACGAGTGGCGGCTGTTCAGGTGCGGGAAATGAATCAGGAAGCGCGGAAGGAAACAGAGGACAAGGCGGGGAAATGAGAAAGAGAGGAGAGCGCCTAGAGAAGAGGGATGGAGGGAGCAGGGAGGGAGTGTGAGGGATGGAAAACCTGCACGGCAATTGAGAAGGATTAGGAACAAGCCATAAAGATAAATAGAAAAAAGAGGAACTTGACGAGGGGAAAGAGTTAGAATGAAGGCTACCAATAAAGAATAGAAGGATGGGAAAATAGTGGGGTGAGGGGAGAAAAGAGCAAAAAGAGGGGGATGACAAGGAGGAGGTAGACAGAAAACAGGAGCAATGGGGTAGAGAAAAGCGAGAGATAGAGTAAGGGAGGGAGAAAGAGAGCAAGAGAGAGGATCATATTTTCAGTTGAAGGAACTTGGTTGTCATCTTGTTCCGCCAGCACAGAGCATAGCTATAAAGTATGGGAGCCAGGCGGCCACACTGGATGACTTATGTGTATATCTAGGCTTTGTCAATATTTCTTTCTGTCTTCCTCTCTCGGCGCGTGCTCCCCCCTTTTCACTTCCTACATTCACTCTTCTTTCACACTTCTCCGGATGAGCACTTGTCCTATCACTCCCTCTGCTGAGCACCCTTTTCTCTCTCTCTCTCTTACTCACACACACACACACACACACACACACACACAGGGCATGACATCTCCAAGAAATTCCGTATAACAGGGCGTGATCGCTCCAAGAAATCCTGCCAACATAGTCTGAACACAGATGTTAGATCCAGGTGGCTCTGCCGTTTTCTCAGAATCTAGTAGTATATTTCTCACAGAGAGAGAGAGAAAGTTGACCATTCCTTTCCCAGTCTAACCCTTACAAATTTGGTTTATAGATATGGATAGATTTGGCAATAAGAGTATATGTGAGCTTTTTAGAATTTCATTCATTTGTTTAAGACCTTGCACTGGCACCTTGGTGAATCTGAAGTCATTCTGATGTAACCCTCATGGTGCAACCCTCTCCCCACCTACTGCCCTGGTTCATGTTTACTTTGTTTTGCTTTGTTGTAGCGTATACAGCGTGGGGGGTGGGGATGGAGGGGAGTCATTCCAGAACCTTCTCTTACAGTCTTGAAACACAGATGCCGCTGTCGAAACACATCCATCTCCCTGACTTGTTATAGTTCTATTTCATTCTGTCTTTCGTTTCCCTCCTTCCCCTCAACTCTCTGCCCCCGCTATTCCATTTCTCTCTCTCTCTCTCTCTCTCTCACACTCCTCTGTCTTACTCTCTCTATCCTTATATTACTCTCTTTCTGCCCCATTCTCTCTCCCTCTTTCCCCTCTCTGTCTTACTCTCTGTATTCTTATCATACTCTCTTTCTGTCCCTTTCTCTCTCTCTCTCTCTCTCTCTCTCTCTCTCTGTCTTTCCATCTCTCCCTCCGTCTCCCGGCGTGCATCTCTCTCCGTCTCTGGTGTTTATTTACTCCCTCCCAGGGCCTCGTTCAGTCAGAGGTAACAGAAGTGTCAGTTGTCATTATTCCCCTAATTCAGTCATCCGTCATCGCGCAGCACAGCGCAGCGCCACGCACCTCAGATCAGCTCGGCCCACTCTATGCCACATTATACAAGGCTCCAGCAGGTGTAGTCGGCACCGAGGTGGAGATTCGATTTGACACACATAGAGGTGGGCCGGGGGAAAGGCATGGGAGGTGGAGGCAGGGAAGTGGTGGAAGCATTGGTGTGTGTGTGTGTGTGCGTGTGTGTATGTGGGTTTGTGTGTGTGTGTGCGTTTTTTCGGGGAAAGTGGGGTTGGGGGTGTGCGACAGGGAGGATTTAGAGAGTGAAAATAAGAGCCCGAGTTTGACTAGAGACAAAGGAGATCAGAGAGGTGCAGGAACTGGGGGAGCAAACCCAGCAATGTGCCAGGGGAGCTGGAGGAGGCAGCCTCCAGTGTGAGGGGACACACACACTCCACCCACCCTCTCCCCCCTGGCCTGCTGGGCCAGAAATCATAAACACACAACGCATTGATCCTAGTGTGAATTTACAATTAATTGGTCATGTATATTTATTACTGTGTAATTACTTATGTGCGACGAAGAGTGATAGCTTAGCTGTGCAATATTTTGTGTTTGTGGAGAGAGAAAATGTGGAGAGAAAAAATTTTAAATACGTTTTTTTTACCTGTCTTCTTCAATGTTTAATATTTTCACATCCATTTCTTCTTCTCTCCTTTCTTTTCTCTGGTTATTACGGTTACAAGGAAAGACATTCTGAATTACTTGGCATCCCACTCCAGCTCAAATAATGAGCCAATGCTGCAATAGCATCTCCTTTTGTGAAATACTTGCCAACTTTTCTGGGCCTTGCTTCCACCTCCATTCTTGTCTTCTCCCTATAGGTGTGTGTCAACTGCAGAAACACCCCCCACACACACACACTCACCACAATGAGGAAGAGCCCTCTCTGGTCCTCTGTGGAGGATATTGCAGTGCTTGTTGAGGAGTTATTTGGATGAGGCCATGGAGTTAGTGCTCACTTACTCTCTTCCTCTCTCGGTTATTATCAGCAGTGATTTGTATGGGGCCCCTCACATTACGAGGCTCCTGTAGGGATCTCTCCTCCACCTTTGATCCTGTTCCCTCCCTAGAACGGGGCCTTAGATCCAGCTGGGGCTTGCAGTGTTTTAAGCAGCTTAAACTGGAAGGCTGCTTGACATTCACATTAGACCCACATACTACGTCTCCTCCCTTGCTCTCTGTCTGTCTCTCTCGCCCAAGACCCCCTGCTCAGTCATAATCAGTCAGATCTCCAGTCATAATCATATTTGCATTCTCCTTCCCTCCTTAGTTCCATGGGAGGATGATGTCGCTCCACAAACATGCTCCCGTCTCCATGCCCCCTGTCTTCTAATCTCCGAGCGAGAGCATAGGCTGTGTAACCAAATCTAGCCTGTGATGTTCTGAGTGCTTGGAGTAAGGTATCACCACGGGAACGAGATGCAAGAGTGCTTAGAGCGTTTTGTAGCCCCCTGCTGTGGGTCAATTAAACCATGAAGCAGTATTGTTGGGTTCAGTGTTAAGGCAGGGCACACAGAGGCCGGATCACTTGGAACGGAACACTAAAAGAATCATAATTCAACAAGGGCTGTTAATATTTATCTCCTACTTATGTTTTAAGATTCAATTGCTGGTATATTTCATCATTAAGGGCACCTAATGTGCTTCTTTCTATAAATTGTGTTTATATTCTGAAATGTATGTTTTATATATTTGTAATGTTCATTTCCATTGAGGTCTCCAGATGAAACAAATAACACTTAGGTGATTCAGTAGCTGTGCGTCTCTTGGCTAGTTTCTCTTCAGTATATGCAAATGATATTTTCAATGGTATTAGCTGTCTTGGGATTAATTTCCAGTCACGTCCATCTAGAACACACACGTAGAACAGGATAAAAACAAGATATGCATAGTAATGAGGAACTATCCAGTGTCTTGAAACTTTTATCTTATTAGCCGCGTTTGCATTACGTCATGAGTGACATTCTAATTCATTTAGACAAGCCGAGTCATTGGTGTGGAATTAATGAAATAAAAAAGCAGATTGATTGCTTATATGAAGCTAAACTGTATTGTAGGATTAATTATGTCAGTGCAGTTAATGCACTTGAATTGACATAATAATAATGTATTTATTATAATAATAATAATATTTATAATAATAATATGTAAATATTTATTTTTGCGTGCATATTCAGAATAGGCTCATTACACCAGTGAACTAATATTAACGATCGCAGCGCAGCTATATATCTGTAACTTCTTGGCAGAGTGCTGTGGTCCTGAGGCTGGGGTGAGCAGGCAGTTGATGAGGGATGGGGCTGGTGGCAGTGGAAGTGGCGCACCTGGATGGAGTTAAACCTCCAGCTTCCGCTGCTGAGAGTTGGGCTCTCTGCTAATGAGACGAGCAGGGCAACATCAAACAACACACACAGCTCTCCAGTGGAGTGTGAGAGAGCGGTGAGGCAATTTCTTTTAAACACACACACACACACACACACACACACACACACACACACACACACACACAGGTTCTACTTCAGGCACACAAACATCAGCGTACAGATGTACATAACTTAAACTAAAGCATAAATGTGCTACCCCACAGACATACACAAACAAAACTTTCTCTCTCTCTCTCTCTCTCTCTCTCACACACACACACACACACACACACTCACACAGAAACACACACAAGCACACTTGCTTGTTTAACTCTTGATCCTTCAAGATAGGTGTTAGATTTCCTAATAGTTTGACTGAGATACCTGTTGACCTTTAGGGATGGGGAAAAGGCACAGCATTCTGTGAAATAAGTCACTGTACTTATTGTAAACCCAGTGGACATATGAGAGAGTGTGTGTGTGTGTGTGTATGTGTGTGTGTGAGTGCATGTGTGTTTGTGTGTGAGTGAGAGAGAGAGAGAGAGAGGTGGTGTTCTGCTGATGCAGAGAGAGAGAGAGAATTTGATGATGAGAAAGAGAGAGCCAGGATGACATGGGGGATTAACTCATGTCAACTCAAAGCAAATGCAAAGAATAAGAGAAAAAAAGAGAGAGGGGGAGTCAAAGAGGCAACAGAGAAGAGAGGAAGGAAGGGAGAGAGAGAGAGAGGAAGGTGGGACACGGTAAGCCCTGAGTAAGATAGTGTATGGGAGGCGGTGGGCAGATTGATAGTGTGCACTGAGATTGGGGCAGGGCAGTCACAATCTCGGCCCTCTCAGTAATTCTGCACTTAATCACCATCATTGCGATAGAGCACGGAAGCCAGGAAGGAGAGAGAGAGAGAGTGAGAAAGGAGAGGGATGAAGGTTAAGTGGATGTAGATGTGCACAGATGATTAGCATATGCTTCAGGACTCGGTGGAAAAAAAAAAACAAGACAGAGAGGTTGGGTAGCAGGCGATGTTAGACAAAAGGGGTGTGTAGAATTAAAAACACACACGCACACACACAAGTTATAGAGGAGGGATGTCGTAAATGGGGGCGTATAATGAAGGGAAAAGGGGATGAAAGCAGGAACGTGCAACGGCGGTGCATGAAAGACTGAGCACGCTCACGACTGGGTGATGAAAGCTTAATTAAAGTAAATTAGCTACCTGAGCCCCCAGACTAACCCTTGTCACACAAAGTCAAGCGGAAGAGAGAGAGAGAGAGGGAGGGAGTGAGAAGGGGTGGTGAAGAGGAGTGGAGCAAAGGAACTCAGAGGTAGGGAGCATCTGAGAAGTCTGCAGTGACACACTGGAGAACAGTTATCACATGAAAACATGTACAGAGTTTGTCTTTATGAGACTATGGATATCATTTCTGTTGTAGACATGATTAACCTTTAACCTTATTTCTTTTTACATATACAATGCTTTGTTTTCACCTGACTATTCTAATGTTATATTATCAACCTATTAATCATAATCAATACAGCAGAAGATAAAACAGATTTTTAAGATCTGATGTTGTAGAGTGCATGGATCTATTTAAGCTACTTTTTCCTGTATAGGATCTTTAACAGCCTTTTGGTGTTTATTTTAAAACATTGTTTACTGTAAGACAGCCTTTGGTCATCCATTTGTAAATATCAATCCCAAAATTTGAATGACGCAAAAAAAGTAGGCTATATTTATTGGAGGAGTCCTCTTTTACAGTTGACTGACTGACAAAAATATACAAAAGCAAACCAAAATGCAGTCCATAATTGTATGTGATTAATAAACGTTTATGGTGTGGTGGCTTTATACAGTAAAAGTGTCTGTCAGGCACATATTATTAAATAATTTTCAGGCAGGGAGCCATAATTTCATCTACTCGGTAATGTTCTTATTTATTCAATTAATTGGTGGTCTAATTCATTTATATATTTATTTACCTCATCATGCTATCCCTTTTCTTTTTTCATCTCTCTCTCCAACGATTATCCTTCCCTCTAATTAGAAATCGATGCAGAGAGGCCGGCGGGTATTTGCGATGTGTTTGTGGACGTAGAGAACAATTCCCTGGACAGAGAGAAAAGACAGAGAGAGGGGAGGACACACGCACACAAACACACACACACGCACACACACACACCATCACCACCTCCTCCAAACCACTGACAACTAACTACACTGCTCCAAGCTATTCTTCTTTTTAAAAGCAGGAAAGACGAGACCAAAGCAGAAATGAAAAGAATACCATTCCTTTCCCGCCTGACGATGGATGCGCAAGGGATTTTTGCGAGGAATAGTCTACAACTAAGCTTCTTAAATGAAACCAAAGAATTCAAGGGTGTACGCTGAATTAAAAAAAAAGCAAACAATTCAGACCTATTGCATTCAGCCAAATATTACCCAATAGCCTACTTTTCCGACAGAAAATTGTTGCCTAGGCGTCTTAGAGTTGATGTGATTAATGGGATAAATGTCCCCAGCAGGAAAAGAAACACAGAGACAAGTAACTAATAATAATAATAATAATAATAATAATAATAATAATAATAATAATAATAATAGTAGTAGTAGTAGTAGGAGTAGTAGTAGTAGTAATGCAACCCAAAACCCAGTAAACCATTCTGCTTGATTGTTCACATTCCCCTTAATCTCAGTTTAATGTTCAATCCCGAACCGTAAGAATTATTTTTGCGTTTAAACTGAAGGTGCATCAGATAGCCTACTCATAGAAACGATCGTAGAAGTTTGTTGGCATCAGC
The DNA here is from genome assembly GCA_027481765.1 of Tenualosa thibaudeaui. Lineage (NCBI taxonomy): Eukaryota > Metazoa > Chordata > Actinopteri > Clupeiformes > Clupeidae > Tenualosa > Tenualosa thibaudeaui. The sequence goes on along the minus strand of JAIFZK010000019.1, from coordinate 8,672,518 downwards.
TGCCTGAGTGAATTTGCCATTTTCCTCCTGGCAACCAAAACCTAACTAAAGTCTCTTCCGCTCCTTGCATCCCGTGGAGAGGAGGCGACGGAGGCGACGGGTTAGCGCTATTACAGCCTCTCCAATCGAAACTAAGTGAGTTAGGGCTCCCACACGTCCGCGTGGGGGAAAACGGTAAAAGAAAGCGAAAAAGGAATAAGATCGCGCACTTTTATTAGTTCAACTCGTACCGCTATCTGTTTACCGTCTGTGCTTCTCTTTATTTGTTCCCCTATAATCGGTTTGTGGTCTGTGCTTGCTTGTGATTTTGTTGACCCTTGTACGAAATTGCTCTCTCTCTTTCTCACACACACACACACTTTCTATATCAGACATAATGCAGCATGTTACATATTTTGCTATCGCACACGATTGCTATGTGGGCTCAAGCGTTTTTTTTAATCCTCTTGGAGTTACATTAAATTTCGTCAACCCGTCTAGTGGGTTAACCTCGCTGGCGGATGGCCAGCATTTCTTCATGTGTTTGTTGGCGAGTTTTTGAGTCTGTTCGTGTGTGTCAGTCTTTCGCTCCATCCGCGCTTCTCATTAACCGTCCCTCTCTCCCCCTCTCCCTCTCCCTCACCACAGCGCATCCCTCATCCCCGCTTCGCTCATTTATTCGCGCTGCTCTCTCCCCTTGCCCATGGCTACATGATCGTGAAAAATGTGTTTACAAAACTCGCTCTCGCACAGATCAAACCATACCACTGAATCAAAGAGTGCGAAAAAGAGACAGAGGCTGAAAGATGGGAGAGAAGCCAGAGTAAGAAGGGGTGTGTGGTTTTGATATTCTGTATGTTTTCGTGTGTGTGCGCACGCATGTTTCCCTGTGTGTGTGTGTGTGTGTGTGTGTGTGTGTGTGTGTGTGTGTGTGTGTGTGTGTGTGTGTGTGTGTGTGTGTGTACATGCGTGCTCTGCTGTGTAAATGGAATCCCTTTGACAAAACAAATTGTTTTTTAAAGTCCAAAACAACTGTTTGTATTTCACAGTTAAACAGGAGACAATGCAATATTGATGTCCCCTTTCTTTGCAGACACAATGTTAGCAATTCTGACTGACACAGAAACACACTGACTGTTTTACAAAAGAGTTATGGTTGGTAAATCACACAGCAAATGTTTATGCCTTTCCAGGGAAATGTTAGAAAGATAAGGATTGGTTTGTGTCCTTCAGAAAGTTGAGAGCCAAGAGCAGGTGCAATTGAGAAGGGACAAAGAACAGAGGCTATTATTCTTTTTCCCTCACGTCGTTCACTTTGCCATTGTGCTTCACACCTGCAAACTGTCTGACTTTTTACACTTACATGCACACTTCTTCCTCATATGCAGACTTCCTAAATCTACTCGATTCTCGTCATTGTGGGTTATTCTAATAGGCTAACCATTTTTGCCATTGACTGAAAAAGAAGTCAAAAGAACTCTCCCTGCCTGTATGTATATGTGTGTGTGTGTGTGTGTGTGTGAGAGAGAGAGAGAGACAGAGAGAGGGACAGAGAGAGAGAGAGCAAGATTGACATTAAGAAGTGAACGGTTTGAAGAGGAGATGGCTGTAGGTTGAGAAAAAGAAGGAATGCAAATTTGAAGGGAAAAGATGAGCATAGTAGAGAGAGTGACAGGGACAAGTAGGGAGAGTGGGAAGGAGTACCATAGAAAGAGAGGGAGAGCAAGAGGGTGAGGTGGGAGGGAGTGTGTGTGTGCGTGTGTGACAGAGAGACAGCGAGGAGTGTGTGTGTGTGTGGGGGGGGGGGGGCATAGCAGACAGACGGGGGAGCGATTATAGCAGGGTTTATGTATGAGCTATTGATTGAGTCAGTGGTGACTTCTTGAGTGGTTAATTCTGGAAGTGAGGGCGATAGAGAGAGTAACTTATGGACCAGAGGGAGGCTGAGGATAAAGAGAGAGGGAGTTTGTGGGCAATGAAAGATAGATAGATAGATAGATAGATAGATAGATAGATAGATAGATAGATAGATAGATAGATAGATAGATAAAGTGTGAGAATGTGTGAGGTAGATGAAAATGGAACTTGACAAGAGCATCTTTAACAAGAGTGATGCTTGTAGAGGAGAAGGCTCAGTTTACTCTTTTATTTGTTCTTTTATCATTTCCATTCCTGTTTTTCTAGTTTGCATAGGGTTTGGGGGCAAGGGGTCCTACAATCATTTACAAGAAAACTGTAACCCCACCCCCAGCCTCTTTCGCCACACTTTGGTTCCGGAATGACCATGAAGAGCAGCATTAAGAGTCCATAGAAAGAGCAGATGGCTCTGTCCGTCCAGATTTCACCATGTCACAGAAGCAGAATAGTGCGAAGAGTCGCTTGTGAGTTTAAAACGCACTACGAATGGTAGCTTTATTCAACACATTTTAGTAGTCTTGTTAATTACATTAAAGTTCAGGGACTTAACATAGGGGAATGACGCGCCGCTCGGGTATTGAACAAAGCACGAGGTATTTATGGATTTAAGCGTGTCAGCGTGCGTGTCACGACGAACGCACATACTTGTCTCTCTGTGTGAATGAAGTTTAAGGTCCGCTCGCCGGCGCAGTTTCTTTTCCTCTTTCTCTTCCCCTCTCTCTTCTCTCTCGCGCAGGTTTTGATCTCTCAGCCGCGAGATCAAAGGCGCTCTCTGGCTATTAGTCAGCGCGAGCCATTGATCCCACATCGATCCACGCGAGACACAGCCGCCCCGTGAACACCGTACGAGGCTCCCCAAAGCTCTCCCGCGCATCGGGAGAAAGAGCGAGCGAAGTGAGAGAGCGAGCGCAAAGGGGGGCTATGTGTGCGTGTATATTTCTTTCTGGCGCGGGTAGAACCAAGCTCGAGCTTTTTCTTTGCCGCAGGACATGAAACAATGAGGCTCGAGCCGGTTTTAATAAAGCGCGTTTTCCCTCCTTTCAACTCTTGCGCGAGGCGGACGAGCCGGCAGCGGAGAGCGATCGATAATTAATGACGATGAATAATTTAACCCTATCGATTGATACTTTTTCTTCCTCTTTTTTCTTCCTATCCTTATATCTTAAGGTCGATGTTCCATACGATACTGATACCTTATCACATGCACGCTCACTCCCATCACTCCTCTTGAACAAGTTCTTACCAAATTTTCCCCCAAAGTTCGCCTCCTTCTGTAACTTTACTGGAATTATCCAAAAGTTCGATTTCACCTCGTTCTTTCTCTGGTGTATTTAATAGCCTACCAAATGTTATATCTCAAAAAGTGCAGTTCCTTAATAAATTGCATCTTGTCTAGGACAAACAAGTGAGAAGCAACCTATGAACACTTAGATAGATAAAAGATACTTAAATAAATAGACCCACAAAAAAACTGGAAGGTGAATTTCTCAGTCAAACTCATACTTATTTGATCTGGAAAAAATGCTTTGCACTGCCAGCCAGCAGAAAATAAAAACATTTCTCCATGCCACAACATTGTTTTCTCATGTATGTGGTAATACTGACTCAAGACAATAACCGCATCAAGCCATATGCAACAAAATGTTTAATTCTCCACTCTTAGAGTTTCTGTCTGTCCCCCCTGTCTGGTGCCTCCCACTCTCCCTCTCTCTCTCTCTCTCTCACTGTCTATCGCTCTCTCTCTGTCTCTGTCTGTCTCTGGTCCTCTCCAACACACTGCACTGCCTCGGGGTTGGAGAACAGAGGGACTAGGCAGTGAATTTGTTAGAGGGGAAAGTGAGAGAAAGAAAGAGAGAAAAAGAGATAGAGAGAGAGTGAGCCTTATTGGTTCCCTCTCAGTGGCAAGTCCAAAAAAGAAAGATGAGACAGATGCTGAGGGTTTGTTTCATGTTTCTGGGAGGAGATGATGATGGGATAGAGAGAGAGAGAGAGAGAGTCCTTATATTTTCCGATTCTTTTTTTTTTAAGACAGAAGCTTGCTCCCTATCCATCTCTGGACAGAGATGGAGACAAAATGTCGCCCATGTGTCACTCTCTTCCTCAGTTGCCTTCCTGCTTTCATTCCTCCCTCTGCTCTCAGTGGGGACCCATGACTTGCTGTTTTACAGCACTCAGAATCTCTTCACAGAAGTATCTCTGGTTTGGAAGAAAATACAAACAAAACTGAAATTTCAAGTCTTTTTTTGCTGTGTGCTTGTGTTGCTTCATTTAACATATTTCTTTATCCAGAGCTACCATCATGATGACAATTCAGAACTTCATCATGGCAAAGAAGTAGACATCATGCCATGGTGGGTTTCTAGAAGGTGCTCTTGCTATCGTCCATCGCTGCCTTGGTTGTTTAACTCATTTCACCCATTGCTAGAACTACCAAGAATGCAACGGACATTTGCAACAACGTAATCTTGAAACTCTTCCTGAATTAGCAAAGCCTTCAAAGAAACAATGAAACTGACAACTCACACACCCCTATATGTTATACCCTGTGTCAGCATCAACACAGGAAATTCAATTCTTCTTCTTTTTTTGTGACAGCGATGCTCATTATTCTCATCTTTCATTTTTTTTACTAATGTCCTCTTACTGCTTCCCAATGAAGTGAATGGGAATGCGTGGAATGTAGGTGTACTGAATGACTTGTCTGTATTTTACTGTAAATGGGTGAATATAGCCTGAAATCTTCCAAATGTTATTTTGCTCATTTTCACACGAATGGAGGGAAAGCATGCAGAAGCTTGTAAATGTTAGGGGGTTAATCATTGTTATTATAGCAGTAATAACACCAGTTATATGAGTGGTGGAACATGTCTGTTCTCTATATATAGGCCATACTCTGAAAAACAAAGGTACAACCTGTATTAAGTTCATATGTTGACTTTATAACGCAGCTCCATGAAGGTTTTTATGTAGGCCTCCTGCTCAGTGTAGGGAACCTACTGTCTATTTAGCCTCAAATAAATTCTCAGAACCTAAGCTTAGTAGTCGACTGCCACAATACAGCTAAATTATTAAATTTCCTTCAGGGTGTCCTTCTTGTCATGATGAGTACTGGAAAGATGCATCTGTGGTTGTGTCCTTGCTCTCGATTTCTTGTAAGTGCAAGACAACGCAAATGAGACTTGAGGCATTTATATCTACAAATGAAGCATTTCACCATCAGCATCATTACAGTATTGAAGATGAATCCTGGTGATTTAACCTGTCAAACAGTGCAATGACAATTATGTAGGTTTTGTGTGTGTGTGTGTGTTTGGGAGGGATTGCAATGTTAAATATGTTTGTGAGAGACAGGTTCTGAGCATCTGTCTGTGTGTGTGTTTGTGTGTGTGTGCGTACGTACATGCATGCATGTGTGAAAGAGAGTATCTCAATGTTATATACTGTCTATGCATTATACATACATTGTGAGTATCACAATGTCATACATGCACATGAAGTTTGTACAAGAAAGGTTTTGGACACCTGTGTGTGTGTGTGCATGTGTGTCTGTGCATGTATGTGTATGTGTATCTCATGTTCTTGTGTGTGTATCTGCTACACTGCTACTCCATTAGTCTGTTCGTGTGTCTCCATATAGCTCAGTGTGTGTGTGTGTGTGTGTGTGTGTGTGTGTGTGTGTGTGTGAGAAGCAGTATTCCCTGGGCTGCTAGTTATAATGTTTCTGGGGGTGATTGGGGGAACTTGAAAGCCCTGTGCTGCCCAAATCAAAACTAACAAGGAAATGATGGGGGCCCCTTTATCTCCTCACTGGCCTAAGGGTGCTGAAGGGGTGGGGGGTGGTGAGAGAGGGAGAGAGAGGGAGATCGGAGAAGAAGAGTGGAGGGAAAGGAGGGGAGTGAGGGGCAGCCTGGCTTCCTCTTTGATTTGTAAAAAATGCATTACCTCCGAAATCAAACGGAAAATTACTGCGCGGGAGAAAAACATACAGCAAGAGTGAGAGAGAGGGAGAGACAGTGGCTAGGTGTGTGAGGAGCAGGCGGGGAGGAAGGAAGAGGAAAGAGGAGCGTTCACCGGTATGGATGAGCTGGTTGATGGGCAGAAAATGTGGGTATAGATTTTACTGTGGTGCAAATGAGGAGACACAGGCTATGGGGGCTTATGAAGACATCCGGAGAGTGTGCGGTGTGGTACGAAAAGCAACCCCACTGTCTGCATGCCTTCGCTCTGATCCCGCTGTATTATTCACAAACACAGACATGACTGCAAATGATGCGGTATTAATGACTTGAACACCCCAATGACTTCAGAGAGGAGAAGTACAAATAATAACAGGGGAAGAAAAACAGCCTAAATCACATAACCCTTACCTTCTGTACACAATCAGACATTGCATTTCAGGGTGGAACTCACATCTTTACAACTGGAAGGAGAGTAATCAAATTAATTCTGCTGTTCATTAAAGATGGATAGTGAAAGATCTCTGCTCGTTTTGAGAATGTGTTAGGATAGCAAATGTAGCTGTACTAAGTGGTGACCCGGGCTTGCCACAGTTCTCCTTTTCTTGTTCTTGGCAGACTCTCTATTCTTTAATGTTCATTAACACTGACCAGAGGGATATTTTTCCGATGAAATTCAAAGTAAGCGAGAGAGAGGGTGAAGTCAGTGTGAATTCACCTGTGTGCCTGGAGTGATGCAGTGAAAGGTTTCTCTTCTCTCAGCCTGGTGCATTGGGATGTGAAAAAAAGATTTTCAAAAAAGATTTTCAAGAAAGATTTTTTTCTAGTATTTAACATTTTGATTATCAAGATTAAGAGGCTTGAATGAGAACTCAAATATAACGCTGTGAAATATATTGAAATACAGTGAAGATATATTGAAAACAGTAGTTTTTTTATATTTTTGTAGGTAATGTTGAAAGGAATATAGAACATATAGATCTAGAAAGAATAGAATGGAATAATAGTGAGAAGGCTAAAGTCAAAGGTCTTAAAAAGAAGAATAGAATAGAGGGATTTACTGAGTAAAAACAGGTACAGGTGCTATAGATGGCAAAGAAGAAAAGAAAAAAACAACATGAAGGAAAATGAGCAAAGAAAGCACCAGTATTGGGTTGAGATACATTCCAAAGACTAAAAAGAGACTTTAAAAAGCACACTCACAACTGTGTGCCTGTGTGTGTGTGTGTCTGTGTGTGTGTGTGTGTGTGTGTGTGTGTGTGTGTGTGTGTGTGTGTGTGTGTGTGTGTGTGTGTGTGGAGCGCGTCTGGGTATGAGCAAGAGAGAGGATAGGGAGAGGGGAGAGAGTGCAAGAGTGAGCGAGAAGTGCCTGGAGTTAGCAATAATAATTTATACAAACACACCTTAATAATTCACATTCCATTTCAATGCTGGAGGGAAAATCCAAAATTCACAGAGCATAATTAAATAGAGGCTGGCTAGAGAGGGGAGCGATGAGGGAGACTAGCAGTAAAGATACCAGTGTACAGCCTCCCTCTCCAGCTTTGTAAGACAACCTTTATGAAATGGTGATGTCCAGCACTGGCTTTTTCTTGCCCACGCGGCCCAAGCCAGCATCCAGAGGGGGAAAACTACAGAATTAGTTTCTTTTTAAAAACACACAGCTATGCTTTTTCTAAAGTCTGGCAATGTGGATATCAACAAAATAATGTTGTTTAATTAATGATGGCACAATAATACAATTTATTTTAAAATTTTTTTCAGGTGTTAAAAATGGTCAAATTAGATAAAATTTTTGAGGAAGCAAAATGAGTGATTTGTTTATGTTTAAATCACTATTGTATTCAACAGTTGGATTTAATTTCGGGGCGACTTCTGTAATCTCGGTAACTTCAGTAATTTAATTGTCATAGATGCTTTTCAGATGAAAAAACATTGTCTGGGAAAGAGCTATCTGTTTCCAAAGCAGTAGTCGTCTGTAGACCGACAACCAGCGCTCCTTTTTCTTTAACATCAGAAAGCAGCCCCTCACCGAAGTCTTTTGATTGTGCTTCTCTCTCTGAGAAGGGGAGAACACACAGAAACAAGGCTGACTGATCTCGCACACTGCCCGAGGTGCGCCCCCCGGTAAGCATACCGAAGGGCACCCTATCAAATGAAAGTGAAGTGATTGATTTCACCGAGCGTTCCAATGCGGTGACCCTGTGACTTTAAACACAGCATCCTAAACCCTGTATAGGTTATGAGTGACACAGGGGCTGTGTGCTGTAACTGCTCCAGTTACCACCTTAATGGCATTGGCCCCTTGACTTTGTACCGGCTGCCCTCCTTTCTAATACAGCAGCGTGGCCCCTCTCACAATGTCCAGCAAACACCTTGGGTTGTCTTTCAGACACATTTTTTTGACATTTTTTTTATGACAAACATGGATGCACACGCCGAGCACACTAGCAATATGCCTTTGAGAGTCTATGCATTTAATGCATGTGTGTTCATAGGGACGGCATTCGATGGAGACAAGAAAGTCTTATTTTCCTTTATTCTAAATGTTTGCAGGCAAGTTTAAATTGCCGTATTCCTGTAAAATTCTGTAGTCAACTGCATACAATGTGAGGTCTGTAAGTATATGTGTGTGTATGTGTGTGCGTGTCCATTGACCCTTGCAGTTTTGTCCTGCAGGTGTTGCGGAGGCATGGACTGCAATTGTGTGAGTGATCTGCTGCTCACGCCCCCTGTCCCAGCACTCTGGACGCCAGGTGAGACACACACACACACACACACACACACACACACACACACACACACACACACACATACACGCATTTATTTATCGTCTTATGAGACAAGTTGTATACCTGGCATGAAAGCAAAGCAAGTTTATGCTTATATTAAGAGTTAATTTAATAGTATTATTTACAGAAATTGCATAAATAATTAACTACAGTATGTTATACTGTGTATGCAGTATATTGTCCAAAAAGGCTGTTGTTTTTGATTAGCTGCATAAGCCTGAGATAGCATGTGATTTTTCTGTCTCTCACACACTGCCAACATCTTTGCATGACTTCCTCCATCCAAATCCCAGTTTTCTAGCAGGCTTTTGATTCAGTTAGCAAGGACAACAGTCCCGCAGGCCTAGTGGCCTGCTATTAAATTCAAAAGTCAGTCATCCTTCTAGTGCATCCGTCATCCAGACACCTCTCCCCAGCTAGCGTCCCAAACACCACCAGCAGGCCTAATCAAGAGCCACCTGCTTTCCTGCCTCCGTCTCCCCAGGCTTCGCCTTCCCAGACTGGGCCTACAAGCCGGAGTCCAGCCCCGGCTCAAGGCAGATCCAGCTGTGGCACTTCATCCTGGAGCTGCTGCAGAAAGAGGAGTACCAGGGGGTGATCGCCTGGCAGGGGGACTACGGTGAATTTGTGATCAAAGACCCTGACGAGGTGGCAAGGCTGTGGGGCATTCGGAAGTGCAAGCCGCACATGAACTATGACAAGCTGAGCCGAGCGCTAAGGTAAGCTTGTGTGTGTGCCTGTGTGTGTGTGTGTGTGTGTGTGAATGTGTTCTAGTGGAAGGCGAATATTGTGTGTGTGATTCTGGTTTTGTTTATGTAGTTCTTCTTCTATTCACCATTTACGTTTCATCCATGTCTATCAGACCCCTTGATGGCGGTCAACTTAAGGATTCATCTTCGTTCACAAAGCTTTTGGGCTGCAAGCTGACCTTGGTATTAGACACATGAAAAGGTTCCACTGGTTGTGGTCTTCCCGAAAGAAAAGGGTGTTTCTCCCAGGAATGTCAATACTTTTCATTTTGCATCTTTGAACTTCTAAATGGAAGTTGAAGACCAGAACGGGGCCTCAACAAAGAGCAAAAGTCAATAAGGATTTCAGAATTAAGCCTATTTCACATGGACTCAGAGTAACAGACCCTAAATGAAGCATTTGCTTTTTGTTGTAAAAATAAATAAATAAAATAACTTCCAACACCATCAACAAAAACAACAGACACTCAAACAAACAACCAACAAATACAATTTCAGGCCAAAAGTTGTCCCATCAGAGGGGCTTTGAGTTTGATCCCCCCACCCCCACCCCCAACCCCCTTTGTTTATACTAATCAGATGCAGTCCTGCTTCCCCACTCTTCCCCCAGCACCCAGTGCTCCCTCTCCTCTCCCTCTCCTCTCCCCCTCTGCCCTCTCCATAATGGGTGCTGTCGCTCCTGTCTAATTGTTATGAATTGGCCCAGGCCATAATTACCCTCGTTGATTAGCCTTGCTTAATTGCTCAATTAAGGGACAGCGAACAATTGCCATGCAAGGCAAAAGTTAACAAATCATGGGTAGTGGTGCTAGGGTGCTCTCTCTTTCGCTCTCTCTCTCTCTCTCTCTCTCTGTGTGTGTATGTGTATGTTAGAGGTAGAGGGGACCAGAGGGTGAGGTCTCTTAAGACAGCATTTGATATTAAAGGCCCCTCTCTCTTCTCTCATTACTTCAGTATTGGATAGTTTGTCTGCCTTTGTTTTTGAATAATTGATTGAGTAAAACATGTCTGCTGTTTAATGCTATGTGCTTATGAGAGCTGTTATTTTTACACTGTCTAATAGTGGGCAGTGGCTGATACAATATCCTATGTATGTATAATGTGTGTCAAACTAATTCATGTTAATGTAGTGTGATTATACATTTTATTTTCTGCTTGGCAGATACTACTACAACAAGCGCATTTTGCACAAAACCAAGGGCAAGCGCTTCACCTACAAGTTCAACTTCAGCAAGGTTGTGCTGGTGAACTACCCACTGTTTGACATGGCAAGCTCTCCGTTCCTGCTGGCCCAGAATCACTTCAATGGTGGATCCACTGCTCCGGACTGCAGTCCTGTCACCCCTGAGGTAGGAAAGGGACAGTTAAGTCCCCGTTTAAAATGTATATTCCTATGCTTGTGTGTGTGTGTGTGCCTGTTTCAGGAGTAGCCATGGTGACACCAATGAGTATTACAGCCAACTGACAGAAAAGAAGGGGAAAGAGGCTGTGAAAGAAGCTTTTTTTAAACCTCATCTTTTCAGGATTTCATTTGATCTTGCACCTCTACTACGCACATTATTGAAGCTAGCCTTGATGAAGACACCCTGCTGCGCAATCCCCATTTAGACAAGAGGAGTTCTCTTCACCAATTTTCAGCTATATTTTATTAACTGTTTCTAATGGTGGTTTAGGTATTGGTGATCATTCACCTTGACTCATGACTTCAACTGAAATAATTCTTCTCTTAATGCCAGAGGCAGGCCATAAATAACAATGTCCGGTTATAGGAGACTGAAGCCCAAGAAAAGGACTCTATTCAATGACAATACATATTTTAGGGTCTTTGATGAATCTCTTTTGTTTCACAATGAAAGGATATTTTATTCTTATTCTTCAATGGCAGCACAGAAGCTTAATGGATTCCAGTTCTCCTCCTGGTATAAAATCTATGGGTTTTCTGAGGTTCTGTGCGTTCCAAAGTGGTAATCATGAAATTCAAAACGGATTCCGTTCCGTGACACAGGTGGGAAAGGTAGTCTAATGTAAATGACGGAGTGAAGGAGAAAGTCAGGAGACGGAGTTAAGTGTCCTTAAAACAAAAGAAGACGTTATCCCTCCTTGACACCCTTGTCTGAAATGGCATACCCATCCCTGTCATCGATTGGATCTGAGAGAAATGAAAGTAGGGAAGGGGTACTCCGGATCAATGCGCCGTAATTAATGCAGGTTTGTTAAGAGCAATGAGATTGCGTAGCTTGGAAGTACAGTCCCGCCTTTCATACTCTGAGCTGAGAAGTGACAGAAATTATTGATCTCCTTGGCATTGGGGGGGGAGAGAGAGACGAAATCTCCGCTGTCTGTCCCGTGGGAGTCCTGAGACGACTTTGCCGTTTCCTTTACTTGGCGCCAATCCTCCCTCCCACGTTTAAGCCTCCCTCGTCTTGTAGCTCACCTCCCCTTCAGGACGTTCCCATTGACTCCTCGTCGGGGACGGCTTTGTTTTTTCAGCATATTCCGTCTAAGATCAGAGTGGTGCCTTGACGCATGCATGACAGACTTAAAAAACCCACTGCCCCAGTGCAAACAGGAGAGATCCACACTTCAGTTGGTAATTTGGTTGCCTGGAGTTCTCTGGGCTCTCAGGTACTAGAAAAATCCCACCCACACGTGACAATGTCATTGTGTGAAGATTTCCACCAGATTTCCACCTCATCTGGTTCTACCCACCTCAGTGCTCTTTGCGTCTTTCTCTCTCAGAAGTGGAAAAGACAGAACTATCCGTTGTAATACGCTGAAAACTATCCACAGTTGTGACTTTCTGTCACATAGGATAGCATGTAGTATATCATAGATAGTATATCATGTTTACAGATTCATGTTGGTGTTTAGTGTCTAATCGTTCCTTCTATTTTTTGCAATTCTTTTATTTGTCTTCCCAGTTTTATAACATCTGAACGTGTGTCTTGGTAGTGGACAGTAGTAATAACCTTATTTTCTGTCTCTCTCTCTCTCCACATCTCTCTCTCTGTCTGTCTTTCCATCCTTCACCACCTGTCGTCCTCTCTCCAGGCCCTCCAGTCGCTGTTCCCTCGCCTGCCAGAGGCCAGCCGTGGCAGCTCCCTGTTTGAACGCTCCGGAGGTGCCCCGGGACCAGAGGGGGAGAAGCTGCGCCTGGATGCCTTCCCTTTCCTCGGCTCAGGTGTGGGAGCAAGGGAGAGGAGAGAAGCTATTCTTGAGAGGGTAGTCCCAGCCTTGGCGGCAGGTGTGTTAACCTTGAGCTGTGAAAGAGGAAGGAGCAGGAGGAAGACCAGTGCTTTTGGCTCTGAGAAGTCATGAAAAAACGAACTGACAGGGAGAGAAAGAGAGAGAAAGAGAGGAAGTGTAGGAAGGAGGGAGGGAGAGAGAGAAATGTCGATTTTAAAGGTGAGACATGAGAGAGGAAAAGAGTGGTAGATTGAAAAGGTAAGAGACAGGAAGTTGGCAGTCTGTTGCTAGGGTACGGTTTTGATGTGTTCCTATTTACATTTTCCTTCTTTCATTTTGTATCAGTGCTACAACCCTTCACTGAGTTGCTGTGTGTGTGTGTGCATCTTGTCAGCAGGCTACACACCCTCATGTGCACTCCTTTGTCTCTGTGATCACTTTGTGCAGCAAGTAGAAAGCATCAGAATGTGTGTGTGTGTGTGTGCGCGCACTTGCATGTGTGTGTGTGTGTGTGAGAGAGAGAGGTGTTGTGCGCAACCTACAGCAACCCCTCCACTACCCCCTCCCCTGCTGCGCACACACACTCTGTGTTTGTCCTCGGGTCCTGTTCCTCCCTCTCCCCCTCTCTGCCCGTGTCCCATGTGCTCCCCCTGTCCTAATCCCTTCCCAGGCAGGAAGGCCCTAATTGAGGGTGCAGGCTTCAGTTTGTGGCCTGTGGGCGCCCATTACTGTGTTTTCATAAGCAAGTGAGGCCTGCCTGCCTGCCTGATTCAATATTCATGTGTCTGCCAGCTACTCCAGGGCCAGCACACAGAGACTGTACCACTGTCAAATTAGTCCTGCATAGCAAATAACACAGAGAGAGAAAAGAGGGAGACAGAGAAGGAGAAGAAGAAGGAGAAGAAGAAAAAGAAGAAGTAGAAGAAGAAGAAGAGAAGGACAGAGAAAGAGAGAGGGCGAGAGGCAGAGAGTGAGGCGGAGTAGCAGAGACAGATGTGAGGATGGTGAAGTAGGGAGAGAGAAGTCGGGAGGTGGATGGGATGGGATGGGAAGAGTTGTTTTGTACTGAGTGGGAAAAATATGGCATCGACAGTGTGCAGTAGTAGACAGTGTGAAACAACCACTCATCCTCACCCACTGCAGGATTTCTTCTAAAATCTAATTTACCATCTGCCAACTTTTTTACATTTTTGATCAGACTTGTTGATCTAAGATCTACCTATCTACATTCGGTGTATTTTTTTATTAATGATGTCAGACACTGAAATACATAAAATGAACACACTTAAAATGTGATTAAACTGAACTCAATTTCTGGGTTTGATTCTTAGCCATACTTTGAGGTGTTTTGCTAATTAGAATGGAATAATGTAAATCTAATCAGATGGAGAGCTGCGTTGTTGCTAACGGTGTCTCTCTCTCTCTCTTTCTCTCACTCTCTCTCTCCTCCCCCAGGGGCGCCTTGTTACTCCAAACCTCCGTCCCTGTTGGGCCCTTACCCCCGTAACCCCCCTTTTGACTATCCGTGGGGCTTTAACCCCTATCTCCCAGGGGCCTTCTCACTCAACAACTGCCCTAAACTGCCCCCCGGCTCCCTCTACCCCTCCCACTTCTACCCCAACCCACTGCAGACAAGCCTCTCCCAGCTGCCCCACCCTTTCTCCACCCTCTTGCCTCCGGGTGACACGGGTGAGGCTGCAGACAGGGGTGGGGCCCAGTCCGGGGGGACCAATGGCGCAGCAGGAGGGCAGCCCCCAAGAGTGTGCATCCCACCCTACCCAGGGAGCCCGGCGCTGGGCCGGACTGAGCTGGGGAATGGGGGCGTCACTTCGGGGGAGAGGGATCGAGGCGAGCCCACGGTGCTGGGCTCCGGAGGACCCCTGGGTCTCGGCCTAGGGCTGGGTGGGATCAGCCTGGGAGGGGTGGTGGGCGGAAGGCAGAGCCCCTCAGAGCGGCGAGTTGGTGTTGGTGGCAGCATTGGTGGTGGTGTCAAGCAGGACCCAGAGTCCGACTCGGACTTGGAGATCACGGACCTTAGCGACTGCAGCTCAGACAATGAGACAGACTTTGGCCTAGCTAAGAGCCCGCGGCTGGACGTCCGCTCACAGGGGCTCGACCTGAAGGCCGGAGGTGTGGCCAGCGCCCTGCCGCCCCTGTCCTCCCTGCCTCCGCCAGCATCCCCTCACCCTCTGAAGAGCCTAGTACCCCTCACACCTCCACCGCCCTCTCTCCCTCCCACCCTGGCCCCATCACTGCCCCCCTCCCTCTCTCCCTCACTCACGCTGGTCGACCGCCACAGAGAGACAGAGACTCTCAAACTGGCCCACAGTTAATAGATTATGCTCATGATACTCTGGCCGTCTCCTACAACCCCCCTTTCTCTCCTTTTCTCTTCTCTTTCTCTCCTCTCATTCTTCCCTTCTTTCTCTCTTGCTTGCTTCCCTCACTTAAAAACACATTTTTGTTGTTGACATGCAGCATCTGTTTTTAGCTGGCACTCTACTATTTCTTCAGAGTTGCTTTCTCTCTCTTTCTCTCTGTGTAGTCTTGTGTCTTGTCTTCATAATTCTTTCAGTGTCATATTTTTTTATCTTTTCAAACTTATAAATCCCCCCCACTCCCCTAAAAAATAAATAAATAAATGACAAAACCAATATTGGATCCTGTGGTAGTCCCATAAACAGTGCAAATGTAGCAAGCACTCGGAGCACCTTGAAATAAAAGTGAAGTGAAAAGGGTTTGGTTGAGAAGAAATTGTCCACCATTTTATATGTGAATTTGTGAAATGCATTTAGTCAATGGAAACCATGTAGTGACATTGCACATCATACAGAAATCCCAGTAATACTTTATAATAACTTTCATTAATAAGCCAGTATTATCAAATCATTATTTAATCACAATTCCATAATATACAAATGTTTATGAAAGATAAGTAATGTGTTTGCTAATGTGGTTGTTTACAGTATGTTTATAATACTGTTTTGTCAGGGATCCTTATAATATATCCCTTTATAAATAAATAATGCGTTGTTCAGCATTAGTCCATGATAACAAATCCTTAAAATGATTAGTTCATAGCTAATAATGGTTTGTTAATGATATATCAATGAAAGTTATCATAAAGTGTTACTGAAATCCTTAATTATGGTTTTAGCTTTCACAGAAGGTGGCAGCCATGATGGGTGAATGTACTCTTTTGTTGTACACTTGACAGTGTGAGGAAAGATGCAATAACTGCAAAAAAAAAGTATTAAATGGATAGTGCTATATTGCTGCAATAAGATATTTGTGTGTATTGTATGTTTTTTACCAAGCAGTACTCTGTTTTGAAACACTGTCAAACATTGCCACCTAGTGGTGACACATCATAGTTCCTATACAAGAGAGAGTACAGGAACTCAGGTTGAGCCAGGCCTCCTTATAATTCACATCCCTCATTTTGAGACCATTTTCTGTTCTTACATTTGCCATAAAGGATGAATTGCATTTGGATGTTTTTCAGAGAACATATTTTATTTAAATGATAACTTGTCATGAACCATTTTTAAGTCTACCATGCACTGTATGTGAACCTGTCTGTGAGTAGTTTTGTCTTGATAATTGACACAGAAATGGGGAGAAATAGAGAGAGTGTACATGTATCTCAAATTTGTATCTATATTTCAATGTATATATTTTAATATTGTGTACATTGCATTTAATTATTATGTCTATTATAACAGATAGGTGTATTGATGTGAGCTCATTCTGTATTTACATAAAAAGCTAATATTTGGAAAACAATAGCTATTGGTGTATCATGAAATGATGTAACACACAGAAGAGCAGCAGTGCTCAGATTTTTTTATTCTTTTTAATTTGTATGTTTATTTATTTTTAATGCCTAAGAAGTCCGTGTTTGGACCTAGAATTGTGAAATATTTTTCTCACCTCTTGCTAATTGTGCCCTATGGTCATGTCTCCAGATGCTCTGAGATGAACCGCCGAGCTGAAACCCATTGCCAGCCTCATTTATGTTGCTTCTCTCCCCAAGGTACCGTACCGTTATTAGTCGAATGTGAATAATATTGGTTGCTGCACATCCATTTGAAAAAAAGACAATTAAACAAAACTGTCAAATCTTCTTTCTTTGATGGCAGATAGCAAAAGTGCATCATAAAAAAAAACTCTTTGTATAAAATGATGCATAGCACTGAGCACAACATGGCTTGCAGCACTGAAGGGAAGGCATTCAGGATCTGCACATCACGTATAAAATATAATGGTCATTGTGACTCTTACTGGTAGGCTGAGAGTTGAGAGGCCTGTCCTGGTCCCTCTGCATTCTTTCTGTACAGTGGTGACATAAATGTAAATATTCTTTTGTTTGTGTAATTGTGTAAACACATTGGAATCATTTTACCATGCAGTGAAATTATAAGTCTTCTGCCTTTTGTTTGTTTTATTGTAAAGATGAAAAAATGAAAAGGAACTTAAAAAAATTAACAATATCTTCAAAAAGCAATAAAAAGTTATTCTGGAGATAGCCAATGTGTCTCTGGCTCAGTGTGTACTGTGTGTCCAAAGAGAAAATCTGTTTCTTATAATAGGTGTTGATTAAGTGATTAAGTGGGAAGACCTGATATCACACACACACACACACAGACGCTAAGAACCTGTCTCGCACAAACATATTTAACATTGCAATACTCTCTCACACACTCTCTCTCACACACTAGCACAACTGGGTGTGAGCAGTGTATGGTAAATTGACTGCATTTATATAGCACTTTTTATATAACCCTAGACTGCATTTATATAGCGCTTTTCTACTCCTACTTTTCTACTCCTACGAGTACTCAAAGCGCTTTACATTGTATGCCTCCCATTCACACACATGCACTCATATACCGGTGGCGGAGGCTGCCATGCAAGGTGCCAACCTGCCACCGGGAGCAATTTGGGGTTCAGTATCTTGGTCAAGGACACTTAGATGGGGTCAGCCAGAGGGGGCCACGGACCTGCAACCCTCCGGTTGCTGAACGGCACCTCTACCACCTGCGCCACCATTTAGAATTTCAGTTCAGTTTAGAAATAGACTGTCACTGGTACCTCACTGATTTCTCCTTACCCTCTCATGTGATGACTTGCTGTATTCAGCAGAGAGAGAGAGAGAGAGAGAGAGAGAGACAAACATACAAGACAGACTTAGCCATAAATAATTGCAATGGAAAGCAAGTTAGCCTTGTACTGCTATCTTTGATGCCATATACCATAGGCCTACTGTCTCTTAGATAATGCTCATCTAAATGACTGTAAAATCAGGTCTACTTTTCACTTGGTTCATATTTGTGTGTGAGATTTGAAAGTGAGTCATCTAAACATCATCTAAACATTTTTATCTTAAGCAAAGTATTCTCTAGTCTTGTATTAGATTCAGTCATGCATCATAGTTGGCCAGATGTGATTTGATAGTGCTGGGAGAAAATAAAGACATGGAAAGGACAGGACATCAAAAGTATAGGATGTGTTTTGGTTGTGGTGCATACATGCATGAAATAATTTTAATCACAGTCTATAATAATAATAATAATAATGTATGTTTCAAATTGAAAATTCCACCTCTCACACTTTCCACAAGGGGGCATCTCATATAAACGCTACAATTTGCTCATGCTGTCTCAAGTGGGATATATAACAAAACTGATTTATTGCAAAATTATGCATTATGTGTAGGTCTAAACACACACACACACAGAAAGAGTGAGTGAGAGAGAGAGAGAGAGAGAGAGAGAGAGAGGATGCATGGCAGCATCAGCGGTAGCAAGTCCCCTGTAACAGGCCTACTAGAGCCTCTGCCCCTGCATTGTATTTGCGTCAGGATGAAAGACTGGCAGGAAATGAAAACACTCAAATAGATGAAAAACTTTGATTGTTACCCACTTCCCCTGTGCGTGCGGGCGAGAGAGATAGAGAAATTACATTTGTCAAGTTCTCTTGTTGGCTATCACTGAGGTGGAGTTTTGTCCGCTACGCATACCTACCGCTGACAAACTGATCCCCATAATGTAATGAATTAAAATTTGGCATTATATAAAAAAATAACTTTAACGACACAGTGGGTTAATACAACCCAGCCTATACCACGTTGAGACCTGTCAGTAAGAATTTCAATTTGCAAATTATTTTGACCTCTGCTCCATATTTTAGCCTAGTGTGCCAAGTATGAAATCAGCATATTGATTTGGCTCTGGGGCCCTCGAAAATTGTGTGTCCTCGAAAAAGACGTCCGGCTCGTCAAAGCGAATGAACCCCTTCGATGAAGCCTAAAACGTTGAACGGAACTAAACGCATCAGCAGAGGGGTAGTTTTTTTTCTCTCATTGGTGGTAGATGTCGAACAGGAAGAACTAGTCGACGGAAAGTTGTCGTGTGGAAGATGTTACACTTTATCCTCGCGATATAAATCAGAGATTTTTTAAAAGTTTTAGCTCATTTTCCCGTGCAACACATCCATTCATTTTGCCTTCTAGAGACTACGGTAGACAAACAGGGTTTTCCTGGCGTTCTCTGCACTTGAAACTGTACTTCCGCATAGGCTACAATGTTTTTTTCCACCAACACTCAACTTTCGAACAGGAAACCTTATTAGAGGCTTACCCGACCGTTTGTCCTTTCTAACAGGTAAGTCATCAGCAATGTATGTGTTTTAAAAGTCACTGCTCAGAGTTTATCATTCGCCGTGTCATTGTAACGTGTGAGTGAAATGGTTTCATCGCTGAAATTGTTTGCTGCTAAAGCAGCCAGCTAATGTTAGCAGACCGGACTAGCCAGCCAGATAGCAAACGTCTAGTTCGGGTACTGGAATGTTATGCCTGGCTGCAAAGGCTTGTAGCCTAAACTAAATTACAACAACTAACACAATATTTGGTTTCGTTCTGCAGTGCCTAGTTTTCAGTCACAAAATGGATACAAAGTTTCCTCAGCCGGTCTAGTTGAGAACGAGAACAATCAGCGTTCTTTCACCGAAGCGTATTTGCTGAAAACGCAAATGCCGACAGCTGCAATAAGGGAGGGTTAACGTTATATCGCTACAACCGCTTAGTGTAAGGCTGTCTACTTTGTCGGGGAAAATACCTGCAACGTTAGTCTCTGCCGTGAAAGTTTTTGGTTGTTCTTCAGGTAGTCATGTTATCACACTCCTGACGTTTTTGTTTTAAATATTTTTTTCTGTTCGCACATTTATAGCATACGCGTTCATTACAGGCAGACCCAAAATGAAATGTAACGTTACAGCCCAAGTTACTCTGTTTCTCTTGTCATTACTGCAGGCAGGGACGACTAAAAGTTTATTAGTGGGATAATTGGTTACTGGTTATCTGACAGACATATAGACACAAGGAACCCACTTGTAATCCCGTCAGTGACCATCGGCCGTCTCTGATCTAATCAGCCTTAAAGCTCAAATCAAAGGTTTGCATTTAGTTACTTAAGTAGTATCCAAATGACCTCATAATACGCCATGTTTCTTTGGAGGGGAGGCGGTGTAATACATCCGTATATACAGCATCACCTTTAGCCAGAGATTGACTGTGGCCTGCTGTCTTGACTTTTGTCTTGAACGGAGAAATAAAATTGATTTATGATCCGCCATACGTGGGCTACTTTTGTGTGCGATCAAGCTGCTTTTAATCCAAATCAAGGTGCAGCTTTTGAAAGATCACTTTGCTTATGAGCAATTGGGCAGTCATTTGGAAAAAAAAAACATGCTCACCTCACCTACAGTAAAACCACATACAGGCCAGAACAAAAAGAAATGGAAGGGAATGGTGTTTTGTCTTTCTTTTTAGACTTTTATGAGAGTTTGTGCTACAGATTGTGGTGTAATCTGCAGCCGATGAATGTGTGTGCAGGTGAAGCTCCTTTGTGCCAGCTTTGAGTCCTTGTGAGAAACGGGGCTGGCCACTTCCTTTTCCTGTCAAGAGGCTTTCTCTCATTCCCTCATTTGTTCTGTTTTTCTCTCTCTCTCTCTCTCTCTCTCTCATATGACTCACTTACTCACACAATTTCAATCCCCCCCCCGGCCCCCCTTTGTGCACATGCTCTTGTTCACTGTCTCTTGCATGCTAGCAAGTATAGTCTTGTCTAATGCCCAAAGGCCACTGACTCTTTCTTTTAAAGGAATGTGGACTATTTCATTTTATATCCTGCTCTCCTTCTGCTCCCTGTCTCACTCTCTCACCCTGCGTTTGACACACATCAACTCATCTTATGTGAGTGATGTGACTTAGACAATGTATTTTTTTCAGTTAATTCGAAGAGACTGCCCCAGGTTGCATGCAATGACTGAAGAGGGTTATCTAGACACAGACAGGACTAGATAGCTTGTTGCTTCCAGACTGCAGTTTTGTACCCAAAACTCTCAGATCATGGCCTCACTCATCAATCATCAGGGCTGGCGGGTTGGGTCCTGTGACCTCTAGGCCATCCATTGATTGGCTAGGTTTGGTTGTGTGACTGTGTATTGACTATGTCTGCCTCTCTCTGCTCGAGCTCTGTGAAGTCCTGTGTTGTTCAGCAGCATGCAGTCTTGTTGGCCAGAGCTGAGTGAAGCTATTTTGGGTTGTGTGTGTGTGTGTGTGTGTGTGTGCATTTGCGTGTTTGTTTGCTGTGAGTGTGTTTCCATCTATGGCTGTGCTTGATTGCTTTGTTCCTGCCCTTGTTCTCTCTGACCTATGCTGAAGCATGCAGCAAGCTGGCTGATGGTGGTGTGTTGCAGTGGTGTGCTGTGCTTAGGCCTCAAGGTGAAAGAGACTTAAGCTGGTTACCAAGACACAGACAAGCCTCTCTGAACCAAGTACTCACTGACCAGATGTTGCTCTCCCAAGGCGAGTGAGCGGGGAGTCCGTCTGCCACGAAGAACATCCAGGTGCCTCACCGAGGGCCTCAGGAAACAAGACACACCTTCTCACAGGGCGTCCCGCTGTTTTACTTCTGTTTGTTATGAAAACATGTAGGCTGTGTGTGTGTGTATGTGATTCCATGCACACGTTTACAAATGCACAGTCATGGAGAGAATGAGGTGGTGGACTGTTCATGGGGAGAAGGGAGAAGGCATTCTCTGTGT
This sequence comes from Tenualosa thibaudeaui, assembly GCA_027481765.1. NCBI lineage: Eukaryota > Metazoa > Chordata > Actinopteri > Clupeiformes > Clupeidae > Tenualosa > Tenualosa thibaudeaui. The sequence goes on along the minus strand of JAIFZK010000019.1, from coordinate 8,650,831 downwards.
GTGAGAGAGAGAGAGATTTTCTGAGAGGGAGAGAGAGAGGTTGATGTGTAAAGTGGCTCTGGGTGCCATCTGGCTGGGTGTGGGAGGAGGTGCAGTGGGCATAGTTTGAAGGCTGGGTAGTCTGGGGTGGCCTTGGCTTCCGGGGCAGGGCTGAGGGAAGGGCGCTGCACAGGTCCTTGGAGCTGGCTGAACACAGGCAGCCTGTCCAGAGTGGCATATGGAGGAATCAACAGCTCTCTGTATGGCTACTGGAGCTGTGTGTGTGTGTGTGTGTGTGTGTGTGTGTGTGTGTGTGTGTGTGTGTGTGTGTGTGTGTGTGAAGGGGGAGAAGCCCATGTTCCAGGCTGATGCTTGTCACATGTGTGTGTTTGTGTGTTTGTCGTGAGGTGTTTGTGTGTTAATCACTGTTTTCCTGTATGGGTGTCCAAACACACAGGCACAGATGTCTCTGAGGCTTGAAATGGAAAGCTTTGTCTTCTTGAGGAAGTGTTTGTGCTCAAGCTAGTGTGCTCACATGCTGCTACTGGGCACATGTGGGAGAATAACTGTGTGTGTCTGTGTGTGTGGTAGCTGTGTATTTAACTGTGTAGAGCGTGAAGATGTGCAGAAAGCTTCGGCAGTTGGCTTCGGTGCTGGTGGTGGGGCACGTGTGTGTGTGTGTGAGAGAGAAGGTAAGAATGTGGACCTATATGGAAGCTAGTGGTGTGTATATGAGAGAGAGAGGGTGAGAATGTGGACCTATACAGAAGGTGGTGGTGTGTATATGAGAGAGAGAGAGAGAGGGTGAGGGTGAGGTGGCGCTCTAGGTAAGCTAGTAGTGGCTGTAGGTGGCCAGCACACATCCACGTGTGAAGGAAGGTGGTGGTGTTGGCAGTGGAGGAGGAGTGATGGAGATGGAGAGGTTGAGTGAGACAGAGAGAGCACTAGATGGGGAGAGTAATGGAGGGAAGAGAATGAGCTCTTTCATTCTGGGATGGACTGTGGAAAAAGCTTGACTGGGTTTTGTGGATGCTGCTTAGAGGAGGTGGGGGCAGGGAGGAGAAAAGCCAAAAGACGGATCAGATTTAACCATTCACACACTCACACACACTAACACTCTCACACACACACTCACACACTCTCTCTCTCACACACACACACATATATATATATATATATATATATATATATATATATATACATACACACACACACACACACACACACACACACACACACATGCACGCTCTTCCCAAAAACATGCGCACACACCACCACCCAAAAACACACACATCAGGGTCTGTGTTGATAGTTTGCAGTAGCGGTAGTGTAAGCAACCAGGGTGGGCTCGACTCCTCAGCAGTCATTTATGTTAGCACACAGCAGTAGCATCGGCCTACACTAGAGCGCTGAGCTCTCTTGAGGCCTGTCTGTGACAAACTGCAGGACCCCGTCGGCACACCATCCAAACCGTCAGACATAACAGACTCATTATAGGCGCTTAATGTTTAAATAAAGGCTTATCGCAGGCAATGAGACAGGCGGAGGTGAAGTGTATGTGTGTGTGGTCTCATTTATTCATTCATGCGCAGGAGACAGTGGAAGAGGTAGGCTAACAGACGAAGAGAGAGAGTGAGGGTGTGTTAAAGCGTTGTTGCATGCGCCAGTGTAGTCATTGGAACAGAAATGGGGTGGTGTTGGTGTTGGGGGTGTGGTGGGTGTAATGGGGCAGGTTGTGGAGAGAGAGGGGAAAAGAAATAAAGAAAATCTCTTGAGGTAGAGATCAGGTGGAGATGAGGTCGGAGAGTGACTCTGCCCTTCCCCACCAGTCCCCTCCTCTCTCCTGCCCCACGGTCTTAAAGCTGAGGTTAGAGAGGGATGGGGGTTGGGGTGAGGGGGGGTGGGGTGGTGTGCAGTTGGTTAAGGTGTAGCTTTGACGGTGCTTACTGTAGAAAACATCACACTCCATGTCCAGGAATCGAACCACACTGCAGCCCCCATGCAGACAGCCACAGGCAGCAGATGAGAACACCAGTACCCAGCTGCGTACCTTTTAAAACACACTACTGCTTTTGAATAGAGCAGTTAATTTGCACACGTCTGAATGGGTTGATTACAATCACTGGTCATAAACATCACCAGCGACACACACACACACACGTGCACACACCCACATGGAAGTGTGTGTGTGTCTGTGTGTGGGTAACAGCCCAACCCCATGCACCCTGTTGTCAAAGGCCTTCTGTGTTCCAGCAGGGCAATTACCCCTCGGATCCACTGAGGCAACATTTGGAAGTGGTTAAACATGGAGCATATAGTCAGCACTGGCCAATCAATGGCCTCCTGATTCTCATTCTCATTCTCTGTGGTTGGGCGGCTGTGTGTATAGGCTATCTCTCATATACCCAGCTAATTCTGTTAACTTGCAGACTAGTTGTGGAGAGAGAGCCATGCAGGTTTGCCAGCGATTACTAGAAGAACTTTATTATATCAATATGTAAAGGAAAAATAGTAAAATTGACTCAAGTTGACTCAAACCAACTTTTGGCCAATAAAGAAATGTGTCGGAAGAGAGGGATTTACCAGTTACCATGAACTCTGAATGGTCAAAGTCAAAGTTATCAAAACAGCGTTCACAAAGGATGGAGGGAGGGAACAGTGAAGGAGATAGGAGAGAGGGTGAGCAAAGAGTGGAAGAATGAGGCGGGAGAGGAGGGTGGGGGTAGGGTGGGGTAGGTGGAGCTGGTAGGAAACTTCAGCCACTTGCCAACCTGGCACGGTTTGGCCGAGGATGCTCAACAGAGCTCTCATTCTTTTTGAAAATAGGCCCTTACAGAAACACATTAGAGCATTCCAGAACTCAGATCCTTAAAATACTGAGGATTCCACAAATAGCCGCCTCGTCTGCCTCCAAGCGAGCCTCTGCAGAAAGAGAGAGAGACACCTTGAATTGTGCTCAGAGAAGAAGGAAGCTCACAGCAGCAGTCCTAGATCCTGATGGGACTAGCACTCGCACACAGCGGATACTTGGGCTTAGGAATCATATCTACTGTGTAATGGAAGGCTCCGGCACTGAAGGCACTGGTCTCCATTATGTCATACTTTCCACACACTGCTGTGTCATGAGGCTAAATTTCACAAGCCTACAGGGACCACGAGAGGCTGAGCAGCTCGTTCTCTTCTCTGTTGCCTACACCCCTGCAGATAAGGTGGTGATGATGATGAGTTGATGCAAACTGGACAGTCCCTATAACAAAGTTTGGCCAAAACAAAGTCAGCTGAAATGGATGTTCACACCAAACTGGTAAATACGGCACCAGAATCGCCGATGACTCAGATGGAATGTGGCATTGAGTGCTAAGTTATGACAGATGCTGATACTAAGGTGACCATGCTAAGTTCGGCCAGTGTTCGATATCGCAGATGCCCCTACTTGCTTAGCCTGGCTACCATAATGTTTACCATATTGGGTCCAGATGCTAGATATTAGGCTTGATTGAGTACAATGGGGACCAATTAGCCGCTAATAGGTGCATTGCTAGCGCACTACCTCAGAAAGTGGCTCTGGCTTAGAGCATTGGAATGAAAAGAAGGCCAGAAGCCTGGCGCTAGAGAGAAGGAGAGACAGAGGGAGAGAAGGAAGGAAGAAGGAGGGGGAGGGCGGAGGGTCCTGGAAAGGCCATGAGGGAGGAATGAAAAGAAGTGTGTTGTGTGGGGGGGCTGGTTTTGGTGCTGCAGCAAAAGGACTGTTTTCTCTCCTCTGTTGAGAGGGTGTGATGTTGTAATCTTTGGGACTATTTTAAGGTGCTACGTCACAAGGGTCTGCAGATGACATAACAGGCTTGTGTGTGTGTATGTGTACTGTGTTAGAGAGAGGAGAGAGCAAACCCATTGAGGTTTGCGGAGAGCCAGTGAAAAAGACTGAGGTGTGCAGAGTAGTGTACCGATGGTGACAAATTAACACCTTCATCACCACTCTCTCCTGCTGGGACTTGAGATCACTCACCCATGACATCTGCTCTATACGAGATTCCTTACATTGCTCTCTCTTTCTCTCTCTCTCTCACATTTTACATTTTTACATTTATGCATTTAGCAGACGCTTTTATCCAAAGTGACTTCCATTTTTGTCAACTATCAGTTGTTCAGGGCCAGTCTCCCCTAGAGCAACTTTTAGTGTTAAGTGCCTTGCTCAGGGGCATAACGGTGGCAGCTGGGATACGAACCCACAACTTTTTACCGCTACACTACCACCGCCCCTCTCTCTCTCCATCTCCATCTCTCCATCCCCCTTCATCTGAGTTTCATCCCTCTTGCACTCATCCTCAGTTTTCTTTCTCACTCTCTTGTTCTCCTTCCCTCCATCTCAACCCCCAGCCCTCTTTCTCTTCTCCTTCCCTCCATCTGAGCTTCATCCCTCTTGCACTCATCTTCTTTCCCTCCTTCTCTTTCTCTCTCTCTCTCTCTCCTTGCTCCAGAAGAGTTAAGTGCAGTGGTCAGGCCTCAGCTGCCTCTCCGCTCCATCATTATGGAGCTCGATTAAGTGGGGTCAAGCTAATCTCCCGCAGTGTTGAAATACCACACCACGCTGCGAAAGAGGAAGAGAGCAAGGGCCAGCCTGGGAAGAGGGAGGGCAAAGAGAAGGAGAAGGAGGAAACAAAGGGGCAAGGAGAGGTAGAACAAGAGAAGAAAGAAGAAATGGAGTAGAAGTTTGATAGAGCAAAAGGTAGGGAGAGAGAGATTTGGAGGAATTATTAGAGTTTGGAGGAAAATGTTGAGGTGAGTGAGTGTGTGTTGTGTGTGTGTGACAGAGGTTACAATGGTGCACAAGTCAACCTTAGAAACAGAGAGGCTCGATGAGATGGTGACGTAAAGAGCAATGTGGGAAGTGTGTGTGCAGTGAGAAGGGCAGATACAGACAGGTAGTCAGAGGGTGTGGCGCTGCTGCACTAGCATGTCTTAGCACGCGGTCAGTCTGTTAACACACACAGAGAGAGAGAGAGAGAGAAAGCGATTTCACACAGATGAGCACCACACTTCAACCCAGAGCCACAGCAGCTTGGCCCGTGCGCCTGCAGTACAAGACAGCATAACAGACCATAACACAGGACAGCTTAGCATAACAGAACAGGACAGCCTAGCACAGAACAGCATAACAGAACCGGACAGGACATTGTTGCACAGCACAGCATGACCGAACAGGACATCACCGCTCAGTGGAACATAGCAGCACAGCACAGCACAGCATTACAGTACAGGACAACACTACAGGACACAGCAACATAATACAGCATCACAGAACACAGCAACACAATACAGTACACTGCAGCATCACAGAACACTCCAGGACATAGCAACACATTACAGTGCAGCATCACAGAACAAAACAGGACCTCACATATAAGCTCAACATTACACAGCATCACAGCACAGCATGATGAGACACAGCAGTCCAGCATAGAGCAGTTCCCTCCCATTTGTCTGTCCCTCTTTCCCCTGCTCGCTCATTTGCTTGGCCATTCTCTCCCTCCCGCCCTATGTAACGTCTGCTGGATAGAGACAGAGACAGAGGTTTATTCAGCCTCTTGTGGTTTTTCAAGTGTTGGCTGAAAGTCCATGGTGAAGTGGTGAAGTCATCTGCACACACATTTGATGTGGAGTGGTTCCTGTGGCAGAGTGTCGGTCGTGCCACGGGTCATAAAAGAGGGAATGCCTTTAATGTTTCTGGGCACAGCTGGAGTATGGGGGGCGTGTAGCGTTATCTCCAGTGTCTGAATTACCTTTCTCACCCTAACCTTTTCATAATGACCTCACAATCTGAAAGTCATGGTGTGTGTGTAAGAGAGATAGTGACCCAAATCATCTCAACAGCTCATTTTACATGTCGTAAAGTATGAATGTAAGGCGTTGTTATCCAACATACAAAGTATGACTGCGTGGCATCATTGGCCATGAGTCATTGGCTACATTCACTGCACAGGCCCATCTGAATTGTGCATCTCACTACAAGCAATGCTGCAAACGTTAGGCTGAAAATTAACAGCCTTAATGGATTCAGAATAGATTAATAGACTGTGGGCTTAGTAAGTGCATCACCATCAAGTACATTTTGCTAACAGGCTCTTATTTTTTCCACTTAATTTGTGTTCAGATTTATGCATCCCACAGACCATAGCAGCCTGTATTGGATGGGGGAGTCACATTTTTTTTTTTACATAGTGAGGAAATGTAGCTAAAATGTAGCAAAATGTAGTTACTCACAGTGTGAGAACTAGCGAAACAGAAGCGGGACTTTTTCAGGGTAGGCATTTGCCACAAGGTGAATGTGAATGCGAGATGCCTAGTTACATGGCGAGTTGTGTGTGGAGGCCATTTTATGTTGGCATGCTTGCCCTCTCTCATACTTCCAGGATTGGGATGGCTGGCTGGCTGGCAGGCTCAGTGACTCGTAGGACAGGGGATTGTCAGCAGGTCTGGTTCTCATTCACCAATGCACCTGTAATCCCTCCATTCATCACATCTGCAGGTTTCACTCCTACACCACACACCCCCCCTCCACTGCCCACATACTCACTCTCTCCACCTGCTGCCACTATCTGCTCGCTCGCTCGCTCGCTCGCTCACTCGCTCACTCTCATTCTCTCACTCTGTGTCATACACTCTCAACATCCCTCCACCTCAGGCCTGTCTCACCCTCTCTCATGCCATCTGCTGTCTCCTGCTTTTCTCTCTTTCTCCCCCGCCCCTCTCTCTGTGAGTTAACTCTTGAACATTTCCAATATGAGTGTTTGCTAATGGGTCTCTTAAGCATACATTTTAAACTGCCATCGTTTTCTCTCAAGTTCTTTATTTCTCTCTGTGCTGGTTAGCTTTCAATCAGTCTCTTTCTTTCTTTCTTTTTTCTTTCTTTCATTCGCCAATCTTTCTCATGGTGGCACTCCTACCATCTCTTGCAGACAGGTCGGCAGGAAATGGCTCTGATCATTTCCTGAGGAAATTACGCCCACTTCCTGCCTCTCTTTCTTTCACTGCACAAGCACTCCCTCCCTCTCTCTCTCTTTCATTTTGTTTGCCTCTGCCCCCCCTTGTCACTGTACTCTCTCTCTCTATCTCTCTCTCCTTCTCTTACTCTGTCCCATTCACGCGGCCCACCCCCCCCCCCCCCTCACATTAACACTGCTGTGCACCCAGTCTGGTCTTTCTTGGCAGGCGCCTGGCAGGGTGGCCCCTCGAAGAGCTGCGAGGACCCCAGGGAACCTTGGCTCATTCTCCATCATGCATCCAAGAGCTGATTAGGGCTGTCGATAGCTCCTCGCTACATAAACAAACGCCACTTAATGTCTATTTTTAGGGCAAGCCCTGTCTCGCCAGGACACGGCCCCCATTGTTCGTCTGTCTGTGGGTTTTGGAGTCCAGCAGTATGACTCAAAGTTCACTGAGTAAAACACTCTCAAATGCAGTAATAGTGAATGTGGAATTGGTCACATGGCCATCATCAAAAGCTGTTACATTTGAAAATTGAGGATAAGGATTGTGTCAAATCAAATGGAGTAGATTTTCTAAAATAAGTGGGCTTTTCAAGGCGGCTGTGTCTTCTCAGTGCATACAGAGGTTGTCTGTCTGACTGGTAAACATACATGAGAATGTCTGTGTCTGTAGATGTGAGATGTTATGTAGATGTTATGTAAAGTAAATGCCTGTACATTTGTCACTATTATGTTACCATGGTGACCATGACGACATGACACGTCTTGTCGACATGCTACTGCAGTGTGGTGGTAGATAGTCTGGTGGTAGATACCTTTACCTGACATTTGAAACTAGAAAGATCTAGAAACTTTGCCATAACTGCCCTAGAATTGTATGAACACGCACGTTTTCATGACTGCATGAAAGTTGTGTTATCCTATCTAATCTTTGCTCTTGACTTTGACTGCCTTCCCAGTTTCCTTGTGCACCTCAGAGGCAATCCCTGATAACCTGTTGATTACCTCCAGAGAGACTCTTCTCGGAGACCTTCTCAGAGACTCATAACTCCACACTTTATTCACTCTCCTTGCCTGAATGTTGAGTGTTGAATGTTGAATGCCCAACCAGTGCCACTCAGTCCTCATTGACTGAGGCCCACTCACTCAGTGACTGGTGACAGGGAGGGTAAGCAATGCTGGATCACGTCATGTTAATTTATGGTTCTAAGTAGATGTGCTTTTGTGAAAAGCAATTCCCATTAGTCTGCATTTGAACCAAAGACCAAGCAAGGTATAGATGGCTCAACCTTTTCTTTGCAGTGTTTCCTGAGAGAACTCTACACAGATATTTATTTTAATTTTGCATCCCTGCACTGCATACCACTTTATGCGCTTCAGAGACAGGGAATTTTTTTTTCTTACAATGTAGGCCTATACAGAGAATAGAGAGCTGCCAGATCATTAGGGGATATTAGCTGAGTGTTACTAAAAAGCTGTGTATACAAACGTTGGTTACCCTACCTTTGATTGGCCCAGTCCATCCTGCTTTTGACCTGCTTTCCTTACAGGAGACCTGGTGTACTATGATTAGCACTCTGTGTTCTGCCATGGTTACGGTATGACTCTCAGCAGAACTTTCAAGCTGTCTGGCCTTGTTTGCCTCTGTGTATCCAGTAGGTAGGAATCCCATAGGAATTTAAGGTCTTTGTGCGCAGAGCAAGCCAAGCAGGTCAGTTCTCTAGATCTTGGTTTCTCAAACTTTATTGGACTGGGTACCCCTCATGGGGCAGAACATTTGCTAAGGACCCCTCATAATCACAAAACTAATTTAACCATACAGGCTTATATTCATTTGTTCTGTTAGATGCTAAATGCTAATTTGTTGCAAACTTTTTCAAGGACCCCCAGGCAATGCTCTGTGGATCCCTGGGGCTCCCCCGACCCTAGTTTGACAACCAGTGCTCCAGATTATGTAAAGCTGATCAGTTGCGGTCATTGATGCATTGATACACTGACACAACCTCTCGTTGAGTTTTTCCTTCCCACAGGCTCTGACCCTGTGCATTTTCGATCTTTTTACATACACACTGAAACCTGACCGTTGACACGGACACACACACACACACACACACACACACACACACACACAAACAAACCCTGGACCCTGACAGTTGACACACTCCAGATCACCTCAGGCTGTGTGGCTCTGTGTGTGAGTGAGTGAGACATTGCGTTGAGTGCGTGTGAGCTTGACCTCCAATTCTCTGTGTGTTCGTTGGGCTGCCTCGGACTCGACTGACTATAGGCTGTTCTGACATCGGTTGTGATGTCATTGCAGGAGTGTGATTGAGAAATGCTGGCTCCGCCTACAACACCATGGATTTCGACGACTTCCACAATGGGGTGAGGTCATCTCTGACCAGTGCAATTTACCTCGGTTTCCGTCTCTGGAACTAAATACTCAGTTGGGATTTAGCTTTGGTTTGGTGGTGCATTTATGGTAGTATGCCAAATTTATTTAGATTTATTTTTACTTTTGTTCCAGGGACTAACACTGAACTTTCTTTAAATGGTCTCGGCTAATGGCTACATGGACGTCGGGGATACGTGGTGATGTCGGTTGGAAATGTGTGCCTAATGTACAGTCTTTGTGTCTTTGTTCATGGTGATGGGATATCTCAACCATTAACCAATAACCCAACTATTTCTCTTCACTGGTAGTGGTGTATTGTTGTCCGTTTCCTCAACTAATATAGCCTACCTCAACTAGGCTATCCTGTTGTTGTTTACACCATGACTACAGTCTCAAAATATAGGCTACAGGGAGTCTGTATCAGTTCTTTCTGTCTCTCTCACACACATCCACAGAAACGCATGTACACACGTAGACTTTGGAGGCTTATTACAAACATTTGTTCAGGAGAGATGGCTGCTGGGAGCTCCCCAGCAGTGGACTTCATTACAACAGGAATGCAATGTTATTAGTGTGCTCGCTCGCACACACACACATACAAAAACACACACACATACACACAGCTGTTGAAGAGCTGACATGCTTTGTGTGTCTCAAACACCCGCACAGAGAGCGTGAAAAAAAAGACAAATGGTTTTGTTGGCAGTCCCAGAAACCTACTGCCCCAACACACACTCACATGGACTTACAATACAGTACGAGCACGCTCGCTCGCGCAAACACACATTTCTTCCAGCACAAATTAAACTGACCCTGCCCGACTGTTAGGGCCAGAGCCTGGGGTGAAGAGATGGTTGGGGCCTGGTTCACAGGCCTGATGGAGTTTCCCCAGGAGAGGGCCAACAGGTTTCTGTCTGCTCTCACTCGGTTTCTGGATTGTTGTGTGGCGACGCCCTTGGGGATGAAAGATATTCTCGGAACAGCAGCGCTGAGAGTTGGGAAGATGAAATATAATCATTAAAGGAGTCCCCCACTTCCTGGTGACCTGTGTGTCAACTGTTGCTCATTTCGACCTTTGAGATGTAAAGCATTTTAAGTAAGATATTTTCAGACAAAGTTAACAGGGTAGCCTATTAGCAGGTGTCACACATTTTTCTCTGCCAAGGCGTGTCTGAAGTGGAGCCCGTTGATCTGATCAGTCATGCGTGTGTATTTCATGTGCGCTTGGATGGCTTTGTGCTTAAACGCCTTCACTCAAGAAACTCTAATGAGAACTGCTGTAGGCTTAGACATTTTTTAACAGACTTCAGGTGGACCTCATCTTCATAGTAATGCCAGAGTGTTGGAAGTTTGAAGTTGCATTAATTTGCTATTTGATGAGCCCATTTTTTTGGCTAGTGATTCTGGTTCGGCTTTTGTCTGTCCAATCATAATCAGTGGGGCCTCATGCAGCCAATGATGTGAGTGGCCT